>BMAU01000084.1:0-215762 GCA_019973935.1 Trichonephila clavipes
TTGATGTGAGTTGCTTCACATTGGTTTAATAGATTAGAATATATGCATGTAAATTAGTTTGCCGGACATCTTGGACAAAACAATTGATTTTAAATATATTTCTGGCAGGCATCAACTTAGAAATAGTCTTTTTCCTAAATAGCCCTCCTTGTGAAAACGCTTTCTCCCCATTAATAACAATATTCTGCAAGCCTTGTATACAGCCTCAGACCTCCCTTTACAGAGAGGCTCAACCAGAATTCTCGCTTAGCTAGAAGTGAGTTCATTCATATTTTACGACAACAGAGGGGAGCAATTTTAAGAAAAACGCCAATAATTATTTCAATTGGCGGTAACTCGAAAATATTTTGAATTTTTCAAAATCGCAGTTGAGCCTCTATAGAGAGGTCTGAGCTATATACAGGCAAAATATTATTGTATATAATAGAACCATTTTTCACAAAAGGATAACATTTGGGAAAAAAGATTGCTCCAGGTTAATTCTTGCTGAAGCATGTTTAAAATTCAATTTTTTTGTCAAAATGTCCTCAAAAAATCTTGTGCGGGCTATATTCTGCACCCGAGTGACACCAAATATCGCGCGTAAAATTATCCATCAATGCGCTTTTTTAAAATCACGCTTCCGGAACGTAGTCGGATACCTTAATCCAAAGATTTTTTATAAATCGTACCCCGTCCCCTTAAAATTACTATGAATATCGTGCCCCATCTTGTAAAGTGTAGATCCATTTTAAGCGTACAAACCGCATCAATAACTGAAACCCAGTGACTGTTTTGGGAAATTTCCTCCCGCCAGAGAGTAAAAACAGTAGCATTCATCCATTGTTATGAATGTATAAATGAAAAATGTGACCCGTTTTTTACATTATGTTGTATTGCTCATTGATCATGATGCCCTTATTCGGAATGAAGTTTTTGTCATCTAATTAATCCTTCCAACGTTTCCGAGAGAATTTCGTGAAAGAACGCAATCACGTGTGCTCCAAATTCCGCGTTATTGTAATCAAATCCTTGTTTATCATGTATGAGAAGCCTTCCTAGTTTTTCTTATTAATGACACATTATTGTTTAACGGTAATTGACGATAGTCCGGGAATTACTCCCCCAAATTAAGGTGATTTTTTTGTGGGACAGGAGAGAACAATCAACTTTCCAGCTTGACTGGACTCCCTCAATATGTAAATCTTCAGGGTCATCTTGAGAACATAGCATAAAATCTCGAACCCTGCTGCCGATTCAATACTTAAATCAAGTAAGAAATTAATATTAAAGACAGCATTATTACCGTGTGGAACATCAATAGCCCTACCGAAATATACATAGTTGATTTCGTTTGCTGAATTTGAAGAGAAATTAAAAACAGCTAGAGGTTTTAAGCTCGAAAACTTCCCTTTATAAATAGAGAAATTTCTCAATGTATCAAACATACTTTGCCGTAAGTGATAAGTCTCAATAAAATCTGAAAAACTCTTCCCGCGGCGGCTTTGTACGATAAATTAATTTTTGACTGTGCTTTACTCGAATCTAAAAAGCAAGTATGTTTTTCCGGCACAGCGGATCTGGGCTGAGCTTTACATCAATAAGAAAAATTTTCGGCTGGCGTACATTTGCCAGTCTACCGTCGCCCAACATGAAAGAAAACTTTTTATAGTTTGTGTGTGTGTGATCGCCACACTTCGCCTTCCAAAAAGTCTGGGTGCGTGCAGGCAATCATCTTTCTCATGGTCATACAAAGATCGCCAATTAAATGTGGACGTCTTCTTTCTGAATCAACACTTGTTTCCTTTATCGGATTCCTCTTAACGTCGCAAATTCAAACAGTATAAACAACAATCATCTGATTATTACATAAAATAATGTCAAAATATTTCTAACCCTGAGGAACGACACAAAACCGTGTGCGCCAAAAGCTCGCGCACACTGAAAACCTTTACAACAATGGTCGTAACTCAAACGTTAGTATTTTTTTAAGCTATTCCGTTCTTTCTCTTTAACTCTCTTCAACATAAAGGGTGTAAGTTTTTATGAGGCATGGAACTTCAAATCGTGGCAATAAAAACAACATGATGTGTCATTCTCGATTAGACAATGGGAATTTTTTTTTAGTCTGAAAGATGGCATCTTGTGGCATTACATTTTAAATATGATTTCTGGCATAGGACTGCCACGGCTGGCTCGGATGTAGTCCAATCTGACGTCCACTTTTCGATGACTTTTCCAACATTTGTGGCCGTATATCGGCAATAACACGGCGAATGTTGTCTTCCCAAATGGTCAAGCGTTTGTGGCTTATCCGCATAGACCAATGACTTTACATAGCCCCACAGAAAATAGTCTAGCGGTGTTAAATCACAAGATCTTGGAGGCCAATTCACAGGTCCAAAACGTGAAATTAGGCGGTCACCAAACGTGTCTTTCAATAAATCGATTGTGGCACGAGCTGTGTGACATGTTGCGCCGTCTTGTTGGAACCACAGCTCCTGGACATCATGAGTGTTCAATTCAGGAATGAAAAGTTAGTAATCATGGGTTCATACCGATCACCATTGACTGTAACGTTGTGGCCTTCATCGTTTTTGAAGAAGTATGGACCAATGATTCCACCAGCCCATGAAGCGCACCAAACAGTCAGTTTTTTCTGATGTACGGTGTTTCGACATACACTTGTAGATTAGCTTCACCCAAATGCGGCAGTTTTGTTTGTTGACGTAGCCATTCAACCAGAAGTGCGCGCTTCATCGCTAAACAAAATTCGCTTATGAAAAATCGACCATTATTTTCGAAATAAATTGCACAATTTGAAAGCGTTGTTCAGGCGTGAGTCTATTCATGATGAATTGCCAAACCAAACTGAGAATAAATCACTTGACAGCTGTTAAATCGGTCGCCATCTTGGAAAGTAATGCCAACTTAAACTTCTATACCTGGAAAGAAAACACTCTGTATCTGGCAGGGATTTAACTAGCTTAGTTGTTTCATCTGTGGATATTTTGTACCATTCTTTTACTACGACAGATTTGAGCAATTCCCTGGATGTTATTACATTATCCCTGATTATTCACTCGATTAAGTCCCACAAATGCTGTATTGTGCTTAGGTCTGGGGACTAGGTTGGCTTACGGAATTGGTTTGGGACATGTCAGAACAGTCATTGGCTTAGTATCTTTGAGCCTCTAAAAGTAAAAATCATCACTCGCCGCAAGTTTCTCGGCGTATGCCCTGATATTTTACTTCTATAAGTTCAAGTAACCAATTTTGTACATTGTTGATTCAATAAATTCCAGATTACTTGTTTTTTCTCGTTAAGGTGAATTTTGTTGCTGTTGTTTGTATAAGGAAATTTTGAAGAATTGCTGATTAGTATTTTGATTTTCTAAAGCGAGATTTTAATAGTAATTATAGCATAAACACGTAAGATGATTGCCTGTACGCAAACTTTCGGTGTCAAGTGTTATACTTTTTTCTCCTAATGAATAACACAGTGTATGATAGAATAATGTGTGATACAGTTCATTAATCAAGTCAATGGAACGTACGTATTATACCATCGACCAATTCTGTTAAATTAAAAACATCCAAATGCTGTCATCATTTCCACACATGCGCGAAAACAATTTCCTTCGCATGATTTCGTATTAACCCTTCGAAATAAAACATGTACACATGAAATAAACGAACATTATTCAAGTGGCCAAAAGGCTGTAATTGCATTCAAAATCATTGCAAATTACACTTTATGTAGACGACACTGCATAAATTTGCATAAATACGAATCTCGTGGTTCTTGTTTTGCCTCTTTGCTAAACCCCATTGTTTTTTGGGTATTTTCTTAGATTGTATTTGTGTAAATATTTCACTACATTCTCTTCCGTAGAAAATAGACCTTAAGTTTTAATAATTTTCACAACAAATAAAAAAAGAATATTACATATTAAAAACAATGCTATTAGTTTTTAACATGCGCAATCAAGATTATGGTGTTTGAACATGCGTAGGAATAGTTTTCTTGTATTGGCAGTATTTGTTGACATTTAGCGACGTTTTTTGATTTGGCGAAATGGGTCGACGGTATATTATACGTAAGAACCATTCGAATCTCATATTTTTACATCATTTAGGCATAAATTTTTTGATTAATACGTACTTTATCTGTTGATTTAAAATATGTTTCCCCAAGATTCGAATTATTCAGGATAAATGAAGATATATTTCTGATTTCTGTTTTAAGAATAATTAAATTTTTTTAGTTAATTCTAAGAATGATTATAATTTTTTAAAAAAAAAATGTTTTGAAATATTTTTAGTGGTCTGTAAGAAAATTAGCACTGATTTGTTTGGCTGCAATAAATTTCTAATGTGATGGTGATAAAAAAAGAATAAAAAATGGATGATATTTTTTTTCAATTAAATTCTTGTATTCTTTTTTTTTTAAATTAACAAAATTTTTAGAGAATGCTTTTTGTGATAAACAATTAATGTAACGTAAAGAATTTTCAGGAACTTATATTTACTCTTAAAGTGGCAAAAAGATAATTAAAGGTATAATGACCCCATTTCTACGTAGATTAACACGTTCGTGGACCAAGTGGCTCATGCCGTTGTACTTAATGGGAAAAATCGTGATGTCCCGTCCAATTTCGTGAGAAACTAAAACGCAAAGTGGCGTATGCCGCACATTTGTTTACACGAAATTCTATTCAAGCTGCTTAGTTTCCCAGTAAATAACATAGAATATTGTGACAATTAGTAACAAATGGTGAGTTAAAAGCCAAAGAACGTGTTAAAATTTGATTTGCATTGACTGTACAATATTGTACATTAACTTAATTTTCAGAGAGAGAAAAAACTCTATCTCAGGAATGATTTTTGCCGTAAGATTTGTTCTTGTGGATAACACATTTAAAAGTATTAGTTTGAATGTTCCATCTATAGTGCTCATCACTTATGCATGAAGCATTTTAACAATATACACGTATTTTTTCTACTTTATCCTCATGTTACAAGAATTATTAATGATTTCTTAATTTTTTTAAAAATAAACTTTTAAGTGGATTTTCTTTACTAGCGGAAAAACTCCGAATGGGCCATGGCCTTCCTCAGAATTCCATTTCAGCCTGTCCTGTTGGCTAAAGTTTTCCAGTTAGTCACTTTAATAGTTTTCAAATATTTTTCCAGGCAGTCAATCCTTTTGAGTTTTGGTCTTCCTCTTTTTCGGATGCTAAACGGTTTAGTCAAGAAGATCTTTTAAGTGGCTCGATCATCGTTCGATCCTACCCATTTAATCCTCTGTAATGCTATAAGTTTGATAATATCTGGTGCTTTAAATACTTTGTAAATTTCCGAGTTGGTTCTCTAATAGCTATTACATTTAATCCCTGCAAATATGTTTCCCAAAAATTTTTCAAGTACAGCATCTCTTAATTCTCAGTCATTGCCCACGTTTTAGCTGTGTATGCGAGAACGGATCTGATAAAGGTTTTGTAAATGAATAGCTTGGTTTTTTGGCTGATAAAATTATATTTTAAATATTTTGTAGTCCAAAAAAGAAAGAAAAAAGACTTTGTTAGTAGATATGACTATATTACGGATTTCTAGAATTGCGTCATTAAGTGTATTCATTTCAAAGTCTAAAATTTTTAAGCTATTGACAGTTTCAAACCTGTATTTTTCTATTTAAGTGGATCTACTTAGTAACAAGTCTCTCGAAGGGCGATGTGAGATTTAAACTGATCTTTCACTGTACAAACTTTTAAATTACGCCACGTGAGGATATTAAAACTCATAAAATGCATTTAATATGCATCATCCTTTATTATTCTACTTCAAGCCCTTGATAGAATCGAAACTCAAACCCATGACTTACTTCACGATTCCCCTATTAGGAACGATCCACGATTTGAACTTCTAGCTACTGCTCATTATTCCTTAGCAGGAAAAGAGCAAAACCGTGTTTTTTTTTCGCGTTTTGCAGCCTTTTTTTTTTGTCTGGAACGTTAATTGATTTGTCTTACTTTTTCGAAGATTTATGTGGAATATAAAAAATTGCTGCATCCAGAATTATTGGCCAGACTTCAAAATTTTCACATTAAGTGGCATGGAAATTTTTAGAGTGATTATCAATCATATCTTTATCTACTAGAGCTCCAGAGAGAATTTGAAGTGACGTATTCAAGGGTGGGATTTGGAGGTTAAACCCCTATACACCAAGAAATTTTTAACTATTCCCATAGAGATTACTCCTCGAAGCATCGTGTTTTTCAGAATGAAACCCCTCTCTACTCATAGAAATGTCTGTTTACATTACTGATAATTTGTGTATCTTGATATGATTCTGGTTACTATATATAAAGTGTGATATAAAAAAATAAGAAAGCTTTAAAAGTGGTTATTTCATTTCTGGAGTCCTAATTTAATCCTCGAACAGAATGAGATACAAGTAATTTGTATTGGCTGTCGTGTCGTGTTTTCGGCTCTATTCTAATAATCTGATCAAGATTCAAAATTATAAGATTTATGTCCATGTGATAGTTTTGTCACCTCAAGTTAATAATGTAGAGTAAACGTCGTGTTGTTTACTCTTTTATTTCATAGCACTGTTTTTAGTTTCTTGTTAATATTTTCAAAAGTTTTGTATGTGTTGTGTTTTAAAGATCTCCATGTAAAACATTGCATTTAACTAAAACGATTTCTGATTTCTTCTAGATAATAATTGAAAGCAGCAAATAATTGACCATGTGCATAAAGTTCATGAAGTATCATAAGCTTTTATTTATTACTAAAAATAATCAAGTAGAAACTTAATTTTTTTGTTTGTTTTTCTTAAGACTTACTTACATAATTGCCACCGGCGTAGCTAGTCCTGCATGGGCGCTCTATCAAAATACCTTGTGGGACTCTTAAGTAAGCTCTTTTTCCGTATGACCAAAGGAGGGACGTTTCCTCCCCCCGCCACTCTAAAACGACATGAAACGCTGTAGTCTGTCACCCCCTCCCCCCACCAATACGCCGTGAAAGTTCATATAATCTTATATCTTATCTATAGCTTCGATCTAAGTGGGGCTCCCCCCCGCCACCTCTTTCTACGAAATGAATGCGAGATTCTTTGTAATCCTAGTTGAAGCATGAAAATGAAACATGTAATATTTTTTAAAAAATAGGCTTAGAGAGAGAGAGAGAAATCCTACACTAAAATTAACATAAAATGTAGAAAAAGGACAAATTTTTATAGAACTAAGTAAATAGTATAATTATCATTAGCATTATTGCAGTGATCTTAAGAATAAAAATCTATTTTTGTAAGCGAATCAGAATATCAATGAACAAATAGTTCTATTAACCATATAATTACTTAAATATACTTTGAGGCTAAAAAAAAATTAAAACAATTAAAAATTTAAAATAACAAAATTAAGTATACAGGTATTAAGAAAAAATTACATTTAATAATTAAATACAAGAAATCAAAATATAATTAAGAAGACTTTCTTTGTAGTAGCACCGGATATATTTTTACAAAACTGCCATACAACGACAAAAGAGTTAGTATAAACTAGAGATAATGTGATATAAATCTTCTGATTAAATCCCTTTTTAAAGGTTTTGACCTAGATTCCTCTCTTCCCAATCAACTACCTGTTATATTATCTATCCCTTTGCTTAAATTAATTTATGGATAGAATTGAATATTATTAAATTACAACCAAAATTCACGAAGCCGGATCGGGTCTTCTGAACAAATTACCTATGATTTTAGGTGGGAATTTTAAAGTAGATTTTTCAAAAGACAAATCAAAACCTTTAGTTGATTTTTTAAAATCAAAATTCAATTTAATTATGTCAAATGATCCAAATGAAGCACGAGGAAGTACGAAACAACGCTTGAGGGAGTTTTTTTCATAGATATTTAAATAAAATTTTGAATCTCTAAAGGATTTATAACCTATTTCAGCTACCTAAACCTATTGTTTCCTTCTTAGAATACAATTAATTCACAAATATGATTGTATATTTCACACAAAAATATTACTTTATAAGTACAGACATATGAGTAAATGATTTTATAGGACAATACTAATATCTCCTTGTTTTTTATTCACCTAAGTATTCCTGAAATAAATTTACAAAATTTGAAGCTATCACTTCTATCGTGTGGTCATAAACACACACACACTTTTTTTAAAAAAATTTTGGTATTAAAAAAATGTTGCTTGTGGCCAGATCAGGAGGACAGGATAGACGTGGCAAAATTTCGAAGCCACGTCACTTTGATCAGATGCATTGTTGGTAAGAAGATGAACACATTTGATAATCATACCACGCCATTTCTTGATCAAAGCATCACTCAATTTGTTCAGCAGTGGACAGTAATTGACACAAGTGAGGATCTGACTCTTATCCAGATAGTTTGTTAAAATAATGCCACGATAGTCTCATATCCCCCCTCCAAAATAAACAAGATGACCCTTTCTGTGCAGACATCAACATTTAAGCCTTGTTGAGGAAGGAGGTGAGTCACTATGCTTCCACTTCTTGCTCATCCTCTTTGGACTCTGAATCATACTGATAGATGATTCAAGATTCATCCGTAGTTACCATGTGACCAAAAAAAAAAAAAAAAAAACTGCTTCAACTTTCGCTTAAGGATTCAACATCTTCCTTCATAGGTCGTGCCGTGTTTACTTCTGGTTGGAACCAGCAATCCTAAAATCCAGCGTGCTAACACCTTTGAAGTATGCAGTTCGGGAATAATTTCCCATAGCTAAGATCAGTCTGTCATAGCTAATAGCTAATCATAGCTAAGACTGTCATAGCTAATAGCTAATCATAGCTAAGATCAGTTTGCCATAGCTAATAGCTAATC
This sequence comes from Trichonephila clavipes, assembly GCA_019973935.1. Classification (NCBI taxonomy): domain Eukaryota; kingdom Metazoa; phylum Arthropoda; class Arachnida; order Araneae; family Nephilidae; genus Trichonephila; species Trichonephila clavipes. The sequence goes on from BMAU01000084.1 coordinate 8,861, forward strand.
ATAGCTAAGGTCAGTTTGTCATAGCTAATAGCTAATCATAGCTTAGATCAGTTTGTCATAGCTAATAGCTAATCATAGCTAAGACTGTCATAGCTAAGATCAGTCTCATTCATGATCATTTGTATGGTTACTGTTCAATGCAATAGCATAGTTCTCCGCTTCCTTCACTGTGACAGTTTTGTCAGGGATAATGGTCTTCAATTTGTTTGAATCTTTTGTTAGGGTCATATATGGTCAGTTTGAAAATTCCTTTTCCACATCGCAACAGTGTCATATGGTGTGTGCTATCATTTCGATAAAGAGTCATAATTTCATTGTGGAATAAACAGTCATAATTTCATTGTGGAAATGCTTGTGACCTTTCACAAATGAGGGAAATTACGACTGTTGTCCCTGCCTTCTCTGTACTGTGAGGAGAACGAGTTACATCAATCTACAGTTTCCTCAAACCGAACAAACCAAAATTAATAATTGTAATTTACAAAATTTTGTATATAAGAATATTAATGCGCAGGTTAAATCATAGCAAGATATATTGTGGTTATTTCTGATTAATAATTAAAACTTTACGGCACCCCTACGTACTGAAGTTTCTCTGAATCAGTTGAAAGGTTATAATGTTAAAAATGCTGAAATAAACAGGAGTGAAGTGATATTTTTATATTTTTGAAAGAAAGTTTTTGATCAATGTGCATTTAGTTGTTCTTTCGAATGTATAAATCAAATAAGAAAAAAAAAACATTTGTAATATAGGAGAAAATTTTCTCAATTTTCAATTATAATTGGGTAAATTTGTAATGAATTCTTTTTATTTTTTAATACTGTTGTGTGTTCATTAAATATCTATGTGTATGCATGAAAATAAAATATATAGTAGAACCCCTCTCAGTATAGAGGGCGCTGCTTGTAAAAACATGCGTTGTTGACACGAGAGATCTTGTGAACGTGACCGAGTGCAGACGCACTCCATATTCCATTAAACTTATTATTTAATCTTACACTTGTCTTCGATGATTTATTGAATTTAATTGAGTCTAATGATGATATGAGCGTTGATTGATATAAAAGCATTCTACCACTGATTAACTGAACCACCGATGATCGTAACAATATAGTTTCAGTGGCAATTCACTACTTTAATTTTCATAAACTAAATTTACTGCTCTGTGAAAATTAGAATACTATGAAGTATTTATGCGTATTGAATGAAACTGGCAGGAGATGAAAAATAAATTAAGGCATCCAAATAATTAAAATTGTGCACTCTCGTGGGCCAAGAAACTTTCAAGTAAGCCGCATATAAAAATCACAGTAAAGGTTGACGAAATGCCTGGATCGTCATTTGATTGGTATAAGCCAGTGCTCCCCAACCTTTTTATCGCCGCGGACTGTTCAGTATTTGACAATTTTACCACGACCACGATTTTTACTGATTGTTTCTATTTTATTGTTTTGATATAATAATTTTACTTTAATTGTATTTAAACATGTCTTCAAAATGAAATAGTTATACTTAAAAATGAATATAAAGAGAAAGTCGCACAAATCTGAGAGAATTACACCACAGCAGTAGCGCACACAGGAATTTTTCAAGAGGGGTGTCCAGGGTCGAAAGTTCGAGCACCATTCTTGTATCATGCTCCTTTTGATCTTAAATCTAATTATTGAATAAATAATTAGCACTAATTAATAAAATTAATCATTAATACCATATACTTAATAAAAATTTTACTTGCTATACACTTAGAATTATAATCAATCGGAAAAAAAATCAAGGGCTTTTGGGGGGGTCCGGACGCCTACGACACCCCCCTTGTGTGTGCCACTGCACCACAGTAAATAAAATGGAAACACTTTAGTGTTCTTTGAGCGACCCGGGGGTCGGGGATCACTTCTATAAATGATTGATTAAAAGTTAATTTGCCTTACCGAAAGTGCATAGTGTCATTGTCATGTGCAACTGATTTGGTCCCATGATTGGCGCATACAAAAGTCCACCTTTAGACAGGCATATAGGTGAACTCTCTCTCTCTCTCTCTCTTTTGTATCATGAAATTACCACTCTCATGAGGTGTATTGTCACAACAGTGATGCGTGAATGGAGCATAAAGAACAAGACAAGTTGAAACCCTGGCTGTGAGTCATGCAGTGTGACTTCAGTACGGACGGTAATAACTCATCTCTATGGTAGTGATGAATCGAATATTATCTTCTCGTGCACTGGCACTGCAATGAAACTCGTGAAAAAGTGTGTCATTACCTGCATCATGGTTTGTCGACGTCTACTGCGACAGGGACTATGTAAAAGAACTTTTCTGTGCAGAATTTTCTTGCCTCTGAACCACCAACGCCTCCAAATACTATAGCCTCACCATCATAATCAACGACGTACCAATTGGCTACATGTCGTCTTTTTGAATGAATCTTTCTATAGTCTGAATTATAACGATGGACGCATACTCGTTAAACACTACAGAGGTGGACGCTTTCTCTCATAGTGTCTTATTCGGCGCCGTAATAGATAAACGCCTAGCAATATGGTTTGAGATGCTAAAGCAGTGATCCGCAACCCAATGCCGGTCCACACAAGGAATATTATATTATTTTCATTTTATATACTGTGATGTATTTCTCTATGGTTTTATGGTAATCATTTTACACACCGTGTTAAATAACTTAATATTAATTTCTTGGTATAACTGTATTTTATTCTGAAGGCCCATTTAAATATAATTAAACTAAAATTATTAAATAAAAGCATTCTAAAATATAAACAATCAACGTCCCTCCTTCAGTGAGCCGCGGTAAAATTATCAAACGTCGACCGGTCCGTGGCGATAGAAAGGTTGAAGAGCACTGTGCTAAAGGATACCGTGAAAAATCCTGCTTATACCAAATTATTGGGACCATGAATAACGGGATGAGTCAGGGAAGTTATGGAGCTCAAGATCCTACCCTTCCTGCAACGTATTCCCGTGTCTGTATTTAAGCAAAACAGTGGGTATCCATATAACTACTCAGAATACATAAGCCTGCTTCAGTGAACGGCAATTTCCATTTCTTTCATGGCGTCTCGTGTGAGTCAGTTTAACCATACGAAAGTCCATCGTAATGGAGACCGATAATGCCATCACGTTCGAATTCCGTTAGTTGCTCGTATGGCATTTTATTTTTTGACGAGACTTATCTAATCGATGAGTTAAAGTAGTCAAATGATGATGCACTCAAATTTCAAAGTATCTTTACTGTGCTTTTTATGCATGATTCACTTGGAAAAAAATTTAGAGTGTTTCTTCTCTTTCGGTAAACACTTGAGTAATCTCTTTATACATCCTAACCTGTGTAGCATTTCCTGCAAGTTCGGTTAAGTTGCATAAATTGCTTCACTGTGTTGCAAATTTCGCAAAGAATAGTGTATATCCGTAAAATATAATAATGATGTAAGCATCGAACAAAATTTGGTAATTGATAAAATTTAGAAATGAAGCATTGATAAAATATAATCGCACACATCTACACATTTTTAAAATTTAGTATAAGTTTATACGAAGTGTGCTGCTTTTCTAGTAAATACCATTGTCTTACGGCATTGTATGTTGAAATTGATGTTAAGCAGAATACATTTTTGAAATATTTTCTGTTAATTCTTATAGTAGAAATAAATTACACATTGATTGCTCGCTACTTGATTGTGTTTCCGAATTTCTAGATCTCTCACCAATAGCCTTTGTGTAACGTAAAAGTGTAACATTAATGAACAGTCATTTAAACAATCATAATGTTACTAATATTTACTTCCAATTTTTTTTAAACCTTTTGTTTTTTAAATTCGATTTTACTTTGCATATTCACAGGGAAGATCTGAAAGAATGGGTTCGTCAGCACGAAGGATTGCGTCCTCTGTCAGAAGCAGCAAAATTACAACATTACCAAATAAAGCGTGAAGTGAAGGAGCTTTGGGCTGGATATAAGGAGATAGCTGAAGATTTATTAAAAGAGCAACGGGAACTAGAACAGCAAGTAAAAGAAGGTATATTTTTGTGTTACTTCTACACCATATACATCATCGGTTTGATCTAGATAATCACTTTAATATATTTAATTTCCATTAAATGAAGCCTTTTTGCTTAAGCCATTAATGAAGCCTTTGTTCTAGATTATTAATTTTGACTTGACGTTACATGGCACTCATTTTACCCATTTATATCCAGTAAATTTAAGTTCATAAATATGTTTTTTTTAAAATATCAAGAACTATATTTTTGATAGCAGTAATTATATGAAAATGTAGAAAGAACTATTACGTAATTATATGCAATTTCGAATCATTCCTTATTTTATAGTCTGTAATGTTAACAATTGTCTTTAGTATGAGTTGAATTTGCTCATAAAAATCGATCTGAATTTCAGAGGTAGTATACTTATTGTGTCGCCTTTTTTTTTGCAGCTTTGCCTCTCTATATAGCTGAGGAAAAGCAAATAGCTAAAGGAGTGCCACCAGAATTTCATGAGCTTTACTGTCCAGATCCACAATTGAAAGAAAACCTTATTGCAGAGCTTACAAGATTAGATGATAGTTATTCAAATAGACTGAGAGATTTGGACAGGAATTGTGACAGACAGTAAGTGTTTCTTCTCTCTCTTCTCAAAATAGCACAGTGGTCAAGGTATTGGATCATGGCAGGCATGTCATGAGTTCGAGCCCAGCACCACTAAAGACCCGCCGTGTAGGGCAGCGATGCACGTTAAATCTGTCGAGAGCTGAAACGTCCTCCCGTTGATGTGGTGTGGTAGTTAGGAGAGGGGGGTGCCAGCTCAGGTGTCGTCTACGTCATTTGACCATGGAAACGTGGTCCGTCGTCAAAAGCCCTCGTGTTGCTGAACAGTGCGACGTTAATATTCACTCACTCTCTTCTCTAAAAATCTGTATTTTAACTTTTCTGTTTCTGTATGTTTTTAAAATTTAAGCAATCGACTTCAGTAAGTGGATAAATTGATTTCAAAGATAAATTTTTACTTTTTCCATGCAGGTTCGTGGATATTAATAATATAAAACAAATCAAACAAGCAAAGAGAAATAAATCTCGATCTTCTACTAGTAGATAATACGTCATGACTAGGACTATTTAAATCTTTAAAAAAATTCGTCTTTATTTAAATTGTACCTCAAAAATTTCTAAATCTCATGCTTATTTTATAAATTAAACTAGCTGTTATCCGCCCATTTCGTTGAGTATTTCATGATGTATGGCTGTATATAGTTTTTTTTTTAAATTAATGTTATCTAATTCTATCATTAAGCTTTCAATTGCATTTAAAAACATTCTTATAGCCATCTCCTCTTAATTTAAAAAGACGAGTTTTTAAAACGGAAATTTATTTGGCTTTCAAGCCCCCCGCCCCGCATCACCTCCTGAAGAAGATTTACGCAAATCCCATTTTTAAAATATTTCTACTCTACATGCTTGGCAAATTCAAGTTTGTTGGTCTATTAGTTCAAAAACGAGATTTTTTTTGTTTTATATTTAAAATTTTTTTTTTTTTTTATCTGTAACTCCCTATTATCCCCCTTGGGAAGTAAAATATTTGCCGAATTTCAAATCTGCAGATCTAATAGTAGTTCAGAAACGGTAATTTTGACTAAAACAACTCCACAACCCTCTTTGGGTGTCAATTTCCACAAAACCCGTTCTTAGCCGATCCCCATTCGACATTCGATGCTTGTCGAATTTCATATCGGTAATTCTAATAATTCCGGAGAACTCGTGATGAGTGAGTGAGTCGCTTTTCTCTTATATGAATTTAAATTGTTGTATTTAATAAAATTTTAAAAGAAATCTCGGTTGAAGCAAGTAAACTCAAAATGCTTTGTGAATGAAAAGGAAAAGGTTTATTTGGAAATGTTTATATTTACTTGTCATGCAAATGAAATAATGAATTATTTTGTTGTATTTCAAATTTGTTTTTAGTATTGATTTATCAGTATGTAATAATAATTTTTAGAATATATTAAATTTCCCTTTATAAAACACTTGAAAAATATATATTTGCTTGGAACAGTACTGTGCAATATTACTGAATATTGTCTATTAAATTAAATTTTAGCATTTGATTACTGACATTAAGGTATCCGACTACGTTCGGAACCGTGATTTTGCTAAAGTGTATAAATGGATAATATTTATGATATTTAGTGTCCCTTAGATTAGAAAAAGTATATAAAATTGTTTTAAGAATACAATAAATGTTTTAAGAATACAATAAAAAATTATTTAAGTACAGTATTTTGACAAAAAATGAACATAGCATGACCCATTTTCAAAACATTTTCCTTTTATGAAAAATGCTTCTATTATAATAATATTTTGCCTGTATATAGCTCAGACCTCTGTACAGAGGCTCAAGTAGAACTTTTGAAATATATAATTTAGAAGTGGATTTATCCATATTTTACTACAACAGATGGGAGAAATTTTAAGAAAAAAACGCCAATAATTATTTCAATTGGTGGTAACTCTAAAAATCATGTGAATTTTTCAAAATTCCTAGTTCAGACTCTCTGGAGAAGTCTTTACTTTATATAACCAAAATATTATTATAGAAGCATTTTTTATAAAAGGAAAATGTTTTGAAAAAAAGTTATTTTAAGTTAATCTTTTGTCAAAATGTTGTATTTCAATAAATTTTTTTGTCATAATGTCCTTAAAACATTTTTATACATGTATTCTAATCTAAGTGACACTAAATATCATGGAAATTATCCATTTATGCGCTTTTTTTAAATCATGGTTCCGAACGTAATTGGATACCTTAAGTATACTGTTGTCTCTTTTAACTGGCCTTTCTTCCATCGTATCAGCAATTTATCGCAGACTTTCCCGATAAGTAAAGGGGAAAAAAGTGTTAATTACTTTTACCTTTTAATTCATAACGATTATACGAACCAAGATAATATAAACTTTGCTCCAAATTATGCTGCGATCAGAACAGAATCAAAATTTGAGAGCGTCATTTAATTGTTAAAATTGTATTCCATTCTTGTAGAAAGTCATTTTTTAAATATTATTTTTCAAGTATTGAAATTTGTTGCATTATGTATTGAAAAGAATGTTGTAAAATAAGGACACGAAGCACTTATATGAAAGGATGCATTATAACAGGGCAAGTCCTGGTGGATGGAATGATCATGACGCTGCCTTGTTTGAGCACATTTTAGAACAGTACCCCGCCGATCTTCCAGACCGAAGAGTATTATGTTTTGACAGACTCAAACGAACTTTTCCTCACAAGACATTGGGCCAGTTGGTAAGCAAGTTGCTTTTTTCTTCTTTTGCTACGTGGTGTTTTTAAAATATTGTTCACGTATTTCGAATTATTTTTGAAAATGGAATTCTATGTCTTATATAAAAACCTACAGACAGGGACGTCTTAAGACTTCTTGAGGGGCTGGGCCCCTATTCAAATGGAGGCCCCACCTATGACTCTTAAAAGTAGACAGTAGATACGTTGTCAAATACTAATACAAACAATAACCAGAAACAAATAAATGTGCATGGCTTACAATTGCACAAACTGGCTGGACCGACTGCCGTATTTTAACCGATAGAGTGATGCGTATGGTGGAAAACCTAAGCCTGTACTTGTACGACGGTCCTCGCATGTAGCCAGTTGACCAATTGTCCGAAATTCCTAGTTTTTCGGAGAATACAACCGGAAATAATATTTGACAGTTGAAATTATTCGAATTGTGATCTTATTAAAGCTCAGCCCAGAACGAGAAGAAAACTCCTGCCTGCTGAGCTTTAGGTCGGTTACATGCATGGTAATTTTTTCCTTTTTGGAGAATTTACCGTCGTCGCCGTTTTCAACAGTAGTCTACTGAAGTAGGTTAAAACTTACACACGCGAGAGCACATTAGACGGACACATTCCTTTAATTTTGCCTTAAGTGGTAACTATGCAGCTTCTACCGTTTACGAGTTGTTTGTGGTCTGTATGGTTTTACTTTATTAGTATTCTTCTTCTAGTGTTACAACAATATTTTATAAGTAAACGAAAACCTAGAGAAAAGTTTTCTCTTGGATCTTTATCAATTAAATAAAATTCTTAAAGGTTCAGCAAATGCCTAAGTATGTCCTTAAAATTTAAATGACTTCATGGTAAAAATTACAGCAAATGTCATGAAAATTTCGCTTTTAGTTACTGAGATAATAAACAAACTATGTCTAAGTTAAAGTTTAAAAGTTAAGAACGAAAGTTAAAAAGAACGAAAATTATGGGATATCAAGCTATAATATTACTTTTAATAACCCTTATTTATTTAAATATTAATATTATTAAAATGATTCATTTTCTTTTAGGCTGTTTCGCGTAATGTTAAAAAAATGGGACTTAAAATCAAAACATTTCTTCAGCTATAAAAGTGCTCCAATATTAGTATTATAATCTAACTTTGTTATCCTTAGAAAGAAGCATATTTTATCACACTCTTCATTTTTATCTGAATTGATCCTTTTTTACTGGTATAAAATGTAATCCATATTTCACCTCTTATACCATAATGCTAAATGAGCTTAAACTTTATATGTGAAAGTGAAAAATTTCTTATTTGTGGAATATTTTTGGAGTTTTAAAAAATGTTTTCTATTATAATATTATAATAATATTTTGCCTGTATATAGCTCAGACCTCTCTACAGAGGCTCAACTAGAATTTTTAAAAAATTCAGATTATTTTCAGAGTTACCACCAATTGAAATAATTATTCGCGTTTGTTTCTTAAAATTGCTCCCCTCTGTTGTCGTAAAATATGAATAAACCCATTTCTAAGTTATATGTTTCAAAAATTCTAGTTGAGCCTCTGTACAGAAGTCTGAGCTATATACAGGCAAAATATTATTATAATAGAAACATTTTTCACAAAAAGAGAACATTTTGAAAAAAGATTATATTTAAGTTAATATTTTGCCAAAATATTGTATTTAAATAAATTTTTTTTGTCAAAATGTCCTTAAAACAATTTTATGCATGTAATCTAATATGAGTGACACTAAATATCATGAAAATTATCCATTTATGCGCTTTTGAAAATTACGGTTCCGAACATAGTCGGATACCTTAAACGCCTTGTTTCTCATTCTTCCAACTGACATTTCGGTAATAAAAGTGATCAAATATTTTTTGTCCCCCGCTGCTGGTGGAAGAAAACGGAAAAGATCAATTGATACGAAAGAAATTGTGTGATGGTTTTCTTTTAATGTATTAACAATATCAAATCTGTTATATATATATATATATCTAAAAATAAATGTAACTTTCTTTTTCTCGATTTTTTTTTAACTTTTAAAATCCTTTGTATTAGATTTTTGAGCTGTGTTTTATTTTATACATATAAATTTTGAATGAGTATATTAATTTTTCTTTTGTATCATTTACTTTCAAATTTATTCTAAATTAGCATCTTTTGTGTTAAGTTTGCCTTTTTCTATCAAAGAAAAAAAAAGAAATTTATTAACACGCTTTTTTATAAGTTTCACTCTTATGTAACGAAATCTTTGAACTCGATTTTTACCCACTTTGAAAGGTTACATTAATTCAAAATTTTGCACACTTCTCAAGGACAGATGACAATACAATAATTTCAAATTTTTTTTACATTGTCCTGAATAGGATAATCCAGATTTGGCCATTAATTCATTTTACCACTTCCAAGTTTGGCGACTAATTCCAAATCCTTTTTTTTTTTTTTTTTGCGTCAGCAATTTTTTATCATAATATAAGCGATTGTCCAGTCTTCCTGAAAATGAAAAAAAAAAAAAAAAAAAAAAGACTCGTGCACACATGTGAACAAAAATAATTTGTTCTAACTCAGGGATGGGCAAATTTTTTCGGTCGCGGGCCAAAATTTTTTTTTAAAAAAAGTGTATGAATAAATGATAGTTAAAAAAAAACTAAAGATACATGCTTTTGCTGTAGATCGAACTAAAACATGAAAAATAAATTATAATTTTAAAAAAACTAAAAAACATGCTTTTATGGTTAATCGAACTAAAAATTAAAAAAATAATTCTTAATATAAGAATAAAATAATTTACGAGAAAATTAATGTCATTGGGGTAAAAGCGTGGGGTGCTTTGTACTAAATTTGCACAGTAACTCAGCATTTCGGAATAGAACTAGTAAGAAATTATAACGTTTAATATAGAGCACCTTAGGCGTTTACTCCAATGACATTAATTCTCTCGTTAATCCTTTTATTCTTGTATTAAAAATTACTTTTTTACTTTTTAGTTCGATTAACCATAAAAGCGTGTATTTTAGTTTTTTTTAAACTAAATTTAAAAAAAAAAGTTTAGTTTTATCCACTTTTTAGATTATTATAGTGTTTTTTTTTGTAATTATAATTTTTTTTACCCCTTAGATGTCGTACGAAACATGGTACCAAAACAACCGCTTTCACAAGGATCGCAGAAAAAAGTGCCTCGAGGACTGGGCCCGGGAAAGATGGAGCTGGTTGCTCAGAGCTGTCACTGAAATATCTCAAGCACAGCAGTCTCATGCTGGTCATCAGTTAAGTCGAGATGAAGCCTTGCGTCAGAAATTCAAATGTGAAGTTCTTCGACAGAGGGTGAGTTCTGTATTTTTTATAACTCATAATTGTGCCAATCTTATTAATTTTCAGACATATTACTGAATATTGAACTGAAAGATAATTTCGTTTGTTCACAATACAAAAGTCACTTGAGTAATGCATTAAAAGAACCTCTACAATTCGCATTATTCTTGCTAAAAATTCCTTTATGTGTTTTTGAAAAGGGTAATTTTTTTTTCCGTTCCAAATCGTAAATGATCAAAATCATTTTAGAATGATGCTATCGTTCCAAAATATTAATTAATTATATTTTAATCAATCAAAACTATTATTCTAACTGGAAACCTCAATCTTTCTGCTCCTTCAATATCTCATGATTAAGTTTCATAAGAAGCAAGCTATGTAAGCCGGCGTTTTTTAAAAAACTAAAGTTTTAAATTTTTTATGAGTGGGAAGTTTTAAATTAAAAGCTTCCAAATTTCACTCACCGATAACAAACTATAACCTTTAATAAGAAAAAAAAATCGAATAAATGAAGCTTTAAAGAAAGAAAAAAAATTGAGACGAAAAATAAAAAAAATTTTCAATTTTCAGTTTCGGGGCTTCCCCTTTCCTTCCGGAGCCAAACAGGGAGAATGTAACGAAACATATGCGAAAGAAAATTCGAGCAAACATCTCAAGAAATCTTAAATATATTAAATGTTTAAACTAAATTTTTAGTAGTTTTCGAAAAAAATCATTAAAAAAAGTGATGAATCTGATGTTTTGAAATTGCTCGGTCTAAGAGAGCGAATCCCATGACATTAACTCGATTGATTATGATAATGAGAAAGAGATACTGAATGATTAAAATATTCCATCCACGAAAACGCGTCGAAATCGACTTATTTGAAGAAAAATCTCAAAAAATACAAAAATCTCTTTTCCTTGTAAAACATTGTATCAAGTCTCAGTAAAATGCATGGTCTATTTAAATTTGAATTATTTTTTGTTTGAATTTAGTACGGAGGAATGAACGAATGTTTTAAAGACGATCACAATGGCGAAAATCTTTCTTCAGTACGATAGATAACTATTTGTGTAATTCGGCATTTAAAGGGTCAAAAGGAATTTCTAGAACCAGTGGCGTACACAGAATACTTTTAGGGGAGTTTATATTTAAAAAAATATATAGACGAGAGCACCTAGACGTAATATTTATGCTAAAAATTAAAAATTTGTTGATCTGTGCGAGGAGTTTGGAAACCCCTAACTGCTTTGGACTATTCATCTTTTGGTACTATTGACACGTTTCTGCTTTCGGTGTTAGATAGTCTCGCACATAAAAAAAAATACATTTGTTTGCTCTCAAATCTCAATATAGTTAAGATTATCGTTTGCCAACTTGGGTAACGGTACTCCTAAGGGTATGTGCATAAAAGAAGTAACGGTTGACCTTAATTCATAGGTTCAACAAGATGCTTTGTAAAAAGACTTGGATGAAGGAGCAGTTGTGATATCATAATTCTTATTTCTAATTTTATGTTATTCAGGCTATGTTCTTTTATTCGTTCTACGTATCGACCTCCTGTTAAGAGCAGCTACTAATGCTTTTTTTGTTTGTTTTATTATATATTAATTCATCGTTTCCTGAATGTTTTTATTAAATGAAACATCACTTAAATTATGTAACTAAAATTTAAAAAAAAAGGAATAAATTCATTTGTTTTTCAGTTATTTTACCACGGTATACCTCATCTACACTGGTGTGCAAAAATTAAGGACGAAGTCGAAAAATTAGCATATCAGCTGAACGAAGAGGCAGAGCGGACAGAAAGACCAATCAAGAGATTAAGTAAGGTGATGTACGGTAGCACATGCGCAGATATGCAGGTAGACGTAATGGGGGAGTGTCTGAGTAGTATAAAGCATGTTGTCGGTGTAAGATCAGTATTTCTGGCAAAGAGATTGCAAGCCGTATAGCAGTTAAAATCACACCGAGTTGCTGCCTCAGCGAGAAATGGTGAATAATCAATCTGTTAGACGACATCTGGATGCTTTTACCCGAGGTCGAATCATTGGGAAGTTGGAGGAAGGCCGCAGTGTGACAAGTGTGGCTGCAGAGTTCGGAATTGCTCACAGCATCGTTTCGCGACTTTGGAGACAATTTCAAACTACAGGAACAGCTATCCGGGGGTTCAGTAGTGGTCATCCACGAGGAACCACACCGCAGATGACCGGTACATTGTCTTACAAGCCAGAAGAAACAGGCGGCAGACAGCGGGAGAAATCGCTAGAGGCGACACAGGCGACTGGACGACCGATATCGCGTTTTACCGTGGCCAGAAGACTGCACGGTGGTGGTCTGTTTGCACGACGCCCTGTACGGTGTGTACCTTTAACGCCTGCCCATCGGAGAAGGCGTTCTCTGTGGTGCCGGGAACACCGGAATTGGAGAGACAATGAATGGGGACGAGTACTCTTTACAGATGAGAGCAGATTCAGTTTGAGTAGCGATTCTCATCGCATACTCATCTGGAGAGAGCGGGGAAGCCGCAGTCATCCCTCGAACATCATTGAAAGGGACAGGTATGGAGGTCGCGGTGTTCTCGTTTGGGGAGGCATCATGCTTGGTAGTCGTACAGACCTTCACATCTTCGACGCAGGTTCAGTCAACGGAACCCGTCATTGTAACGAGATTCTTAGCGATTCTTGTGCGTCTTTTTAGAGGCGCTATGGGTCTGCAGTTCCTTTTCATGGACGACAATGCACCATGTCATCGCACAGTAGCTGCTGAACAGCTCTTAGAGAGTGAGCTTATTGAACGTATGGATTGGCCGGCACGATCTCCGGATCTCAATCCCATCGAGCATGTATGGGATTTTCTAGGCAGACGCTTGGCAGCTCGTACCTTACCACCAGTAACGATTCAGGAGCTTCGATTGGCGCTGCAAGACGAATGGGCAGCAATGCCTCAACAACTCATTGACACCCTCATTCTCGGCATGGGCAGACGCTGTGAAACCTGCCTAGCAGTCAGGGGAGATCATATCCCCTACTAAAGACCGGATGTTTCTTGCTGGACACCCATCACAGGGATGGTTTTGGCCTTCAGTCGCATTGCGCTCCATGCTACTTTTTCAATCAAGCTTCTTTTTATCCCTCTGATTCCTCTTTTAGTAAGTGTTGCTTACATATTACACATGTCCTTACGTATTGGGGATCTTACGGTATTAAATGTGTTGATTTGGAAAGCTTTTGTACAAAGTTATTTTGAAAAAACCGTCTCGTCCTTAATTTTTGCACACCAGTGTATATATATAAAGGAGAAAAGCCAATCGGAGTCAATGTTCACTGTACCCAGCATCCAATCAGAGAGCAATCTCTTAGCTCTCAGCCAAGCCAAAAAACTCAAAAACTTTCCACCCAGATGAAGAACCATAGCCACGCCTCCCGGATTCCATCGCTCGACCAATCGCCATCATGCCACTCAGCAGAATGGAAAACACCACTTTTGCCATGCCCAGCATCATAGACTCTCACGATATGGGATTGAGGACTGTTTACAGTCCAGACGCCCAAAAGAAAACGCCTATTCACTCACTCACTCACTGACTGACTAATCACGATATCTCCGGGACTATTAAACCTACAAACTTGAAATTTGGTAGGTAGGTTCCCTTCATGGTGTAGACGTCAGCTAAGAACGGATTTTGCAAAGTTCGAACCCTAAGGGGCGTTACGAGGGTTTAAGGGGCGTTATAGATAATTATTTCCTTTATTAAACTATTAGATGTAAAGTCGTGAAACTTGGTACACAGATTTCTTTCATAAAGTAGAGATTCCCTACATAATGATTTTTACAAAAATCGACCTCCAAGGGGCGTTATACATAATTATTTCCATTTTTAAACTATTAGACGTACAGTCTTGAAATTTGGTAAGCGGATTCCTTTCATAGAGTACAGATCCCCTACTGAATGGGTTTTGTGAAAATCGACTCCCAAGTGGCGTTGTAGAGAATTAAGTGGCGTTATAGGCAATTAACTCCTTTTTTAAATTATTAGACGTAAAATCTCGAAATTTCGTAAGCTGATTCCATTCATTGAGTAGAGATCCGCTATAAGATGGGTTTTGTGAAAATCGTTTCCTAAGTGGCGTTGCGAGGGCTTAATTATTTCCATTTTTAAACTATTAGACGCAAAGTCTTGAAAAATTTGGTAAGCGGATTCCTTTAATAGAGTAGAGATCCACTGCAAAATGGGTTTTGTCAAAAACGACTCCCAAGTGGTGTTGTAGAGTATTAGGTGGCGTTATAGGCAATTAACTCCTTTTTTAAACTATTAGACGTAAAATCTCGAAATTTAGTAAGCTGATTCCATTCATTAAGTAGAGATCCGCTATAAGATGGGTTTTAGGAAAATCGTTTCCTAAGTGGCGTTGCGGGGGCTTAAGAGGCGTTATACATAATTATTTCCATTTCTAAACTATTAGACGTACAGTCTTGAAATTTGATAAGCGGATCTCTTTCATAAAGTACAGATCCCCTACAGAATGGGTTTTGTGAAGATCGACCCCAAGTGGCGTTGTGGAGAATTAAGGGGCGTTATGGGCAATTAACTCCTTTTTTAAACTATTAGACGTAAAATCTTGAAATTGAGTAAGCAGATTCCATTCACTGAGTAGTGATCTGTCATAAGATGGGTTTTGTGAAAATCGTCTCCTAAGTGGCGTTGCGGGGGCTTAAGGGGCGTTATAGATAATTATTTCCATTTTTAAACTATTAGACGTACAGTCTTAAAATTTGGTAAGCGATTTCCTTTCATGGTGTAGAAATCCGCTACAAAATAGTTTTGGGGGAAATTGATCCCCAAGGGTCACTGAGGGGAATAAGGGGCGTAATAGATAAATATTTCCGCTTTTCAACTAATAGAATAATACGACCTGCTTGAAAATTAGAAGGTATGTTCCGTTCATGGAATGAAGTTCCTTTTACAAAGATTTTTGCGAAAACGGACCCCTAAAGGAGTGGGGTTGCAGGGGATTAAGGCGTGTTATAGAAAAATTCCTGTTTTTGAATTTAACTCATTTACTTGAAATTTGTTGAGCACTTTTCTTTAGTTGAATAGAGTTCCACTAAGAATGGATTTTACGGAAATCAACTCCAGGGGGAAGTGGGGAAAGTTATTGGGGCATATTGATAGACAAAATTCCCGTTTTTGAACTGCTAAGACTATAATAATAAAATTTGGTTTGCATGTCTCTTTTGTTGAATTGGAATCAGCTAAGAATGCTGTCAACGAGGTATTGATGATAAAAATTCCGTTTTTGCTCTGTTAGATTTAGACTTGAAATTCAGCACGCATGTTTATTTTATGGAGTAGAGATCCACTGAAAGTTGCTTTGGTGGAAATCCACTTGATTATTAGGTTAAGTGAGCGAAAAAAATCTTTCTACTTCGATTTTAGACATAAATAGAAATTAGATATTATAATTTATGTTCTTTTTATATCAAGGGGTGAGAGTGTAACAGGTATAAATATATTTTTCAATACAATCGAATTCTTAATGCTAGATGTCAATAATTAATATATTTGTAAACAGTATACATATATGCAACATCGTGAAATACACAGTGAAGCGGGTGGGTAACGGCTAGTTGGTTATATAACTAATTCTGTGGTTGTGTATTGCAACAGATTTCAATAAGATTGGCAGCATTGATTTTTCTGTCTTTATTTTTATCATCACAATATTATTTTTTTTTTTCATATTCTAGTGATCAGTGCCAGAATTTTATATTAAAAAGAAGTTAATCAAAAATGTGTATAATTAGTAATGTACAACATTTTCCCATAATTGATAAAATAAAAATCGCTTTGTGTATATTGTGTTATTATTGTACCTGTACATGTGTAGACTTTATGAATTATACACAATGGGGATGGGGTACATACAGGGACGTCTTAAGACTTCTTGAGGTCCTGGGCCTCTACAGTGGGTGATCGGTTAACGAGCAGATTGGTTAACGAACACTTTCACGAAAGATTTTTTGTGTTTGGACAACGAACACATATTCGGATGTGATCAGGGAGACACCCCTGAAATTATGGATGAAATTTTGACAATTGCTAGAGAACTGGAATTGGAGGTGAACGAGAGGATGACATAGAAGAGCTCATAATGGGACATGAAGATGAAATGACGATAGAAGAACTCCAAGAAATTTTGAATGAAGAACACCAAGAAACACAACGAAATGTGTCTCCTCCTGAACAAGAGGAAGACGAAAGAGGACCAATGCCGACATCTGCCATTAAAGATCTTTTGAAAAAGTGGGCGGATGTCAGAACAATGGCCTTAGAATGGCACCCAAACCAAGCTGATGTCAATAGAGTTGGGGATCTTTACAACGACAATGCTATTAATTACTTCCGGAAAATCCTGAAAAAGAGAGAAAAGCAATCGACAATGGACATGTTATTCAACGCCCCATAAGCAAAAAATGAAAAGGACTGACTAATATGCAAGACTATATATATGTATTATTTTTTAAAAAACTTACTAAGAAATTGTACATTTTTTAAAATTTAATTTTTAAGGTCTCCAGAACGAATTAATCGATTTGACATAGAAGTCTATGGTGAATCGATGATCGGTTAACGAACAATTCGGATAGCGAACATAGTATTGGAACGGATTATGTTCATTAACCGATCACCCACTGTACTTAAAGTTAGGCCCTGGGCCCCTACACAAATGAAGGCCCCAGCTATGATCCTTAAAAGTAGACAATACATAGTATATATTGTCAAAAATATTCGTACAAACAATAACCCGAAACAAATAAATGTGCATGATTTATAATTGCACAAACTGATTCGACCGACTACCGCCTTTTGACTGAATAAATAATGATGGTGTATGGTGGTAAGCCTAGGCCTATACATAGACGACAGTCATCACTAGTAACCAGTTGACATGTCGTTCGAAATTCAAAGTTTTTCCAAGGAGGAAACATTTGGTCGTAGAAATTATTCGTACCATGATCTTATTAAGGCCGAGTCGAGTCCTTCCTCCTCCTCATTATGGCCGAGGTCCTGAGCCCATGCCTTAGGACGTCCCTGGGTACATAGAACGGTGATAAGGTTGAAAAACGCTTGCTTAGATAGTAATGAATTAAAAAAGTTTTACATAAATATAAACTCTTAAGTATCATTTATTTAGTCTTATGTATATCTATCTTTAAAGTGACGATAATTTTTGGGTTTTAGGTGGAACAATGGCGAAAAGAGAAAGAAAATGAACGCATGCAGCAGTCCGAAATGGAAGCTCAAAGGAAACTGGCGCTGAAAGTAGTTCAGCAAAGGCAAGCCGCTAAGGAAGAATACCGGCGCGAGTTGGCTCGACAACGACTCGCTGCGTATTATGAAGAAAGACTACGGTTCCAAAAGGAGAGTGAAGATGCTCTCCAACGTCGCATGGACGACGCTAGGAAGATGAGTAAAGATCGCTCGAAGCACGATAAAGAGCGGTAAAGAAATATTCATCATATAATTCAAATCGCGAATATTGTCGGCCATGTGTCACGTCCTTTTCTTGGGAGATTGTTATCATTCGTTGAGAGAGATATGAGAGAAATTGTTAAAAAAAATAACGAAGTGTTTATATTTTATTAGAGTACATCAATATTTATTGTAAAGCATAAAATTCACTATTTTCACTGTAAAAGTTTGGGTCCAATCCAAAATGATTTAATTTCTCATTGTTTTACTTTCTTTTAAAATATTGTTTAAATTCAATTGATGAGCTTTCATTTAAATTTTAGCTAAAAGTTACTTTTCAAAACTTATTTTCCCTTTAATATTAATCCCTTGATATAGCTAATGATAAAGAAATGGATTGTAAATGGCAGTTTCGATTATTTTGTAATTTTTTTTCAGTTATTGTATCTTCTCTTTCAATTGAAATTTAATTTTAAATATCTGGATGTTTTTTTTAATTTAAAAATTATTTATGTATAAATTTATTTTGATAATATTGATGAACACATTGTTACATGCTTTGTCCTTAACATTCACCATTATAATTTTTTTAAATGTAAACATTTCTACATTTTGAATTTTCACACATTCAATGTCACCTAAAAAGATATTCGATACCTTTATTAGATTTTAAGGTAAATTTTGTGATTCTGTTGAACTTGCTTGTAATTTTTAATTTTGTAAGATATCAAAACTGATTTAATTTCTAAAATATTAATAGTAGTTATTAATTCCAAGCTGTTAAAAGATTTTTTTAAATCGATATTCCACCAACCACTAGTAATTGCTATAAAATGATTATGTATATAAACTGTAACTTCTAATGAATGTTTAGATATAATGGGAATTGACAATGAAATCAAAATAGATGTGTTGATATATTTTAAAAACCACCAAATAGTTAAGTTTAAATATTTATGTTTCCCTAGTTTTGGAATCCAAATTATCCTTTATGTATATATATATATATTCCTTAAAAAACACTAAATATTCAGTACCTTTTATTTCTTAAAATTGTTTATGAAAAATATCATCAAACAGACTTTACAGTTGCTTTTATTGGTAGAAAGGAACTGATAAAGCAAAGTGAAACGAAAAACTTTTGACATGAGCAATATATTTTCATATTACTTTTTAATATATAAAGTAATATGCAATTGTATATATAGCTCCTTTAGAAAAATTGTAAAATTTTATACTCTTTACATAGCTAGTTAATGCGTATAGAGAAGTTTTATAGCCCCAAAATTTTCTTGATTCCAGGCCTATCAATGATTTACTATTTCCCCTCCCCTTCCATGTGTTGAACAAGGGTTCCTGATATTAGGGAGATGGAGAATCTTGCTTCAGCCAAGACCTCTCGCAACCTCCATGAGCTAATATCAAAATTTCACTTACTGGGAAATTTGTTATTCAAGTAAAACAATGGTAATTGTTTAAAATGGACATTACTAGACTGTAGCTTTGTAAATTGATAAAATGAAATTGTAGTTCTTGAGGGAAAAATAACCTAAGATTTTTCTACTTTTTACATCGTGCTAATGCTCAGTTTTAAAAATTCATATATTTCTAAATATAATGGAAAACATGCTATAAAATGACCATATCCCAATGTAGCACTTAATAGAGATCATCCATATCCCAAGTTGCAATTATAGTTTGATGCTGTAGTTTAATTTTTTAAAGTGTGTGAATACTAACAATATTAAATCTAGTATTAGGGCTCCAACTGTAATAAAGCTGGATAAAATACGAGATTGACTGGAAGAAAGCCATGGACTTATTACCAGTTAATGTAATAAATTACCAAACAGTAGTTTTGCTATTTCTAACTTTCTTTTCACTATCACTTTTTTCTCCTTATAAAGATAATGTGAAAGAATACCTAATCAGTTGTGTTAAAGTAATTTAATGTGTTTCTTTTAAATTGTATTATTACAAGCAAGTTCAATGGATTCTTAAATGCAATTGAAATATTTTAGGCAATATAAAGGTATCGAATTAATCTTATGACAATCAATCACACAACCTGATGCACATTTTATATTTGTATAACTATGCAATAAAACATTTCAATAGAAAAATTGCTTCTGTATTTGTTTAATTTTTGCTGTTGAATCATTCTGAATATTGGTCATATAATGTCACGCGTTAGGCATTATAGTTAAATTTTAAACAATAACTTCCATTTAAATCTTAAATTTAAAAAAATGATACCAAGAATTAAATTCTTAGCATAGGTTTCATGCAATGATTTTAGGGTTCGTTACCGCACAGAACTGTTTTATGCAAATCAGAAGGAAAGACGTGAAAGAATGCTTAAACTTCGTGAAGAAGAAAAGGCAAGACAACAGCGTCTTGACCAGTTACGAAAACAGGTGGGATAAAGAACGTAAGATAATTTTTCGTTTTTAAAAACATTTAATATCCCCCAATGCAACTTCCCATTTATACATCTTAAAGTTCATATAAACTTAGTTGCATATTTGAAATATGTCTGCAACAAGCAAATTTGCTGTCAAGTAACATTAACTTTTGAAATATCCAATGCAATTTATTTTCATTTTTTGTTCTATTAATTGTTGATTCAAGCAAAATATGCTTTTAGAATAGCTTTATATTTTGTTTTTTATTCATGCATATTTTTACTTGGTTTATTTGTTTGATGCACCTACTTACAGTATCAATTACTGTACATTAAATAGGTACAGGTGAGTGTAGACCCTGTTCCTGAAAGAATTCACCAAGATACGGTTGCTTCTCAGGCCCGTAAAGAAGCATCTAGCGAAGGACTTGCTCTGAAGGCTTTGCACGAACTACGCACTGTTCTTGATGCAGAGGTAGCTCACATTACTCTTTTTTGCTTTTCAGTAAAGGCCTCCCACTGCATTGCACTATCACTTTGTTTTAAAGTGTCTGTAATAATAAGTTTTACAAATAATTCATCAGATTTAGAAAAGTTCTATATCTTTATTACATAAAGGTATTTAATTTAGGGCTACTCAATAGGTGATATATTAGTTTTGAAACAAATCTGAATCCGAAATGATAACTTTTGAAACTTTTACGTCACTTCAAAATGAAAATTTATAAGAGCAATTTCCATTATTCTACTGAACAGTACTTAATGAAATCCTGAATCTCAAACCCATGATTTTCTGGTAAAATGGTTTGTTCTATCATTTGACCAGTATAATTTATTACTATTGCCCTTATTTATATCATGAAAGAATATCAAAAAAATTATTTCCATTTGTATTAATATACTTTTATTCTTACTTCTTCCATATGACTCATATCATTTAAAAGTCTATGAAGTGTTTCTTTTTTAATCTGTTCTTCATGTTATATTTATCAACATGTTTTGAAATCTGATGAATCATTTGTAATATTCTTGTATACTAAATGTATTTCATTACACTTTCTTCTTTTATAACAATTTAACATCTGAAACATCGAGTAATCATTTAATTTGAAAGGGTTTTTTTTGATCACTGTTTTCATAATGTCAAATACATATAATTAATAAAGAAAATTTTGAACTAGTACATGATATAAATCTTAAGAATTACGTTTTTATGAAGCTTTATGTTAATAACATCTTAAGTTTTATATTTGATAAGAGTAAACCAATCATATTAATGTATTGAAGACTACACATTTTTTCCCCTTTCCCACCTCAGTGACTGGGAATTTTTTTCAGCAGCCCCCTCCCCCAGTCAACTATTAGTGAATTTATATCTCATTACTTTATAATATTTGTTTGCCACTTGGTATTTGAATGTTAAAGCTGAAATCACATACATGCATTGCAGATTGTTTTATTTTTTTTTTTATTTATGAACTATAACCTTGATAAAATTACAAACGTACAAAAATACTCCATATTAATGAGCATCCAAGGACAGTTTGCTGAAAACACAAGTAAAATTGTGATTTGTCAACATTTTATGTTTATTAACAAATAATCCGAATAATTTTTTCTTCATTCAGTAAAGCATATAAATGTAATTCTTACTTATTTTTCATTTTAACTATCCATTATTATTATTTTGAATAATCATTTAACCAAATTACTAAAATTTTATTATCAGTATATTTTAAAGAATTTAAACATTTATCTTTTGAAAAGAAGTTATGAAACTTGTTTTATTTTTTTGCTATATATTCCTTCTGGAGAATTTTATCTCCTTGATGATCTAGATTCCTACCAAAATTCATTAAACTGCTACTTACTGAGTGAATTTTTGAAATTATAAAAGCACTAGATCTGAAATTATTACCTATTGATTTTTCACAATTATAGAAAGTAGGGCACTAGTTGGTTATATAACAGGAGGCTGGAGTGTAATATAGTTGATTATTCTAAAATAAAATTTGTTGGATACATAGCGAAAATAGTAAATTAATGACTTTTTATATAGTTCATCACAATTTAAATTTTAAAGTATTTTGCAATTTAATTTTCTAAAAATTAGATATTTCTGATGGTAACTTAATTTCAGGTTCATCGAGATCCTCGAGTGCGGTTAGAGCAACAGTTGCGGGAGACCGGTCTTCTTAATTCAGAATATGCAAGACACGTTTTGTCACAAATGCACCCTCCACGAGAACCCCGGAAAGATACAATTTCATCACTTTTTCTACAAGAATCAGAAAATTAGTAAATAATTATCTTTTAAAAAGTGAACTAGTCATGACAATTCCAAAGATGTATAAATATATTTTGTTTTACCTATGCTCCTTGTAAATTCATACCAATAAACTTTTTTCTCAAACATTTCAATTAGTCTGTAGACAGAGAGAGAATAAAAATCAAAACACTTTTTTAATAAAATATATTTTATTGTAAATGCTACTGTGGAAGAGGTGATCATATTGCACAAAACTTTCAAGTACAAATGACACCAGTAAACACCTCAGAATAATTTTTCAGAGGTGTTTAAAATTTTTTACACCATGAACCATTCAACATTTTTTTAAAAAAGAAGGAAAAAGAACCCACTAGTTGTGTAACATTTAAATATAAACAAATGGAATGTTTAACTGGAACTATATTTTTGAGTATTTTAAAGTTCAAAACAAAATTTTTATTTGGCATTTCCCAACTATTTTTTAACTGTTCAAGGAACAGATATAAATAAATTAAACACAAATAATATAGAATATTGTACTTTGACCATCACAGACATATTCTTAAAGAATACCGCATTTTTATAAGGAATTCATTGTCCTTCTTTTTAACAGTTATGAAGCCTGCCATTTAAAATTGCTACTCATTATCCATTTTTGAGACTGCCGACCATCACATTTTTTCAGAGTTGGAAGAGTTACATCTGAATCATCAGGTTTGTCTAGACATCGTTTAGTTTGAGAATGCATAATAGTTTGATCCTATAATAGGAAAAAAGTATATTATTTTTTGTACTAGATTTCAATAAATTTTCTTAATGTTAAAGTATTTGAATCAAATAAAATTAAATACATCTAATTGATTATAGTAACTAAAATCGAAAAAAAATCAAAACATTGATGTTTGATTTTTTGATATTTCCCATACTGATTTAAATGTATAAAGACATGAGAAATTCTTTAAATCTTCATTTTAAGTACAAATGTCATATATATATATATATACATACTTTTTTAAAAATCACATTTAAAAATGGTATCACTTATATTTTTAAAGGGAGTGGAGAGAATGAAAATATGCTACAACATAAGGAAGATTTTACACATTTATTTTTCTTAGTTAAACTTTTCACAATGATAAGGAAGAAACAGAATAGCAATCTTGGAAGTTAGAAATCTCATCATTACTTCTATTTCATTTGGATGAAAACATTCAGTAGTACCATGACTGATGGCTTGATTTGCAATTTAAATCCATAGCCATGAAATAAAGATAACTCAGCTTTCTTTGAACTTCTATACCACTTTGCATAGCTGTAGGACTCAGATTTATCATACAGGAGCTATCATTTTTTACTCAGTTTGTAATGGAATGAAGTTTACAAGCATAACTTTTAGTGATAATTGAATGTTTTGTACCTTAATGTATTAAGTTCTGTTGTATGTTATTGTAAATAGTTGCAATTTTGTGTGTGTGTACCTACCAGTAAAATGCAAAGTGTTTATGAACATTGGTATAATTTCCCATTCTTACTAATTTAAACCAGTTCTCACATATATGTTAAGAAAAATGAATAAAAATTTATTTCTGATATTTACTTGGATTTTCAATTAGAACTCATTCCTACAACATGCAAGACAGAATGTAACCGAAATACATAAAACTGATTTCTAGGTAAAGAATAAAACAGTTTCTGTTTCTGATCTTGTGTATATAATGGAATTATAATACCATCCTGAGAACTAACTAGTACATGGTAAAAGGTCTTTTATAATACAAAACCCACTATATTTCTGAATGCATCTTTAGCTTTATCAACGCTGGGAATAGGTACTGCAACATTATTGCTGATGTTATCTGGTGGTTTTATTCTATCACTAAAAGATTTAGTATGAATACTTACATATAAGTTCTAAATGAAAACTGCAGTAAACAAACAAAAAAATTTATTCTGTGTCTTTTCCATGTATAACTTCCATAATGAGAGCCAACTGTTATCAGTAAGAATGCAAAATCACAGATGCTTGTATTTACTTCACATTTTTTACTAATATTAAACTCAGTGGTGCAACATCCCATGAGAGCCAAGGACTACCATGCCCATCTCAGTTTTCCTAACCTTAAGCCACTGAGGTGCACAAGCAGATGTTCCGGTCAGGTGGTCAGTCTTGCACAGAACCCCCAGTGTTTAATTCCCAAGCTCGCTCGGTATTCATTTTATCAACCCATTGAAGGGATGAAAGAGTGAGTCTACCTTCCTAGCCTGGGGTTTGAACCCTGGACCTGTGGTGTGGAAGCATGTTATGCTACCACTCTGCCACTGGGCTTCATTTCTACTAATAGGAATGCATAAAAAATTTCATCCATTTATGATAACATATATAGCAACCTGTAACACAACTAGATGTTACATAAACTTTATCCCAAATTTAATAATTCAATTAATGAAATTGAACAAGATGCATAAAATTGTCCATTTATATTTGTCATTTCATGTGATTCATAAATAATAGTATATGACTCAAATCCTATCTACAACCAGGCTATAGAAAATGGATATTGATGATAAAAAAAGATATGCAATACAAAAAATTTAGTTATTTTAATGAAGAAAATATTTAAAAAAATCAATATAGATTTAAAAAATCAAATTATGGCATACAATTCATTTCCAAGATTCCATTAAAAAAAGATGCTTTTTTAAACAAGTGGAACAGTTTTAAAGAGATAATGCAAGTTTCTACTATACGGCAAATGTTTGGAAAAGTCTTATACAAATCATATAATGTAAAAGAAGCAGAAATAATTTATTGAATCAAACAAGCTAGAAAAAAAATATTTATTGGAAACAAATGTATTTTGAATTGGTATGAGTTTCACAGTTGAGGAAAGACCATGTTCCTGAACAGTCTGTTAATTAAGCTAATTTTTTAAAATCATTATTGATAAAATTTCTACAGTGGATCATTGCATGACTTAATCTTCTATGTTTTACTTGTTACAAGTCATGAATGTAGAATATAACAAAACATATATTTTCCTACTAAGCACCAATAAGAAAAAGTTAACAAAATACTTGTATACAATTTAACAAACCATTTTTGATTAGCTGGTTTGATAAATTTTAAGTATTAAGAGAAGTTATTAGTCAGTTTTATTGCTTTTATATTTCCAAGATATGTTCAGCAAGAATGTCAAATAACATTTATAGAGAATAAAATACGCAATGATAAAATAAAGGAGAAGATATTCTATGAGAATCAGCAATAAAGATACCATTTCTTCTAAAAAGATGTAAAACATCTAATTATATAATTATAAAATGGCTTACAACACCTGTATAAAACCAATTCTTAAACATGGCAGTGAAATTCTAATTTCAGCTGCACAGACCAAGTTGGATGTTCAAGATAGAGAGCTCAGAATTTAAAAAAAACTGAATATTCATATCAGCCACTGTTTCAATTCCAATAGTAGCTCTACTATACTTCAAACCCTCCCATTTCTGTTGCAGTTTTAAAAAAATCAAGTCATGAATACTTTAGCTAGACTGACAGCAAATTGGATGCAAAGCTGGCAAACAGGTAACCTTAAAACTCAGACCTTTCCAGTGAAGGGCTTTTGAATGACAAATCAAATATACTTGTTGACCCACTGGAGTTTTTGAAAGTACCCTATAATTTAAAAATGGATGAAAACAGAAAAAAAGACGCTAGATGTTATTCTGAAAACAAATGCTTCATTACTGTTAGACAATAATTATCCTGAACCAGAATGGATTCGTGTATTAACAAATGGCTCTAGAATGAATGATGCAGGTATATAGTAAATTATTTTTATTGTATGTTCCAGTGGGCCAACTCTTTTTAAACTTTGATGCAGAAGTACATGTGGTCTTTTTTGGTTGAGTCTAATTTGAAATCTAGAATTGATTTTTTTATGAAGGTTGTCATTCTTTATTCTAAATTAGCCATAGAGACACTAGAACCTCTTGCAACAAAAATAAAGCACGATATAAGTGGCCTGGAAAAGTGAATACCACTGGACATGAATGTGACATGCACACCAAGTGATCAAACCCAGTTCCAGATCTTAGTGTGGGGGCTGTGCCAGTTTGAGTTGATCAGTACATAGGTGAAGATGGTACTCATTGTAGAAAGTTAAATTAAAACAAATTCATGGAAAGTGTGTGTTTGGTTGTTCGGTCATGAATTTAAACATGTCAAAAAGCCACAAAGAGTGTCATGGAACGATTAGTCACAAAATAGCATCAGACAGGATCTGTTTCAAACAAGGCAAAAAAATATTTTGATACGTATCCGAACACCAGGAAAAGTGGATTAATCAGAAAATTCTTCAAAGTCCTAACGAATCAACCTGACGCCTATAACACAACATACCATTATATCACATTGAACATGTGAACAAAGGTCCTAACTGGCACCACCTAGGTCACCTGATCTGTCAGAGAGTGAATACTTTTTGTGGAGAACACTCAAGTCTCATATGTATTGCAACAATCCTCAGTCTTTTAAGAACGTTTTTGATGAGATTGCAGCAATTCCAGCAGTCCAGGTATGATCTGCCTCAACTTGCTGAGGGCCCAAAGGTGCCAAGAGATGAATGGTTAGGGAACTCTGTTTCCTTTCTTTTGTTGTGCTTCTTTGTAACCTGGAACTCTGTTTTTCAGTCTTCTTACTTTTATTTGCCTCAGCTTGTAGAAGAATTTCAGTGGATACCATCCCATGTAAATATTGTAAGTAATGAAAAGGGTAAAAAAAGGTCCAGAGTTATTTATAGAATGGGGTCCCATTCCTTTGGATTCCTTTAGAACTATACAAGAAAATATAATGTTGGCATACAACACAAAATTAATTAAATCAGAGGGTAGAATCTGGAAGAATATAAAAGATGATTGGAATGAGTTCAGTTGTAAATCTCATTGGCTGTAGCAAATTTCATATTAAAACAGGGCACGATTCCTTAGCAGACAATAGATATACTGACAATAGCCTAGCCCTATTTGTAAAACAGACACTACCATAAAATAGTTCTTACTGGTCTGCCTGCGGACCTTGACCTTAAGTTACAATATAGGGGTGATGTTTGCCTGCAGTATTGGATGAGGCCAGAGAATTATATCCTGATTACATTCTTTTTTAGGCTTTTGGGTTTTCCCAATTCTTACAATTTTAATTGTGTAATATTTGCATGTTTTTGTCATGGTTTAACTAAATAGTAATTTTTAGTTTTTGATTTTGATGCAAATTGTTCTTTGACAAGTAGCCTGATGTAAAAGGATTAATTTCCGATTTTATAATTTGAAGCAACATAATTATAAAATGGAAACCACTGTACAACATATGCATAAGATTCATTAACAAATAATAAAAAAAAATATTACATACTTGTTTCAAAAGAAATATGATGTATAGTTCCAAACAAATACATAATTTGCATTTAGAGTTATTGCATTTTAGCTAATAAAACTTTGTGTTGATTGTTCAGTAAATAATTATCTAACAAAAGTTCAAAAGCAATATTAATATTGGAGCAACAATAGCAAAGAAAATTGTCATTAATAATATATTACTATTTTATATCAATTACATCACAAGAAAATTAAACTTTGAAAAATAGGATAACCTATACAAGTTTGTTTTAATAACTACCTCTTTGTCATATGACCACATTTGATTTCCACCCATGCCATGACACCGTAGAAGCTTAACAGGCCCATCACTGGATGCAGAATCTAAGCAGTTGTCATCTGACATAATTTGTTGTCGTTTGGTGTAAGCAAATACCTTGAAAAGAATTAATCAATTAAAAAAATATCAATTTCCTATTTAGAAGTAATTAAAATGTAATACAATTTGAAGATATTTTTGTACTGTGTATTGGAAATCCTTTTGAGACTCAGAATATCATTAATTTAAAAAGCAAAAAAATATTTAACCACTGTTTATTATTTATGAAACAATCAAATAAAAGGGGGAAAAATTATAAATGTACGTGCATATTTTCATTATTATGAAATAATTACATAATGTATTTATGCCAGCAATTTATCTACTTTAGATATTTTTGATACGCACGTACAGAGAAGAAAGAGGCCAATGGTTCTTTTTCATTGTGGAATTTTTTATATTATATCCTTTTATTTGTGATGTGAATATAAATCTAAATTTTATCAAAGTAATTATCATTATTCTAAATCTAATCCTATCATTTTTTAAAACTCTGCAATAAAATTATTTTGTTAAATAAATAGTTTAAATAAAATTATTTGAAATTGTTAGGTAGAAATAATCTAACAATAGTAAAATATTTAACTTTATTGTGCAAAATTTTTCAAATAAATACTATATTTCAACCAAATAAATCAATTACCTGATTTCCACCCAATCCATGACAGGTTCCCATTGCAATATGCTCACTACTTTTGCGTCCAAATGTATCTAGACAATTTGCAGTTTCTGCATTTTTAATCTGAAAAAGTGTAAATATAATTAAAAACTATGTTTTATTTTATATTAAAGCATTAATAATGTTTAAAAAAATTGATTGATTATATTAATAATTTTTGAAAAAAATTTTTTCACACATTATATAAGTTTTGTAATTTAACTATAAACTTTCATACTTTTAGATTGAATTTAAAATATCTAAATTACATTGAATTAAGAAATAAAGATTACAATAAGTTGAGAAATTTTTTTTTCAAAAGCTGAAACACTGACCATGTATTCAATAATTTCAAAATTTGACAAAGGGCATTTGACCACAATTTAGTACAAAATACTTTCTCTCTATTCTAATCATTCAGCATAATTTCACACACATTAGACTAAATAACTAAAATCAGAATTATTTCTGAAGTTCATTCATAAGTTATGCTTTCAATATTTCAATTAAGGTTTTCAATAAGAGATAGTTGTAATGTGAAGAAATAAAAAATCTTTTAAGTTATTGCATTGAAAGAAAATGCAAAGGAAAACATATATATAAACTTACTTCTCCAAGATAATAATAATCTAGAGGCATTTGTGATTCTGGATATATGTTTTCCAAATACCACCGGAAGCTCTTGCATTTTAAATCTTTGCGAAGTTTTCTTCTTTCAGTAAGGTCTCCTACATCCGCTTGCCTTGCACCTATTGAAATAAAATTATGCATAAGAATACAGTTTAACAGGTACTGTGTTAAAACATAACATAATTCATTTTTCATATTAAAAGATAGGGAGGTTTATTTTACTATGGAAATATCGAAATTGAAACTACCTTTTTTCCCTTCCAGGAGAGTCTGTGGATAAAATTATTATATTAATCCACAGAGAAATTAAAAGATCCCATGATGACAAAAACTTAAGTTAGAATTCTACCAAGTATTTCAAAATCACCATCATATTCATAATTGAATAATTATACATATTTTTTTACTAATTACAAACTGTATTTTGTAATTAAAATACCAATATTCATTTTCAAAATATCTTATGTCTAAATAAAAACATCAACTTTAAATTAGCCAACAGGAAAATATATTAAGTTTAAATAGCAATTGTGCTACATTCACAAAAGGAGGAAGAGGTCTGACAAACATAATTCAGCAGTTGGTTTTTATGCTGTTTTTAACCATTATATGATATGAACTATTGTGAACAATAAATATGTTTTGTAGAATTAATGAAAGAAAATAAACAGATTAACATTAGTTTATACTTTAAAGTAAAGATTTGAGCTAAGTTAAAATTAATTTTAATAACTCAACAAAATCTTTCATCAAATATAATGACAAAGTTAATGGACTGTACATTAACATTTCACTTTGAAACACTGTGAGGACTATTGGCAACAGACCTCAAAATTGTGAACTATATACCACCAAATCTGGCAAATAACATGCACTTTTAGCACAAAAAATAAGATTGAAATTTAAGGGTATGTGTGGCCATACAACGGGTATACAAACAAATAGCTTTAAAATAAAAAAATTAGGCATTACATATATTGAAGAGCTATTTATTTTAAAAAAATAACATACTCAATGAACTTAAAAAGGCTGTATTTTTCAAAGTATACTATATTTTTCTAATAAAAAAGCTTGAAATAAAATCTCAAATAAATTACTTTAAAACATAAGAGAATTGCATACACACATTTTAGGTTTCTTCACAATTATAGTTTTAAACAACTAAAAAACACGCTTTTATGGTTAATCAAACTAAAAAGTAAAAAAATAAATCTTAATATAAGAATAAAATGATTAATGAGACAGATGTCAATGGGGTAAAAGTGTGGTGTGCTCCATATCAATTGTTATAATTTCTCACTTGTTCTATTCTGAAATGCTGAGTTAGTGTAAAAATGTAGTACAAAGCACCCCACACTTTTACTCCAATGACATTAATTTTCTCGTTAATGATTTTATTCTTACATTAAGAATTATTTTTTTACTTTTTAGTTCAATTAACCATAAAAGTCTGTTTTTTAGTTATTTTTAAACTATATTTATTTTTTGTTTTTTAGTTTGATCTACAATAAAAGCATATATTCTTAGAAACTATCAATTATTCATTGATGAATTAACTGCGTCATTTTTTAGAATCTGAAATATCCATTGGCATTTTATCAGGGTGTCGATAGGGCCTGGTTTATTTTTTTTTTCACATGCATGAGTCTTTTTCTTTTATTTTCATTTTCAGAAAAACTAGACAATTGTTTATATTATGGTAAGAAATTGCTGATGCACGTTTTTGCGTTTAGGGTTTAACTTTTATCTTTTAGCTGCCAAATATGGAAATGGTATAATGAATTAGTCGCCAAATCTGGAAATAGTTATTTTTGATGATCCTGATCAGGGCAATGGAACAAAATTATGAAATTATTGTATTGTCATCACAGTCCTTGACAAGTGTGCAAAATTTCGAATTAATCTCACCTTTTAAAGTGGGTAAAAATTGAGTTCAAGAATTCTGTTACATACAAGTGAAACTTATAAAAGTGTGTAAAAAAGGGAGGGTGCATGTTATACAGCCAATATACCTAAAAACTAAAAAATTCTGCTTAAAAGTATAGATGCACATTAAACACCAGATTTTATGGTAGTTAAGTGATAAGGACAATACTTGTGCTTGCATCCACTTTCCAAACCTTCACCCCATGCAACATAATGACTCGGATGAATTAACATACATAATTTAATGAAGAGAATAAAGCTAAAATATTACCAAGTATTTTAAAATGTAACAAGACAAATTTTAAGGTCTAGTCAAAAAAAAATTTAAGACAAATACACTTCATCCATAAGATACCTTTGAAGAAATTAAGTCTAGCTGCTAGGCAGTAACTTAAGCCAACCACTTTCCAGCATAGATACAATTTTACATACAAGAAAGCATTTTAAATTTTATTAAATTAATAATGTGAATAATACCAGCCAAAGCTTATATTCTACAGACATGTTTACTCTTATAATCACTCGAATGATAAAAAAAATTAAACGCATATTAAGTTCAACCAGTGTCAATTATGTATTACAATACCTTTTCTCTAACTGAACAAATATACTGGGTGGTTATAATTAAAGTAATACTATTCAAAAGCCTGTAGAACTTGTTCTGCTTATCAGATTTTGATGAAACTTGGAATATATGCTATATGGACTACAGGTAAAATATTTCTGAAAATAAAAAAAAAAACAGCGAGCGTACAACATCGTTAATCATGCCCTTACAAAAAAAAAAGGTAGAGTTTTACTGGTAAAACTGTTTAATCAGAACGGCAGCAACCGCTTAGCTGCTCTGTGTGAATATCGTCATTTAAAGGATCTGTGAAAAAGCCCCATATCTAGGATTGGTTTGAGAAAGATGATCATGAAATTTGAAGAGACTGGAGATTTGGGTGTGCTGCCAGGAAGAGGACAGAAACCAGTTGGGATTGAAACTGTAGAAGTCACTACTTCTGTGGCTGAAAGAGCCTCCAGTTCTATCCATTCTTCAGCAAGCAGTTAATCAGTGTAACAAGAGTTGGAGATTCTGTGGTCAAAAATAGGAAAAATTCTGCAATGCATTTTAAAATAGTATCTATACGTTCTGCAAACGCTGAAACTTCAAGATCACACAAAAAACTCCTTGAATTTGCTTGCTGATTTTTGGAGAATGGAAATTGATGATGCATGGCCTTGGAAAATTCTATGGTCAGATGAGGCACACTTATTTAGATGGAGCTGTGAACAGTCAAAATTGTCAGATATGGAGTACTTCATTTCTCTCCTCATGTCTTGCATCAACAATCACTGCATTCTGATTATGTGACTGCTTGGTGTGGTTCTACTGCTGATTTTATCCTCAGACCTTTTTTTTTCTTTGAAACTATTGCTCCACAAGGTCCTAAAAGATGCTCTGTCACGAGTGCACAGTACTGTGTACTCTTTCAACAGCAGGTCATTCCTGCTTTATAGGAACGACAACGTTTGGAAACCACTATCTTTATGTAAGATGAAGCAACTCTTCACATTGAGCACCCCAATCAAAGCACTGCTAGTGCTAACTTTGGTGATAATCATGTAATATCCAGACATTTTCTAGATTCATGGCCTTCTCATTCACCCAACTTAAATCTCTGATTTTTGGATGTGGGGATTTCTAAAAGACCGTGTTTATAAAGGAATAATTAGGACTTAACCTGATTTGAAAGCTAGCATTATAAGCCATGTGGTTGAAATCCCTCGAGTTGCTTCGTGGTACCATTGAAAATGCTATAATGCACTTTCAACATGTTATTAATGTCAATGAAGCACTTATTTTGTAATTGAATAAACTTAAAGATAACAATATGGAAGAGAAAGTTCAACCTAAATTATATAACTGCATAAGTTAAATACATAATTAAAAATTGTTAAAATAAAAATTTAAAAAGAACAAAATATTTTACAATACAAAATGGAAGGGGGGATAAATTTACACACATAGCAGATTAATTACAAAAAATTAACTGTTAAATAATGGCTTTCATATCATCAGCACAAAAAAGAGGAAACAGATGTTTAGCAAAGCAATAAAGAGAATTTTAATTCAACAATATACTAATCTGTATCATACTTATTCACGATATCAGTAATAAATAAAAAGACCAGAGTCGTAAAAAATAATTCTATACTAATAAATGTATCAAATTTTAACTGTTTCAGGTTTTAAAAGCAACAAATGCATAAATTAAACTTGGTCTGCAAAAAAAACCCTGTTAAATAAATTAAACTGTAATAAAAAAAGCACATCACAAAAAGCATACAGTACAAAAACAAAGAATAAAATTTTATGCTTCATTAATTTCACAGAATTCAATTAGAATTTCTTTAATATATTTCATTTACATGTTTTTTTAATCTTTTAGAGAAATAAAAGGATAAAACTAGGTTAAACTAATAAGAGTAAAATTTTAAGAATTACACAGAATTAGTATTTAATTATTGAGTACTATTATCCTAAATTATTTGTCTGTTTTATTACATAGTAAACAGAGAAAAACTTAATTTAAAAAACTTGATGTATTTCTTCAAATCCTCTGATGCAGTTTTATGATTGAAATAAAATACTCCAACTTTTTAAAAAGAAATTTTCCCAATCCAAGCAGCTCAGTATACAAGGATACCAGAAACGAACAAAAATAAGTAAAAATAAAGAATATTGAGATAGATTCTTCATAGAAAATGAAATAAATATGGATATTACTTAACTAAATATTTACATTGAGCCTGAGCTCAATTAACACAAAGCACCATAAAATTCAATGTATAGCATGCCTTTTTAACACAAAAAATTGGATTGAAATTTACAGGTAAGCGTTATATGCTGGGTATAAAAATGAGAGCTTTAAAAATAAAAAAAGAAAACCCCCCAAAAAATGTGACTACTGCATATATCGAAATACTGCTTATTTAAAAAGAAATGGCATTCCTCTTGTGAACTTAAAGGGTTGTAGTTCTCTAAAAGTATATTACTTTTTTTTCTAAAGCTTGGAATAACACCTTGAATAAATGACTTCAAAACATAAGAGCATTACACATGAACATTTCAGGTACCTTTGTAAAAAAAGGGTGTGTGCGCTACATGGCGAATATACCCCAAAATTAAAAAATGCCGCTTGAAAGTATAGGTGTGTGTTATAGACCGGATTTTAAGGTAAATGACACTCCTCAATTAGATATTGAATTTCTGTCCATTATTTTAGTGGAATAGATTTTGATGATTTTGAAAATTAAGACAGTAAATATATATACATTCAAACTTCACACCTTTTTACCATATTAAATGTCTTTATCCATTCTTTAGGAATTTTTCTGTGTACAGTTATTTTTACTTTTAAGATATTAATGATTCACTCACTCTTATACTTTAAAACAGTGATTCCCAAAGTGGTCTATATAGACCCCCAGGGGTCTATGACAACCTGCAAGGGGTCCACGTCAGCAAAAAATAATTTGGGGGTCAATGAGGTGTAAGTGGGGGTCTATGTGATATTGGCTCTCATTAAACTAGATCGGGACTTTAACTATAATAGAAAATTTAATCAAGTGGTAACCAAATTTTACTTATTTAGCATATTTATTTAGTAAATTTAATGAGGTTAATTTGCCCTTACAAGGTGTGACAGCATTTTTTTTAAAACTGGAATCATTTCAGCGTTTTTTTTGTAGAGTAAAACTGAAATAGTATAATATTGGAGGTCTGAAATTTTCTCAAATTAACCCAGACAATCTGTCAGCACGTTTTAACCTACGTTTAACATTTAACAGTCTTTTATTCAGATTTTGAAACCAGGTTTGAGAATGCTTTGACTATGGTAATGCCACAGTAGGCAATGAATTTATATGGTTATAATGAAAAAAATGTCACATGTGACAACATTAACTGATTGTGATATGCACCAATGACAGTTTTAAAGTTTAAAAACGGTTGCCAACAATTTTGGCTTTAAAAAAGCAAACCTGTTATTTGTCTTGAATTATGGAATATCCTGAGGAAGTTTTTAATTATTTTTCCTAGTAAGAAGGAGTTTCAGTGCAGTTGTCAATCTCGAAAACAAAAAAAGAAACTGGACACTACTAACAAAGGAGATTTAAGGTTAAACCTGACAAGATTTATACTAAATGTTGAAAATTTGTTATTGTAGCGCCAGATTCATCCCTCCCATTCAAATCAATTGTGTGTTGTTTGGTTATTTTATGTATTAATTAACTTTTAATTTAATTAATTAACATGTGCTTTTTAAACTTTTAACTCTATACTTCATTAGTTATAAATTTAATTATTTTAAAGTAGTAGTACTAGCTGACAGCATATTATTGCAAGCATATATAACATTGAATGACAGCATATATAATATTGAATTTGCAAAAATTCAATATTAATTGAAAAACACGGCAAGGGGTCTATGAGAGAAAAAAGTTTGGGAACCTCTGCTTTAAAAAGAAGAACACTGTAAAAAAACAATGTCTTTATACCTGCACATAGACATAATTTCACAAAATAACGTAAACCCCTTTGTCTCATAAAAATATATTCATCTCTCTTTAATATTTTGAAATATTTAATTTCTTCCATAAATAGGTACGTATACAAAAAATATATATACAGAAATAAACTTATAATCAATCCTATGAAATATGTAAGTGTAACTTACCCGGATTTATTGCATAATAAAAATCCTTCCATTCATCTAACCAAACTTCTGCTAGACGTGCATTATTGTGGTTAACTATTTTACTTGTCCCACCAGGGAATGTGTAAGGTGTAGATTTGCGAAATACGTGACCAACATGTGAGCACGTAACAATTTCTAATGATCCACCACACATCCATATCTGAGAATGAAAGGGAGAAAAATTACTGTCCGATTTTATTCTATTATAAATGTAGCACCAAAATTATCCATCTTATAATGTCATGCACCACAGTGGTAAGGATTACTTGCTTAATTTAATTTCCACTAACAATTTGTGGATATAAATGTCATTAACATGATGGAGTAGGCTTGTTGAATTTAATACATATTTCTTTGATGTAGAACAATTCACGCAAACAGCAAACATACACACAGCACAGAACAAAAGACGATGGACAAAAACTTAACACATAACATTATACATACAAGTAGCAGTAGGCAAGGTGGTAAGGCATAATTTATTTTCATGATGAGGTGATTATGTTTTTGATGACTAATTGCTGAGGCATGTTCTTGGAGACAGATATTCTACTTTTATTTTACATTTAGATATTATGTTTTAAGCTACAAAAACACACAAAGCAGCAACTATTTACAAATACAATGAGCGGCAGGCTACATGATGAGGACAAGAAGTAGGCAAATTTTCCCGGGCAACAAGAGCTTTTATATGAAGGGACAACTGGAAGTTCCAAAATTCATGACTTCCATGGACGGACCTTGTGATTGGTGGAAAGACATTGTATGATGATGTCGTATAAGTAACTTACTTTAAAATAGGCTGAGCTTTTAATTTTTAAGTTATGATTATATCCTGTTAAGCGGGTAAATTGCAGTTAATTATTCACATGCGAATCCTGAAGGGTCAAGACCATTAAAAATTGTCTAAGATGAAATTAAAATGAATTATATATATACATGTAGGATTTTCCCTTTGAAACATTTTGTTAAAAGGTTGAGTCATATCCTTTTCAGAGGACCATTAATGTCAATTTTGTTTATTACTACATTCCGAAGCAGCGCCGTCTAGTGAGCTTCCATAGCTCCGGCTTGAATAATTTTTCGGCAGAGGCCTACTAACCACCGCCAATTCAACACGTCACGTCTTTAGCGCATTTCGCGCCCAGCGCGAAATCAGTCCTAACGTCCAAGCATGAGAAAGGTAATTAATTTTCCTGTCTTCTAAAGGTATAACTCAACTTTCAATTAACCTAATTCCTGCATGTCTTTCTCTTTGTAAATATCCGCTTTTGTAAATATTTCCCTTTAACTTTAAATAAATTCTTTTTTACTTAAATGAAGTATCTGTGTTTAAATGACTTAGATTCATTTAATTCATCACTCACCCTTAAATACTTACCCTTAGACAACCACCTCGCCAATCTAAAATCCCACCTTCTGAAGAGTCTGATTTTTATTCGAAGATTTATTCGGACTCCCATATATATATATTGTATAAAGAACTTTTTTTTGTAAAAGATTCTTATTACATGGCCTGTATCTCATTTGAAACAAAAATCACTATTAAATTTCCCATGCAATGCAAGATGTAGTTTACATTTTAGATACTAAACACACTTATTGGGAGACCAAACCAATGAAGAATATAATAATTTGTCATAAAATTTCATTGATATATTTAAATTTATATATATAAAAAATATATATAAATGTAAGAAATTCTTATTTTAACATTTCTTCTTTTAAATCTATAAATTGATACATTATCTTAGTTTATTACTAAATAGATATTTAAAACAACAGAGCTGCATCATTTTTAAAACAGATAATACACAAAATATTTAGGATACTTAAAAGAAAGTAAATCTCAATGTATAGCCAAAAAAAAAAAAGTTAAAAGTAAAAAAAAAAAAAATTCTTAGAAGTACATATAATAGGGTATATGTTACATAATTTTAGTGTTTTGCACAATAATTACAAGCACATCAATTTAATTTATGTGTAATTTTGACAGCTCATTTAAAGGGAAATAGTACTGAGAAATATAAATCCAACACAACCAATTAATTAGAAAGGAACTGTGATAGGCCAATGAAGTTCTGCATATTATGGCATTTACTTTGAATAAAGATTTTAAAAATGAAATGTTTTCACATAATTAGCATACGTAATATACCTATAATTATACTAATAAATAATATTTGCATAATATTATATACATAGAAGGGTTAAACTAATTCTATGTAAAATCTTTCTGACAAAGTCTGAAAATATCTTTTTCTGTAGCTTTAAAACTATTTGTACTGAATTAAATCATTTTCATATTTAAAAATTAAACTGTATTTTTCTAATATATAATATTAATTGTTAACAGAATAAAGATAATAAAAGTTTAAAATCATAATTTCTTTTACATGTATTGACATGAAAAGCACCTATTATGTTAATTTTACGCATACAAATTTAAAAATACTCCTAAATTAAACAAAAAATTAACAATGATATTTAATAGAGGAAAAGGAAAAATATTGATTAATATTTAAAAAGGATAATTTTATTCAATAATACTTGAAAAACTGTATAAGATGAGAAATATACATCAGCTAATTATATTTGCAATTCAAACCTTTTGAAAATATCACAATTATTCAACATATACTTTTAATCAAAAATGAAAAACTGTGTGTGTGTGAAGAGAGTTAATACAAAACAAGTTATTTTATGTAGTTTCACATAAAAAGAGAAGGAAAATAGAAATGTGAATTTATTTTTTTATATAAAATTGTAACCATCTAAAATTTCTTACTCGGAATGAAAGCTCCAAATTTTCTCCTCCCCAGATATCCATTCCTTCATCATATTTGCCAAGCTCTTCAAAGTAATCTCGATCAATTGAAAATAAACCACCAGCCATAGTAGGAGTGCTAAATATACAAATACATATATATAATCACAGCATAGTATTTTTTCAAAGAGAGAAATAAAAAAAACTTACTAATATGGATGTAAAATTATGTATTAACATTTAGTTTCAGCTCATGATAAAAAAAGAAAACAGTTTTCATAGAACAATTTTCAATTTTCATAGAAAGAATAAGTATGTCTTTCTGAAATTTCAAAAGGAAAATGTTCTAGCAATTTTGTTGTCAATTAAGCTATGGTTTTTAAAATAGGGAATGATTTTTGTATATTCGTGAATGCCCTCGTTCATTTAAATCAGAAATATCGTATTTATATTGTTTTTATAATCGAGTGATATTTCTATCAGAAAATGTAGGAAAATTTATTTCAGCTTGCATGTATAATTTGTTGAAACACAAAAAACATTTTACAAAAACATGAAGTATATTGTCATAATTTTTATGCAAAAAGAGAGGGAAATTGATTTTTCTCAAAAATATTATTAAATCAGCCACATTTAACAATGTAAAAGTTGCTCATATATTCACAGTTGATATAAGTATGATTAAAAAATGATTTGGTTTAAAAGTAATAGGAAATTGATATCTTTTAAAAAAATTATATATCATGTATATTGTATATAATAATGCAGTATACTCTTGATTATCAGTGCACAGATTATTTGGTTTGTGAATTAACCATTCTCATAATGGACCCATAAAAAAATTTTTTAGAGCAACATTTTCATGCTTATATGAGTAAAATCGATGCTGAGGTAAATTAGAAACTAGTCCACTTCAGCTGATAGTACTGCAAAATACTTTGGGATAAAATTAAATGCTCTGAAACCTGTTTGATGGGGTAGGGTTTAAGAGAATGGCAAGGATCAGAATATTGTTTATACAATAGACTTTCCACCTGCCCTCATACTTTCACATATGTACCTTTAATTTTTCATCCTGTGTATCATCAGTTAATAGTATGAAATTACTTAATGGTTAAACAAGTGGAGTGAAATGAAAATGAAACATTTTAAAGGTTAAACAAAAATTTGATAATGTTCAAAAACTTGATAATGGAAATTCAGCTAGCAAATTAACAAAGGATTATCAAATTACTAAGGTAAACATAATTTAAAAAAGAAGCTCATTACATTCATGAGAGACTGTATTGATGAATCTACAATTACAAAATAAAAAGTCTGAAAACGTTGACATACGAAGATTTAAATTTTGCTCGACTAAAGGTGTTTTAAGAGAAAAATGAGCAGAAGGTAAATCCATTTTGAATGCCATGCATTTAAAAAAAAGTGAGATTTTTTCCATGAAGTACAAGGATTATAAGGAGATTTGGCTCACTCAATTCAAGCAATAGTATCGAATTTGGCAAGTTAAATATAGAAGGAAAACACATTTAAGTGTGGATTCAGAAAAATTTCAAAAATTGATGGGGGAAAAAAATGATTCCCAATTAATTTTATAATACCAATAAAACATGATTTCATAGAAAATGTCTCCCAATAAAAAGACTTGGTTCACTAGAAAAAAAAGTCTGCTCCAGGCCACAAATCATTGAAGGAGCGTGATGTGGAAATGCTTAAGGTGACTATGAAATTAAAATTGTAACATGATCAGAAAGGCTATAAAACCCCACTTGTTTAAGGGGGCACAAAATAAAAATATATATCAGTTATTTCAATTACAAAGGGGCACAGTTGGCCAGATACATTTCTCTCTGATAGTTTCATGAACATTTTGTTCTTGAAGTTAGGAAACACAAAGAAAAAGCAGTATTTGTTTTTGGATGTAAAGGAGCATTTTCTAAATGAGAATTAGCTTGTATATAAAGATATACTGATAACCAGGAAATTTCTTCCTCCAAATGAAACAGCAGTAGTGCAGTATATGGATCAAGGTGCAATGCCAACAATGAAACGATACTACAAATATGAACTTTTAAAAAATTTGATCCATGAAATTATAACACTACCAAATTTTTGGAAGTAATATTCCTTATTATATGTATTGTAAACATACTGCATCCAAGCATGGTCCATATTATGGTCAAAGATAAAATAATCTACATTATCATAATCATGAAGAAAGATTATACCATTGATGAACAATTGTTTTTAGATATTCAAGAAGAAAACGATAACATAATTCTTGAATATGCAAAAGAACTGAGAAATCTTGGAAAATCTGATGAAGAAAATTTAGAAGATTGGTTTCAAAGTGATGCATGTGCATGTTGACTTCCAATATTTGATAGATGATATCATTACTAACTGTGTTGTTAAATCTAATAGTGATGATAAAACTCATGCAGATGATGTATTAAATGGGAAAAATAATTTTTCATTCTGCTGCAATATAACCTGTGGAAATTATGTTGGATAACATGGGGACAAAGAGTATTTGATTATATTGATATTACTGTGATTTATAAAACATGTGTTGATATAGGATAAAAAATGAACAAACAGAAGCACAAAGAGGCATTACAGGTTCTTTAAAGCAGCATATATTAAAAGGGAAATTCTAGTTTGATGTAATCCAGCATGCAAATGTAAATATTTTTTTATATTTTTGTATTGAAGTTGATTTCTTTTGAAATAAATGGAGTTCTTGGACTATCTGTGTTTTTTACTGTTGGTGCAATCTATTCCAGTGGTGAAGCCCAATAATCGAGAGTGCACTGTAGTTTTCCATCTTTTCCTTATTTATATTTTATCATGCATTAAACTCTATTTTATACCCTTAAGAGAATAAAAATATATCTTTTTCTTCCTATATATAAATGCTTATTCATTTTAATATTGACTGAGTACTTCTGTACAATGCATTAAAGATCTCATTACTTTCAAATTTAACAAATTTAATTTTTAAAATTTAGTGAAATTTTAATTTAAAAATACATAATTTTAATAAAATAAATTTTTGAACTAGCTTTTATATTTTTTCTCCTTAATCCCTCCTCCAGTTTTTAATGCCTTTTAACCAATTTTCCAAATGAATAAATAGAGGGGGGGGTAGAAATTTTAGAAATAAGATTATAAATAAAATAGAATTACTTGAGTGGTAGAGTTCGATCACCTCCTCTACGATCAACTTCTCGTTGAGGTACACGATACCAACGAAAATTAAGTTTCCAGTTAAAACCACCCCATGTCAGATCAGAAGCAGGAACATATTCAAATGTCTCATCACTGATCACATCAATTATTGGACATACTACTCTAGTCCTAAAATAAAATTTTAAGAAAATATTTTATAAAAGAGCATTACATTTAAAAAAATTACAAAACCATTTTTTAAGTGCCCTCACATTAAGATTTTATTATAACTCTTAAACATAGCTCTATATTAAGGTTTAAAAATTACAATAAAAACATTTGAAAAACACATAAGAAATCTTACAACTTCAATACTACTAAAATTCATTTTAACAATTTGTAGAAAGCATTTCACAACTGTTTAACTTATCCATTAACTGACAACATAAAATTCAAACGATTGAGTAATCAAGGAAAAAATGTAACTATAAAACATAGATTATAAAATTGTGATTAGGTTTTGATTTAGAATTCATAGGTAGTTATTAACATGCCTCAAAATAATGAACCATACTATATGACAAATATAAGGTACTTAATCAGAAAATAAAATTTTAAAGAAAATTGATTTTAGTTAAAGAAGGAATCCAACAAAAAGAATTAGAAAATATACGTAATTTTTAAACAAAAAATTATACAAAATTACACAACACATTATTTCTGAGAAAAGTTCCAAGTGTTTCCCTTTATTTAACTTAAATTATTTAGTCACTTGATTGAGTATGTAAATAAAAGTTTGTAAGCAGCCCTTAAAAAACAGCAAAAATGAAATCAAATCTAAATCTCAAACATTTCAATAGTCAATAACAGTAAAAGGTAACTTGAATTTAAGCATAATACAAATAAACAAAAACAATGCCAAACAAAAAAATTAACAACTCAAGTTAAACATTTTGTTGAATGTTTTAAAATGTTAAATAGTGTACAAGCTCTCAATTAGTTCTGAATTTGAGCAGTGCACATGATTATTTTTCTAAATTTTAATAATTCAGGGAGTGAAAAAATACTACATAACAATAAGCCATGTACAAGATATTTCAACACACACATACATGCAAACTAATAGAACATGTCTACAATTAAATTTCAAATAAATGATTTTCAGCTTAATTTTTTGTTAAATGATCTGCATAATACTATTTAATAGGTTATCTGGTGGCTCAGCCTAGAAGCATCTACTACATATTAATATACTTTAAAAGCTTTTAAGAAATTATATACCGATCTTCAGCCACCCGTGCAAGAAGAGGTTCGAGCCAACCTCTTGTGCATTCACAATGTGCATCTAGGAAAGTTATTATCTGCCCTGTTGTTGCAGCAGCTCCCAGAAGTCTGGCTCTTATTAATCCTGATCTTTTGCCAGTACGTAAAACCTGAGTAAATATTGACATATTAAACTTTTGTTTTATGTGAATGAAACAAAACAAAAAAAAAAGTGCAAAATCATAAAAATAATAGTTTTTAAAAAATGTTTCCAAAATTTTCACATTTATACATAGTATTAAAAGTTTGCAGTTGCAATGTGTTATAATTTTACACATTTCTTTTTTAACATTCAAATGGCAATAAAAAATATGTAAAAGACAAAAATATTACAAGTAAGAAAAAAGCAGTATGCAATTGTTTTACGTAAATAAAACTTTCATCTAAAAAATAGCTTTCCCTTTTCCAATTAATGAATCAAAAATACTTATGTAAAAAAATTTTCATTTCACCATTCAGAGGCAAATTTTATTTTCTAGTAAAATGCTATCTGCATTTTTTATCGGGTTCAAATATCAAGGTTTACTCTTGAATATATAACTGAAATAGGTTATATAAATCAATAAAATATACGAATGATATGAAACAAAAATGAATAGAAAAAATATACCAACAATTGAAATAAAAATTAAACTTTAATGTATTATTCAACATTACTTTTCTTTTAAAAAAAATGGTATGTATGAATTAAAAATTTATATTTTCTAAAATAAAATTACTTACTTTGGTTGGAACGCTTAGTTTAGATACAAAGTTTTCAATTTTTTACCTAGGTATTCTGAAAATAATGAGCATATTATTGTAATGTAATATTCACAAATATCCAGCTATTTATAACTTTCTCATCAAATTTCACAATTAAATTAAAAGATAAGACAAACCTCTTTCACTTGCATCATCTACTAATATAATTTCCGATATTAAAGGTGCAG
Source organism: Trichonephila clavipes (assembly GCA_019973935.1). Lineage (NCBI taxonomy): Eukaryota > Metazoa > Arthropoda > Arachnida > Araneae > Nephilidae > Trichonephila > Trichonephila clavipes. The sequence goes on from BMAU01000084.1 coordinate 53,508, forward strand.
GTGCTGTGTTAATGACACTGTACACTGTACGCAATAATGTTGACCAGGCTTCATTATGAAAAACAATTACTATACTTGTAGTAGGTAAGGAATTTCGGTATTCCTTTCTTCTGCATCTATAGAAAGGAATATCAGAGAACAATTAAAAGGAATAAACTTCTATTATATAATTTATAAATACTTTGTGGTTACTATATCATTAATACAATATAAAAAAGGTCCAAGACAATTCATATTAAATCAGAAAATCAAAACTTAATTTGATTTGCAATAAGAAATTCATAATGAAAATTTTTTCCTTAAATAGTTTATATTAATCGATAAAAACATAAAAATTCCTTTTTACAAAATTCTAAATAAGTAAAAATTATAGAACAGCTGAAAGCATTTAGGAATGTAAAGTTGTGTGGATATGTATGGAGAGAAGAAAGAATATATTTATATAGCTAACTTGTTTTATGTTTCAAATAGGTTATTAATTTCTACAAATCATTTAGATTTTAATTATGTTTTTCCTTTGCAATGTATTATAGTTATTTCAACATGATGTACTAAATAAAATTGCTGTATTAATATAACTAATTTCTAAAATACGTTATAAAAATATACTGCAATTGTTACAATTACCTAGAAATTTGAATAACATCCTCTCAGTTTAAAAAAATGCATTACAATTTTTCTTCTCTACTCAAAACTCAATTATCTATTTAACTTAAAAGAGAGACTAATCAAAAACAATATAAGTTATCTTAATTACTTCTTTCTTTAACACAATCTCATCTTACAAAAATATACCTAAAGAGCCAAACATAAAAAAAAATAATAATAATAAGCACTTATTTATATTGCAATAATATAAAATAGTTTTTTTAAAAAAGAAAGAAAATTAAGCCAATGCACACAAAATTTATAATTTAGAATCCTAACTGAAATGTAGCTTACATTTGTTTTAACAATAATTAATATTGTTCGGGAACTTGGAATCTTTGAAAAAAGAATATTTATGTTTTACTATATCAGACTTTAATGAGGAAAAAAAATACTGTTGACACATTAAAGAGAAGACACCAGCAATTTCAAGAACCTGACTTTAATGTATAATGTACAAAACTTGAAAAACTCGTGATCCATCTGCAATGTGTATTAAGAGAGAGAATGCATATTCAAATAATAAATTACATTGAGTTGTCAGTAACAAAATGTAAATAAAAATATTAGTTACTTTTCTGATATAGAAATTAATTATTGTACAACCAGTTGTTAGAAAAGTTAAAATATTTATAAATATAATATTGACAAAGAAGGAGCTATATAAAGCAATTGAAATATAAATGTAATTATTTATAAGTATTAATAAATATTTCATATATTTTTATTACTTTTCAATAAAATTAAATTTTAAATCTCATAAATCACTAAAAAAGAATATTTTTTTTTTTTAAAAAAAAAAGGTTTAAATACACTTTGATAGCACAATCAGTCTCCATCAAACATATTTCCCTACAAATTATATAAAATTTTACGATTACATGAAACATGTACAGTTAAAAATCAAAATATTTACTGAAGTGTATCTGTGACAAGAAATATTTTATACAAACTAAAATATGAAGCTACATGTAATTTAAAATGAAAAACTCAAATTTTTACCATTTTTAATACACTGATATATTTTTGACATATTTAGCTATTTTATAAGAAAAGAAAAATGTATAACATACCCTTCCATTCTTACATCTAGGAGACTTCTATTCAAAGCAATACGATCACTTGCTAGCAAATTAAACTGGTTTAATTTAAACTTCTCATTTTTTAAAATTTCTTCATCTTTGGAAATGACAACAGCTTTACCCATTTCTCCAGGCCAATGAGGTGGATTTAATTCATACTCTTCAAAATAAATAAATGAGTAAGTGAAAAATTTACAGCACTAAATTTTAAATAATATTAACATAACCTTGTAATTATGCAAATCTTTAGGCAGAAGAATATATTACACTTCTTGGAAGACTATATTTGTAATTCTTTTAAATGTACTAATGTGTGACTCTCTTCCTGCATCAAAGGAAAAATAACATTAATTTCAATGGAAAATCTATCTGTATTCTGTTTATTAAAAAAAGAATATTAAAGTTTTAAAAAAAAGACTTGAACTTTGTAATTTTTTTTTGAAGAACTCAAGCCAGTAAAGAAAAAATGGTTCTTGCGTATTAGCCCACTGGTGAAGATTTAGGAGAATTTGTGCCAAATTTTACTTCAATCATTCTAACAAAAAAAATTTAATTTTTAAATAAACATACCTAATAAAAAGTACATCATACAAGTGGAGCTTTGTCTGTTTTTAAATAAACAGATATATTAATGACTTAATATTCTTTCTTTGAAGATATAATTCCATAACTTTAAATTTTCAAAAACTTTCCAAAAAATATGATAAAAAAAAAACAGATTAACTTGTAAACAAAGCTTATCCGTTCAAACAAATACAGGAATAGATTTTTCATAATTGTTTGTGAATCATGGCATTTGGCAATAGTTTTTGAATCAGAGGAAATTGTGGACAAGCTAATACGCAAGTACAGAAAAGTTTGTAAATGCACAGTAAAAAAACAAGGAAAAAATTTATATAATTTTATAGCAACTACACAATTATTGAATATTTTTTCTTTTCACAAAATAAATTTACAATTATGTTTTCAAGCATAAATTTTCAAACAAATTTAACTTGTTTCTCTTTAAGCATTATGCATATTTTCTAATACGTTTAACATGTGATTACATTAAAATAATAATGAAGATAGCAAATTTTTATAAACAGCTAAAAATTTGCGATTGAACTTAAATTAACATGCAATAGATTATTGAACCTTTTCTTTTATTAAATTTTTTTATTTGAATAGTTCCTATTGCATGATCACAAATTATATATATAAGTATTTTTTTTTAACACTCATCTATTCATAAGTCAAAATATATTTGGTACTTACGTATTAGCATCGTCACAGTCAAATTTGCACCAAGCTAATTTGGCTAATACATAAGTACCCCACAGTTCATACACTTTTTTAAGATTCTTCATAAAATTCACAAACGAATCATAGGTACTTACATATTATCACAACCTATTGGCAACATTGTATGAAATGAAATACATGATTGCCTATTCAGCATGTATGACACTTAGGAAATTGGTGTTGCCAACTTGGCGAGTTATTAATAGAGTTTGCAATTGTTATGATAATATGTGAGTACCAAAGCTTATTAAAACCAATCAACTTAAAATTGCAATCAAAACAGAAAATTTTACAGAGAGCAATTCTAATGATTCAAAAAATTCTGTACTAATACCCATGACTAATTAGAGATATGCACATTTTTAAAAAAATATTAAGCACAGATACATATTTTTTTATAAACAATGAAACATGAATAAGAAAAAAAAGAATAAAATTTTGTTTTACTAAAGAATAATTGAAAACCTAGGTTTATTTTATAATTAGTATCTTAACTAAAGTAATAATTTTAAATTGGAACAATATAAGTAATAAACCTAGGTTTATTTTATAATTAGTATCTTAACTAAAGTAATAATTTTAAATTGGAACAATATAAGTAATAGTTTGAAATACCTTTTGGAAAATATCTGGCAAATCTTCCTTTTGGAGCATTAGGAGACTTTGAAAAATTATCAGTTTGGCTAGATGAATCTGTAACTACTAAAGTCTTTTTTACACACAAACTGTTGTTACCAGCACAATCAGTATAATACATAAGCATCAAAGCTCCAATCATAAACCACACTATAGATGTGACAATGATTATTTTAAATGTGTACAAACGAAAACGCGCCATGCTAAATAGTATAAACACGTAAGTAGTGTTACTTTAAAAATACAATGTTAAGTAGGGAATTTTCTAAATATAACATTTAAAAGGAATTATTTAAGTAAGCCAACCACTGCTACTCTGGAATGAAAAATGAGGTATCATTTTATAAGAGTACAATTACTTTGACCTTTGAGTGGAATGTATTAAAGGAAAAAAATACATGTACAATATAAAATGTGAAAAACTCCTTCATTATTGTAAAAATATGATGCAACGACCTGAAAAAAAAAACCCTAATAAGTTTCATCTATACAAGGCATAATAAGTTTTATCTATATAAAAATACACAAAACAAAAACTTTTAAAGTAAAATATTGAATAACAAGCATTTACAACAGAGGTATCAAACTCATGGCCTGGCCAATATATCAGAACACAATATATATAAATAAAAGCATTTCTCCGGAAATAGAAAAAAAAGTAGGAAAAAAAGATGCCAAATGTCAGGACGTAAACATTAAATTCTTTTTCTTTTATGTAGGTTAATAATAATGTATTTTTTAAATTAAACCTATGAATAAAGCCTCTATATAAATATTGATTTTTTTTTGTGGCCCACCTTAAGTTAAAACTTGTTTGTTTGGCCCCAAGTTAGCCATTGAGTTTGACATCCTTTATCTAAAAGAATAAATTATTTTAAACAAAGAATTGCATTAACTTTCTTATATTTCAGCAAACATAAATAGCTTGTGATTTACTAGCCTAAAATAACAAAGAAAATTAGAGAAATTATCTAACTTTTTGTTTTAAAAAATGGTAAGTTTAAATATGACAAAATTTAAAATACAGTTGGACCTCTATTTAACGAAATCACTAAATCCTGAAGAAAAGTTCGTTATATGGAAAATTTGTTATACAGAGAGGTTCAACTTTCAATATACTTTATAAACCTCATAAAACAAATTTTAAATTAATAAACACTATATATTAAAAAAAGTAATTATTCACACCTTTTTGTAAATTAGTTTCTATTTTATACATCTGACTCATCAAAAAAGAAAGAAAAACTGCAAGGAAAAAAAAATATCGAGAAACACACTGTATTTTCAACATTTGGAAAAAAAATAATTAATGAATTTTTTAAGGACATTATCTAATTTAAAGTATACAAGTAATTTTAAGCATGCATTATTTTCTAACAAGAAATTGATGTTTGACTTTTCAAAGACTAGCTTAAGAACATGGAGACAACTCCACTGAGGGTGAAAGGGGATATAAAAGATGTTTCTAGTGAACTGGACAATGAGGGTTGCACTGATGAAACCCCCAAAATTCGATTGCTCTTGGCGAGTTAGGCACCTAAGTGCAAGATTTATGACCAGTTCAAGATTTAAAAAACCACCCTAAAATGTGTTAAAAGAGAGAATAACTTGAAATTTCCAGAAATACATTAAAAATAGGGAGAAAAAAAATGGAATCACAAGAGAAAAAGTTCGTTACATAGAAAATGCACTTCACTATTGGGAGGTTATTTTATGAAGAAAATTGTGAACGGTTCTTGGTTCCAGGAAAAAGTTCGTTATATAGAAAAATTTGCAATATAAAGGTTCGTTATAAGGAGATTTGACTGTATTTAATTTCCCATTAATGAGGATTTACTGTGAATAGTATTTCTTAAAAACACTTTCTCACAGAAAACAGTGAAAAGAAACTGAACTAATAAATTTTACATCATACTATGTAATGATGTTTTAAATTTTTTTTAAAAAAATTATTGAAAAATATTTCAATTGAGAAGTATACATAAATTTGAAATTTACAAAAAAAAATAAAAAATTATCTTGATATTTTTTTTAATGTGTAGCATCAATGATGGTTATTTTCATTTTTAAAATATAAATATATGACAATTCATTTAAATATGATGTACTAATATGCAATATACCATTACTAATTCTTGTGTATTCTTTGAAATAATATTAAGACTCAAAACTAAAAATATTTTCTTCCACATATTTTTTTTCCATACTAATACACATCTTTTCACAATTTACCATGTATACTTTATGTATACTGAAACATTAAAGAATAAAACAATGAAATCCAAGCTATACAACTCAATATTGACAGTAGAATTAAGAGAATATTACACATATTATATTTGATGCTATGCCCATAACTTTAAAATAAAATAGCATTCCATAAATTACAACTGGAATTGCAGGAAACGATATTTTTTATTAGTATGGGTTTGGTATAAGATTAATTTATTCAAAACACATGACTCATATTTTAAATATCTTAAAATATTTTCGCTTCAATGAAAAATATTTGTGTGAAAAATTTTTTTCTTTATTTCAAAACAAAAAAATTAACAGCAAGAAAAATTGGAATAGAATTTAAAACAATTTGTTCCATTACATGTTAAATTGTAATACGTGAATCATCATAAAAAATGCAAGGAGGGGGGAAATTAGTATATGTTTCTTTTGAAAATAACTCAATTAGCGATTATTACGAGGGGGGAAATTGTGTGATATGTTCGTAAATATTAATTTGAATAAAATCGAACGAATACTTTCGATCTGAAATTAAAAACAAAAGCCGGAAACGAAAAACAAATAAATTACACAAATAAAATAAAAATTCATACTTGTGTTTAAGTAAATATTGAAACTGTTGTACTTTCGTAATCTTTATTCAACTTTAACATACTTGCATTACCAGAAGCATTAAAACTGTAATAACAAATAAAATAATAAAATAATCGGCGAAGGTTAATCACCTGTTTCCCTTTCCATCTGACAAGTGGGAAAGGAAATTCGGCGTATTAAAATAATGCCACTTCTAAAAACCAGGAAGCGCTACTTACATCTAAAATTACAATAGTTTATTTGCAAGCAAAAATATTTAAGAAAATATATATATATATATATATTCATATCGATACATCGTAATAAAAGATATTTTTATAGATTAGATGAGACAGATTTCAGTTCTGAGAGATTAATGATTCAAAAATAGGCACCATTTACGGGCTTGAATCCCTTATCATTAACAGGAATTTTGTTCAGAAATTATTTAAATGTAAAAAAATACTAATGTTTGAGCTGTGTTTTTTAAGGAATATGTGATTCTAAAAAATAAATTATTAAAACCCTTTTTATTATGTATCTGCATACAAAGAATATAAAAGCTGAATTCAGGAGAGTGTTGAATGCACCGGTGTCCTCTGTAATAAAATGATACCCGAATGAATTTCTTACTATAGGGTGTTTTTTTTAGAGGTATAGAACTTTAAATTGCAATAAAACAACGATGTATTATTCGATTGACATGAATTTTTTTTTATTCGAAAGATAATCTTGTGGCATTACATTTTAAATATGATTTCTGGCATAGGACTGCCAGATTGGCTCGGATGTAGTCCAATCTGGATGTCCAATTTTCGATGACTTTTTCCAACATTTGTGGCCGTATATCGGCTATAACATGGCGAATGTTGTCTTCCAAATGGTCAAGCGTTTGTGGCTTATCCGCATAGACCAATGACTTTACATAGCCCCACAGAAAATAGTCTAGCGGTGTTAAATCACAAGATCTTGGAGGCCAATTCACAGGTCCAAAACGTGAAATTAGGCGGTCACCAAACGTGTCTTTCAATAAATCGATTGTGGCACGAGCTGTGTGACATGTTGCGCCGTCTTGTTGGAACCACAGCTCCTGGACATCATGATTGTTCAATTCAGGAATGAAAAAGTTAGTAATCATGGCTCTATACCGATCACCATTGACTGTAACGTTGTGGCCTTCATCGTTTTTGAAGAAGGATTCCACCAGCCCATAAAGTGCACCAAACAGTCAGTTTTTCTGGATGTAACGGTGTTTCGACATACACTTGTGGATTAGCTTCACTCCAAATGCAGCAGTTTTGTTTGTGTTGACGTAGCCATTCAACCAGAAGTGCACTTCATCGCTAAACAAAATTCGCTTATGAAAATCGGGAACAACGGCAATCTCGTTTTGGGCCCATTCGACGAATCTACGCCTTGCTTGATCATATTTAAAATGTAATGCCACAAGATTATCTTTCGAATAAAAAAAATTCATGTCAATCGAATAATACATCGTTGTTTTATTGCAATTTAAAGTTCTATACCTCTAAAAAAACACACACCCTGTACTACTTTATTTTAACAAGATGTCCGTAAATAGCAACAACAAAATTTTATGATGCTAACATATTTGTGGTTTTATGTGCATAATTTTCATAAATTCTTTTGATGAATATAATTTTTGCACTGTCCCAATCCAACACCAACTATCTATGTGAGACGTACACAAGACGTGTCCATGAGATCAAAAAACTAAATTTTGGAATTGATGTGGACTTAATTTAATTTTTATTAATGTCGCACTTTGTAACTACACTACAGTTGGTAGAGACAGGATTCGTAATTTTGAGCCATGGTTGAAAAAACTGTTCCATGGTTCATATTATTTCACATTTTAATGCTTTCAATGTATTGTTACAAGGGAAAGGTAATGTATAATTATTAACATAATAGACACAGTGATTTGAAATGAGCTGCAAGTACTCACCAAAATACATAGAAAGAAAACCTTTAAATACTGCAAACATTTAAAAAATATCGAGACAAAAGAATGCGCTTGCTTTGATACGAATTACTTCATCACGATTTTATTTACTAATATATTAGGATTTCTCTTGTCTTTTTTTTTTTTTTTTTTTTTGAGGGATCATAGCCTGTGTTGCTCTATATCCCCTTCAAACCAATCAATCACGATTTTAGAAAAAAATGATGAACGCAGGGGCGGCTAAAGCGAGTGGCAGGCCTGGCGGCCGCCAAGGGCCCCAAGCTTGATAGATTCCATTTATAAATTCAATATGCTACAAAAAGATCTTGAACCGATACTGCAACCTGTATTTGAGTTGTGTAGCATCCCTAGCCATCATTTCTCCGATATACCTGTATTGTTGCAATCGTACAAATTTTTCGCATGCTTTTTTTTCTTTCTTTTTGCTCAAATTTTATTTCGAACAAATGAATACTGTCAAGTCAAGCAAGCTCGTTTTTAGTCCACAATCGGGCTTAATTACTCTCAGGTATATTTTACACTGATGGGGAAAAAAATCCGAGCACCAAGAAAAAAATATTGTCGACTAATGTTTAGTTCTGGTTGTGGATGAAGATTTCATTGTCATCTTATGATGCCCCATTCATAACCAATTGGTGAAAGATCTGGTGATCTAGCAGACTAAAGTAACACGTTGATATCCTATAAAGCATTTTGGGATACTACAGGGAGTGAAGAAGCACGTTATCTAAGTGGAAAACATCCCTTGAATGACATTTATAAAACGCAGTGCAACAATTTGAATCGCCAAACTGACGTACAAGTTTGCTGTCAAGATATGTGAATTAACCTCAAGAGTTCTCTTACAAGCAAAGAAAATTGCTAGCGCCCGACCGTAACTGTAGGTTCAGGTCCAGTGTACCTAGGTGGCAGAAAGATTGTTTGCAGGCGTGCCTGGCCTTCTTCTAATGAATATAAAGCCATCACGACAGTGACGTAACATACATCCTTCAACCCCTGCATCGCGGGGTGGGGGATGCCAGAATTATAAGTTCCCAATGCATGACTGACATCAACTATGACTTGGAGCCCAAAACCTGAGTTTGCAAGGAGGTCCCTAATATTCTCCGTTACACCACTGCGTCACTGGCACCAAAAGAAAAACAGCTTTAATTGGAGAACACAACGCATTGCCACTCCATTCCCCAAAGATCTCTAGCGTGACAACACTGAAATCACAGATGTCAAGGATTTAAAGATAATGGTATCAACGCTACAGGGCGTCTGGCTGGGAGCTATTTCTCAAACAATTGATTTGTTACAGCTCACTGTGTCACTCTGGTTCCGGGAAAAGACTAATTTTTGCTGCAGATGCACTACGTTCCCTAGACATGTGGTAAATACTGCGTTCTTCTCTGTCAGTGGTGTGTGTTTGTGTGATCCGTACCTGGTTGAACCATAATTCTCTTGGGGTAGGGCCTTTCCGGGACCACTGTGGCCAAAAACCATGCACAGTGGACACATTCCTTCCAAGTCTTTCGGCAATATCCTGGAAAGGAAATCCATCTTTTTTTAGCTTTATTGTCCTAGCTCGTTCGAACTCAGATAGCTGCTGATAATGGCTTCTTCGTCATCTTAAGGTTATTTTGGTTTAACATTAATTCACTACGTCAAATCTCAACGATAAATAACACTCACGAACTTTATGGTGCGTATTTAAAGTACACTTGATTCACATCCTTCACATGGCACAACTAGTGCTACACTTATATACCTAACGAGAAATTTGAACACCTGCGTAGCTAGTTCTGAGTGGGACTGTATCAAGATTCTTTCGGAGCACTTTTTCAGATATAAGAGTCCTGTTAGTAGGACTGTAGTTACACATGATGGGGCCCCTTATCAATGATAAATCTGATATGGTGGTAGCTACGCCCTTGAATTTGAATCAAAGTCATCTTTCAGATTTACAAACACGCCTACCAAATTTCGTCAATATAGCACAAATCCTTCTTTGCGATGGGATTTTTATTTCCAGCATTGAATTTACTAATAAATTAAATGAAATAAAATGAAGTTACGTGATAAAAGATATTTCTAATTTAAAGCAAACTACTTCAAGTTAGATGAATCAACAAGATAAAGATTAATAAAATGGTTTTGGCTGAAATCCGTGATACGAATGAGGGCGAAAAAACCCACAACTTGGAGGTTGCTTCCCTTTTGAAGCAGATGGGAAAATATGAAACTTCCCTAATGACCATGATTGGGAATACTATACTCCAGGATATAAATGCTACTAGCAAAAATCATTTCAATAAGCTAAGTGTGATTTTAATTAAAAGGATCTAGCTTACTAAAATCTCTAGAAAACTATATTCAAAATTTCAGAAATGAATTTGGAAAGATGGAACAAGGAGAAACTGATTTATCAGGGATCTCGTTTGAAGAGGAGATGCTGGGCAAGCTCACCGGCAGTAAAAGAAAAAAATTATTCTTGGTGAAAGTTAAGATGTCGATTATGAAGTTTTGAAAGAAGCGAAAATTTCCTAGAGAATTTATTTTATGTCAAATGCGACAGGGCAAGAGCTGAGATTTCTCAACCTGTTATGGAACACTTTATTGTATTTTTGACAGGAGATTATAACCTGAAATTAAAAAGAAAACTAAACAAAAATTAAAGAAAACTTACAAAGATGATATTGAATCTTTTAATTCAAACGATATTGATTGGAACAAGAAATGAAAAGAAAACAAAGATACAATGAAAAACCCCACTAGAAATTTATCGAGTTTAATGGGAAATCTTAATGTAGAGAGAAATACTTTTAAAAATATTTTTAACAATACTGATATCGAATGCATCAGGGGAAGGTCTTTTTCAGTTAAAATAATTTAAGAAGTACTATGGGAGAAAAGACAAACTGAACAACATGGCCATATTATATATAGAACAAAATGTTTTGGACAAAATAAATGTGGTAAAAATAATTAATGTATTTTCCAAAGAGAAATCAAGGTGTGTAGCAAAACCGTATAAGCTTAGTAAGCTTTAAATTTTTTATATACACTGCTCAAAACAATTAGGGGAGCACATGATTTTAACAAAAGTAAGAAAAGATGTATACCAATAAGTAACACAAAATGAATCATCCATAATGTAAAGCCTACCAGGAAACGGAAGAAGAAAACTTTACATGCAAATCAAAGTTCATGACGTCAAAAACCAGAAAAAGGAGATAAGGGCAGAAATCGGGATGTTGCAGAAACGTCTGCTTTATTGCCGTAACTGTGAAATTCGATTGCGCAGTATTTTTTTTTGAGACAAGGTTACTTGAGAATGTCTCAACAACGTGATTTACCGGAATCCATGGCATGGCGTGTTGTAGGCAGACTGGAATCCGGGCAAACACAACGTAGTGTCGCGGACGCTGTTGGAGTCGCCAGAAGTGTTGTTGCAAGGCTGTGGAATCGATTCCAAGAAACAGGAAATGTTAAACGTCGACCAGGGGCAGGTCGGCCACGCGCCACTACAACTGATGACCGGTATATACAGTTAACAGCCCGTCGAAACAGAACAGAGAATGCTACGCAGCTGCAAAGACAGTTGCTCTTGGCAACAGGACGAAGGGTGTTCAGCCAAACAGTACGTAATCGGCTTCATGAGGGAGGGCTCTATGCACGTAGGCCAATGGTCTGCATTCCGTTGACCCCACGCCACCATGCGGCCCAAAGAAGATGGGCTGCTGAACATCGAGATTGGGAGCAACATGATTGGAGCCAAGTGCTGTTTACAGACGAGTCCCGATTCAGTCTAGAGTGTGACACCCGACGTGTTCTTGTATGGAGGGACAGGGGCACTCGAGAAATAACTCCGCATTCGTTCATGAAAGGTCACAATACAGAAGAGCTGGTTGGATGGTATGGGGTGGAATCAGCATAGGCGGACTACGGACCTGCATATCATTCGGAATGGCACTTTGACGGGCCGAAGGTATGCAGACGAGATACTTCAACCTCATGTCATCCCTTACGCTGGAGCCATTGGAGATTCCTTTGTTTTCCAGGATGCTAATGCCCGACCGCATAGAGCTCGTCTGGTGGAGAACATGCTTGAAGCTGACACAATACAGCGTATGTAATGGCCAGCGTGCTCTCCTGACCTGAATCCAATCGAGCATGTTTGGGACATGCTCGGACGATGCATTGCTGCGCGACCAAGGCCGCCTGCTACTGTCCGAGACTTGGAGATTGCACTTCTTGAGGAGTGGAACAGTATTCCCCAAAGTCTGATCGATAACCTCATCGCATCCATGGCAAATAGGTGTGCAGCAGTCTTAGCTGTTCGAGGAGACCACACGCCCTATTAAAACTCATGCATCATGTCTAAACAGTACCTTTTTTTATCGTTTACATGTAACCAAATTGTTGCCCTAAATCATCTTTTCATGTTTTTTCCATATTTTCAAAGAATTAAAGCTTAATTCCAAATTTTTTTACGCCTTTTTTCTGTATTGCGCATTGATACGCGTGTACTATGCATTGTATGCCAATACGTGGCTTTCTCACACGGTTTTCTTCACTTTTTTGCTTGCTCCCCTAATTGTTTTGAGCAGTGTATATATATGCAGTTAAGATTTTTCTTTAGCCGTTGAGTATTATTAGCAATACATTTTATTTTGGCAATTTAAAGTATAAGCGACTCTTTTCACTATTTTAGTTTTTCCGACTCTTGAACCCATGAACCTCAAACTTTTTACCGCTAGGGGCCTCCAACTACCTTAATCCGCTTCTGTGTGAACGGTGTAAATATAACTCAATAAAGTTTAAAAGAATTTATATATATATAGTTTAAGTTAAAATTTAAAAGAATTTATATATGTAGTTTAAGTTAAAATTTAAAAGAATTTAGTTTAAGTTAAGTTCTAAAAATGAATTTTAATGTTTCAGTAAAAAGTTCAGACTTTTAAACAATTTCAAAAATATGGCCTGGCTTGAAGCTCACACAATATTTGGTAAGCCTATATATAGATTTAAAAAAAGACCCAATACAAACTTTAGTAATAGAAATACTTTCGAGACACTTCATGTTTAAATGATTCGGAACAATAACAATCAATTGTGTACATTCTACATCAGAACATTTTCTCTTCAAATGTAAGTTTAAATCCATCATGTTTAGAGGTTTTTAAACTTTTCAGGGTGGTGACCCCATTTTTTGTACAAAAATTTTGTAGCATTGAGCAAAGTTTACACACGCTTGGGGACTTCTATAATAGGTGTTTTATTTTTAGTAATCTATTGTTTTGCAGTAATAAACACCCGCAATAAGTTTTTATTTTGAGTATAACGATATAGAAATTTAAATTAGGTAAAAAAAAAAACATGCAATGTAATTACACGATAAGTTGTAAATAAACTATTATCTGTTTATTAAGGTATCGACTACGTTCGGAAACATGATTTTTCAAAAGCCTCTCTCTCTACAAACAATTTTTTTTAAATATTTAATGCCACTTAGATTAGGATACACACATAAAATTTCTTTAATATTATTACAATAAAAAATTATTTAAATGAGATATTTTGGTAAAAAATAAACATAAAATTATTTATTTTCAAAATATGCTCCTTGTATGAAAAATGCTTCTATAATAATATTTTCCCTTTCGATACCTAAGACTTTTTCAGAGGGCCTGAACCAGGATTATTGAAAAATTCACATTTTTTTCAGAGTTACTATCAATTGAAATAATAATCGTGTTATTTTCCTAAAATGTTTTCATTTTGATATATTAAAATATGGATAAATCCACTTCTAAGTTAAAAATTTCAAACATCCTAGTTCAGGCTCTGTACACAGGTCTGAGGAATATATCGGCAAAATATTATTATAGAAGCAATTTTCATAAAACGAGAATATTTTGAAAATATATAATTCTATGTTTATTTTTTGCCAAAATATCGCATTCAAATAATTTTTTATTGTATTAATATTATTAGAACCATTTTATACGTGTATTCTTATCTAAGTGACACTAAATATTAAAAAAATATATTCGTTTATACGCTTTTGCAAAATCACGCGTTTCCGAACACTTCTTAGATTATCACCTCTTATTATATACAACAACTTCATATACAAGATAAGATGTAAACATCAAAATGCGAAGGATGTTCTTTGTTATTTTTAAAAATGTTATTAAATCTTGGAATAATAGTCGACACCACCGGATGAATTACTTCCTCAGAATTGATCACTATTTTCATTTTATTGTTGTTAAAGACGAATGCGTCATCTATATATATATAAAAGAGAAAAGCGACTCACTCACTCACTGACTGACTGACTCACTGACTAATCACGATATCTCCGGAACTATTAAACCTGCAGACTTGAAATTTGGTAGGTAGGTAGGTTCCCTTCATGAAGTAGACGTCAGCTAAGAACGGATTTTGTAAAGTTCGAACCCCAAGGGGCGTTATAGATAATTATTTCCATTACTAAACTATTAGATGTACAGTCGTGAAAAAAAACTTGGTACACAGATTTCTTTGATAAAGTAGAGATTACCTACTTAATGATTTTTACGAAAATTGACCTCCCAGGGCGCTTAAGGGGCGTTATACATAATTATTTCCATTTTTAACCTATTAGACGTACAGTCTTGAAATTTGGTAAGCGGATTCCTTTCATAGAGTACAGATCCCCTACAGAATGGGTTTTGTGAAAATCGACTCCCAAGTGGCGTTGTAGAGAATTAAGTGGCGTTATAGGCAATTAACTCCTTTTTTAAACTATTAGACGTAAAATCTCAAAATTTCGTAAGCTGATTCCATTCATTGAGTAGAGATCTGCTATAAGATGGGTTTTGTGAAAATCGTTTCCTGTGGCGTTGCGAGGGCTTAAGGGGCGTTATAGATAATTATTTCCATTTTTAACCACTTGCCAGTTTTGACCGTACACCGTACATTCACTAGTTTTTCCCAATTCTTGATTTGCCCATACATCGTACGTTCGAATTTATTTCTCCGATTTCCTTTCTGCTTTGCCCGTATTTTTATCTCTCTAGTAATTCTAAAGTATAATTGTTGAATTTGTCAATAGATGACGATAGTTACCCACTGTATTGAGTTGAAAAACCAGTTTTAAGTGGTTTGTGAGTGGTTTTGGGATGGAATATTAGAAAGGCGGGAAAATTTATTCACATGATTCGCTAGCGTTTTTGTAAGCGTGATTCTGAAAGACTTTTTGCACTGTATTAGACTAATATTGGAATTTATATCCTGCAATAATGGATGAATCGGAAATAATTCCGATTAATGATTATGATTCGGATCTTGAATCTGAAACAGATTCTGAAATATCTATAAACGATTCGGGAAGTATTGACAGTTTCTCAGACGATTTTGACTTTGATATTAGTGACGATGAAAACGATGACCTTAGCCAAGCAAGAAACTTTTATGAAATTGATTGTAATAATCCTTCTGCCCCTCCTTCGAGATTTGCATTCACTAATACGCCTGAAATTCATTTAGATTTTGATGCAAGCTCTGGTAAAATGCAATATTATGAAGCATTGATAGATAATAATTTGATTGATTTGATTGTTCACAAAACAAATCGTTATGCTAAACAAACTTTTGGGAGCAGCATTCCTCGCAGGCATTTCAGAAGTAAAAAATGGGAGCCAACATCAAAAGAAGAAATGCATGTTTTTTTAGCTCTAATTATTCTTCAAGGCATCGTCTAAAAACCAACAAATGAACAATAATGGAGCAAAAGACATTCCATATCGACTCCCTTTTTCTCCAAAGTCATGGCCTATCGGCGTTTCAATCTAATTTGCCGTTTATTGCATTTTTCCGATAATGAAACATTTGTTACTGAAACACATGAGTTCCCCAAATTATCAAAAATTTGGCCAGTACTAAAATATTTGACCATTCGTTTCAAGGAAGTAGTTACACCCGATAGAGATGTTACTATTGATGAAAGTCTGATGTTATTCAAAGAAAGGCTTGGTTGGAAACAATATATGCCTCTGAAACGGTCATGATTTGGAATAAAAAGTTATATGCTGTGTGAATCCAAATCAGGGTATGTGTGGTCATTGATTATATACACTGGAATAGGTACTCTATTTGATGAAAAATACAAGCATATGTGTATGTCTTCACACAAATTGTAATGACTCTCATGGAACCACTCCTAAATAAGGGACATTGTCTCACCACAGATAATTTTTATTCCTCTCCGGAATTGGCAGATATTCTCATTCAAAGTTTGACTGATATGTACGGCACACTAAAAACCAGAAGAAAGGATGTTCCTAAAGAACTGCTATCTAAAAAATTGACAAAGGTCAAATGATTGCCTATCAAAGAGGTAAAGTTTGCGTTATGAAATGGATGGACAAGAAGGCAGTGTGCCGTATTTCAACAATACATAATCCTGAAATGGTTCAAGTACAGAGTCATAAAAATGAGATAAGAAGAAAACCTAAAGCAGTTATGGAATATAACAGCACAATGGGTGGAGTAGATCGATTGTACCAACATCTTACGAATTACCCTCTGATAAAGAAAAGGGGAAAGAAGTATTACAAAAAATATTCTTTCATCTATTGGACATATGTTTGTGGAATAGTTTTGTGTTGTACAAAAAAAAATGGTGGAAAAGACTCTCATTTGCAGTTTAGAATGGACATTGTTGATTGCCTGATAGAAAGATATGGAGAAGTGTCAGGAAAGAAAGGCTATATATCCTGCACTTCAACCCAATCCAATGAGATTGACTGAAAGGCCTTCTTGGAAGTAATTGCACCAAGAGAAAAGAAGCTGAGACCTGCAAGAAAGTGCTATGTTTGTTCGCTGAAGAAAAATGATAACGGAAAAAGAATTAGAAAAGAAACACGATACTTTTGCCCGGACTGTGATGTTGGACTGTGCTTGACACCTTGTTTCAAACTGTATCATACCAAATTGGATTTGTAATCATAAAGAACTGTTACAATAAAGGAAATATATACTGGTAAGTGTGAAAATGTTTTTAATTATTTTTCATTTTTTACATATACCTGTAAAGTGCGCTTTCTCGTACATCGTTAGTGCTCGAAAAAAGCAATAATTTGGGAATAACCTATGAACATTTAAAAGCACTCTAAATAGTTCATTTTCGTAACTACAACGATTTTACTTGTAATTATCGTTTTATAAAAAAGAAAAATATTAACTGCAATAAAAAAAATTGACATTTTTTTTAACGATTTTGGAAAATAAATGAAACTGTTAAGTGGCTAAACTATTAGACGTACAGTCTTAAAATTTGGTAAGCGAATTCCTTTCATGGTGTAGAGATCCGCAACAAAATAGTTTTGGGGAAAATTGATCCCCAAGGGTCATTGAGGGGGATTAAGGGGCGCATAATGGATAAATATTTCCGCTTTTCAACTAATACAAACACCTGCTTGAAAATTAGAAGGTATGTTCCGTTCATGGAATAAAGTTCCTTTTACAAAGATTTTTGTGAAAACGGACCCCCAAAGGAATGGGAATGTGAGGAATTAAGGCGTGTTATAGAAAAATTCCTGTTTTTGAATTTAACTCATTTACTTGAAATTTGTTGAGCACTTTTTTTTCTTCAGTTGAGTAGAGTTCCACTAAGAATGGATTTTACGGAAATCAACTCCAGGGGAAAGCGGGGAGAGTTATTGGAGCGTATTGATAGACAAAATTCCCGTTTTCGAACTGCTAAGACTGCAATAATAAAGTTTGGTTTGCATGCTTCTTTTTTTTTGTTAAATTGGAATCCGCTAAGAGTGCTCTCAACGAGGTATTGATGATAAAAATTCCGTTTTTGCTCTGTTAGATTTAGACTTGAAATTTAGCACGCATGTTTATTTTATGGAGTAGAGATCCACTGAAAGTTGCTTTGGTGCAAATCCATTTGATTATTAGGTTAAGTGAGCGGAAAAAATCTTTCTCCTTTTATTTTAGATATAAATAGAAATTAGATATTATAATTTATGTTCTTTTTATATCAAGGGGTGAGAGTGTAACAACTATAAATATATTTTTCAATACAATCGAATTCTTAATGCTAGATATCAATAATTAATATATATGTAAACAGTATACATATATACAACATCGTGAAATACCCAGTGAAGCGGGTGGGTAACGGCTAGTCTCATATAAACGAGTAGTACAAAAAGGTAAAAAATACTGTTTTGCAACTCCTAGCTTAAAATCTTCGTATTAAAAACAATTTTTAACCCCGAATCTATTGATAACTCAACAATTAACTAATATGTGAACTAACAGAAATACGTGCAAAACAAAACCTGGTTTTATTATAATTTAAATCAAAAAGTTCCACGTTTTATTTGCTTTTTATCTTCATTATATTACAGATACAATGTGTTAAACTATCTGTTAGTGGCACACAAGTTATATTATGCAAAAAGATGCATATAAAATTTTTAAAGACCCCCCTTCCCATGCGATCCTATTTGAGGTCACGACCTTTAGTTTAAGAAACACCGATATAGATCAATATTAATTAATGTGGCATGCAGCCAAAAGCAACGCAGTCTTCTCGCGCAGGCGCATTGAAATGAAACAAAAACTTTTGGACATTAGAGCAGAGAAAGAGAGAAAAAGGAGAACGCGAGAGGTGCGCGAGCAGGCGTTACCTTCTGAATATCATCGTCAAACTTATCTGTAAAAACTTATCTACCTTTTTAATTAATTTTTGTTTAATGTTAAAATAAAATAGAAGATAGACCAACGTCTTGGACCCCTTGTTGTCTCCCACAAATTATGGGGGCTCGACCGCGATAGATAAAATTTCGATTTTGAACCAAAGTCTGGACAATGAACAACAGCGTCCGTGAAGGAGACGCGCCGCCATTTTTCGGAAACTTCGTTCAACCTGTGTAGAGGTTGAATTTTTCAACTTCATTCCGCCTGTGTAGAGGTCGGAACAAATAACAAAATAACCTGTGTAGAGGTGTATTTTTCACAACGAACCATCGACAAATATTCCGCCTGTGTAGAGGTTGGAAAACCCATCGACGAAAATTCCGCCTGTGTAGAGGTTGGAACCACTCACAAACACCTGCGAAGAGGTGTTAATTCGAACAATTTCAAGAACTATTTTTCATCTAACGATATAACCTGCGAAGAGGTGAAATCAGTGGAATCAACGTTTTTATTGGATACATCATACGTGCGAGCAACAAGGGAGCCAGAAAAAAAAAAAAGGTAGGATCTTTCTAAATTTTTATAAAATGTATAAAAACGCTCTTAAAGAGGATCTCATAAGAGTTGTTCAGGAGCTAGACGGTATTGTCGAAAGTACTGACACTATAGTTAAACTAAAGACTAAAAATTGAGAACAGTAGTACATTTGAAAGTGATCCAGATTTCGTTAAAACTTTAATTCAAAACTGTATAGATGAGAGAGTATCGCAAAACGAAAGAGAGGTAACTTCAGAACAAAAAAAAAAAAATTGAGCTCGCGAAACTTCAGTTGGCAAAATTAGAAAAAGAAATCGAACTTCAATTAGCTAAAAATAAAGCATTAAGTTTAAATCCTGCAGCTAAAGTCGAAGAAAAACAGTTCGAAACTAACATAGAAAATATGATAAAAAGTATAAAAACTTTATCTCTTCCTGTTCCCACCAGATCTGAAAATTTTAATCTGTTCTTCCAATCATTAGAACGCGCATTTTTAACCAAGAAAATAAATGACGAATATAAATCTGAAATTTTAATAAATCTTCTGGGCGAAAGAGCTCATAACGTCTTACTGTATATTAAAGAAGAGGAATTAAATGACTATGAAAACTAAAATCTATAGTACTCAGAGAATTCCAATTAACCCCTCGCGAGTGTTTAAACTCATTTAAAAATGCTGTAAAATCATCAGGCGAGACATACATCCAATTTGCTGCAAGATTGACAGCAAACTTCCAATATTATTGTTCGTTAAGAAAAGTTAATTCCTTTGAATCTCTATGTGATCTTATAATTTCTGATAAATTATATGAAACTTTAAATAAGGAAACTGCAACTCATATTGGCATTCGAGAAGCAGAAGATTGGTTTAGGCCTATTGATTTAGCTAAAGAGTGTGATATTTATATTTCATCTAGAAGCGGATCACATAAAGAAATTCCTATTACTTATGGATATACCCAAGACCCCTTTAAAAATAGATCACAAAACTTTAAACCAAAGGTTAAAGAGAACTATCCCCAATATCATGAAAGAGAAAATAAAAATTGCTATATATGCGGTGATTCATCTCATTGCGCAAGAGACTGTGAGAAGCGTTTTAAACCTAAAGAATCTAATGATCACATCCATAATAAAATAAACGTGAATACTTTGAAAATCGAGAGCGAAAAACAAAATAGCGATGAATGCGCAAATCTTCAATACGTAAACATTTTTGTGGAAAATCAGCCCGTAACAGCATTGATTGATTCAGGTTGCCAGATCCCAGTTTTAAATTCCTCATTAATTAGAGTACAAACACCTTCCGAAGAGATCATAACATTAAGTTCATGTTTTGGCGAACAGCGTATGGTAGAAGTTAAACCCCTAAATATTTCTCTTAATCAACACTCTCCTAGCTTAAGTGTTGGAACGGCAATATCACCGACCTTGACCGAAGAATTTATTGTACATCCCAGTATATATTCTGAAATAGAGAAACTAGGCCACGCAAAGAGCGATGTTTTATTGAGTGAAAGTGGATCCTCTTTGAATGCAGATTATGGTGTTTCTTTTCCAAATGTTTCTGTTTCAAATGTGATAAAAAACTGTAGTTATGATTTGCCATATGTTAAGAACTTCAATACTAGAAATGATTCGAGTTCTCTAATTAAGGATTATAAATGTAATAAAATTAAGATTACTAAGTTAAAATTGAGTATTGTAAGAGAAAAATGTTCTGATATAGTATTGTGTAAGAAAGCCAATGGTGCCATGAAAACGAGTTCCGTGGAATTTATCTCCCGCTCACCTAACCCTTTACCTATGAAGAGTGAATATCGACGGTTTGTGTTGCTCCGGAAAATTTTTGAGCCTTGGCAGTGGAAGCGAAGGAAAAAGAGAAATCGTTTTGAACAGACGTCCAGAACTCTACAGAGGAAAATATCGATGCGTTCAACTAAAGATCAACTTGTTAAAAAAGACGTTTTCATGCCTGTGAAACACAATGTTTTCCTGTGGAACCTTCCGGATGTCGAAGAGATGCCTTCACATGATGGAGAAACTGTCTAGTTCAGAAAAATTATGATATGTTTAATCTCTTTATATTTGTCGTATAGTCCTTGTCTGTTCCGTTTTTTTTTGTATGTTTCAGATTCTCCTCTGGTCTCCATGGAAATACCGCTGCGGACAGCGTACGGTCAGAATGGCCGTTGTGGCATGCAGCCAAAAGCAACGCAGTCTTCGCGCGCAGGCGCATTGAAATGAAACAAAAACTTTTGGACATTAGAGCAGAGAAAGAGAGAAAAAGGAGAACGCGAGAGGTGCGCGAGCAGGCGTTACCTTCTGAATATCATCGTCAAACTTATCTGTAAAAACTTATCTACCTTTTTAATTAATTTTTGTTTAATGTTAAAATAAAATAGAAGATAGACCAACGTCTTGGACCCCTTGTTGTCTCCCACATTAATAAAATTCTTTTCTTTGTTTTAATGTTTTTCTTCAGAACTATAAGGATCCGATTTTTATTCAAAAACATATAAACAATTTACACTATAGTTACATAGTTTAGTAATAGATTTATATAATTACCCGCCGATTAAGAATCTGCATGGTTGAGTATAAAAGTAAAAAAGCTTAAAAATATTGATTACTTTAAAAGTCTCGGTAAAATCAATGCGAAATATTTAGAAATATTTTAAGGTATCCGAATACTTGCGACAACTTTTTTTAAAAAAAATGGAGGTATGAAGATTGTTTTGGGGTTTTTAGATTTATTTTGTACATTTTAAGAAAAAAAGGCTAAAATTAAGAAGAGAAAAATAAATGATTACTACTAAAATGGGAAAAAATGGGTAAAAATTGACAAAAAAATTACATAAACGGGGCCTACTTTGTACAAATAGTAAATGAACAAGTTCTAAATTTTTCGTTTGAGGTATTACTTTGCTATTCCTTTTTGAAATGACCTTCACGATAAGAGATATTCTAACTTTTACAAGAACTAGAGCACTTTATCTTAGTTATTATATGAAATTGCTTTAAAAAACACAGTGATTATACTCACATAAAGAACTGCAACTTTTGTTATAAAACGGTGGTTGATAAATCTGAAGGTTAAAACACTTCTATACTGTAAAACAGAACATACGCAAAAAATTTCAGCAAATTATTTTAAAAACTTTTTCAGCAATCGCTGTCCCCATTTGAGTTTTTCGGGAAAAAAAACAAAACAATCACACACATTTCGAGTAAAATGCATTTTAAAGTTTGACATCTTATAAGTAAAGTTATGGCATCTGTTTTTACTAAAACACTTGTAGTTTTTGTTCTAGTGAATGGAAAATAAAAAAACTTGGTATTATTACAAAGCTAATAAGATGGTCTATAAAATAAAATTAAAAAAAAAATTGTCAATTCTTAAGAAAAGTCATGATCTTAGGGTAGTCGGATACCTTAACTATTGTCTTGCAAAATAACTATTTTTTTAAAAATACTTTTTAACTGAAGTTTTCTTCGCTTTAATAATTTTATTTCTCACTCGAGAATCAATACTTTTCATTTTTCAAATACATTTTTTATTGAAGTGAGTGCGCGTTTATTAAAGTCTCACTATACAGCAGCACAAAGGCTATGGACCTCGTAATTCTGAGTCACGATCGAGGATGACACCTGAGCGGATACCCTCCACCGAGCTTCTACACCACACCAACAAGAGGGCTTTCAACCACAACAGATTTAACGTGCATCACAGCCCTTGACTTACATCTTCAGTGGCACTAGGATTCGAATCCTTAAAACGTCAACTGCGAGACCATGACCATTAGGCTACCACGACTGCTATTGTTATCGGTAAATAGATTGAACTATATATTCATTAAAAAAGAGGGTAACGAAGAAACAACGTTGGTCAAATCAAATAGCGCGCGCTTATGTCACTTCCGGCTACCCATTTCCGTCCCTTTAGACGAAATCACTCCAACAAATTCGGCAACCGAGAGGAAAGATGTTACACATCAAAAACGAAAATAATTCTTGAATATTTTAGATCATCTCCTCCCCGTACCCTGATTCATTTAATTGATCTATTTAAATCGTTTGTTGATAAAAATGATTCAGTTTCCGATGCGGAAAACAACAAAATTAAGTCTGATAAAACAGGATTTCCGGTTGAAAGAAAATTCTGTCATGAAATTGAAGTATTATATTCCAGTAAGAAACTTGTTTTTATTCATTTTATTGAACTTCCTTAAAAATTTCAAACGTAACTTATTTAATTTAGCTCTAATACTCATTTTATTGTTGAGCACTTTTGTCATAATTTAAAAGGGACTGCGGTAGCCCAGTGGTCAGGGTATCGGATCATGGCAGGCATGTTATGAGTTCGAGCCCAGTACCACGAAAGACCCACCGTGTAGGTAGCGATGCACATTAAATCTGTTGAGAGCTGAAACGTCCTCCCGTTAGTGTGGTGTGGTAGTTAAGAGAGGGCTGGTGCCAGCTCAGGTGTTGTCCACGTCACTTGACCATGGTTCAAAATTACGTGGTCCGTCACCAAAAGCCCTCGTGTAGCTGAACAGTGTGACGTTAATATTCAGTCATAATTTAATATTTTGTGTTTAAAAATGAATAAAGAAGCATCAATAAGGACAAGAGATTGAAGAACATTCGAAGTTAGATATAAGAACATTCGAGTTGCTATAAATATTACGGAGTTTCCCCAGCTTTATTTTTGTAGAACTCAAAAACTAACACTGGTAATACGTACGACAAAGTTTCTGTATTAAATTTGCAAATTCTGTCTCTATAGCAAAAAAACAAAATTCTTTCTTAAATTTGCTTCAAGAATCAAAGACACGAAAAAAAATCAATCTGAAAGGACATCCAACTCCTGAAGGAAACTATGCGCTTTAAAATTATTAAGAATCTGAGTACGTACACAAAGAAACATCGCCTCTATACTTTTGTGTTTTGGTTAAAATTGTGGCTCATATCATTCTTTTCTTTATTCATCTATAACATTTTCCCGCCATCTTAAACTAAACTTCTGAGATGCTTTTTTTTCCTGCTGTCGAAGGCTGCCTTTGATTCAATTCGTCTTTTCGAATGTTTTGTACTTCGTAAAAAAAGAAGAAAAAGTTAATAGAGCGAAATTGATGAGTTAGAACAAAAAAAAAAAAAAAAATACCCTATCGCTTTTCTGATAAGACAATTTACAAAGAAGATGAATTCTAGCATCTTTATTTTTACTCAAAACATTAATATTCACCTCACTTTAAAACCCCGCTGGTGAAAAAGCAGCATCCCTTTCACTAACGTAGCTAGTCCTAAGTGGGCCCTGTAACAGCATTCTTTGGGGTTCCTTTTTTGGAAATTCAATAATAATGATCACATCAAAGAGACTTATTTGGAAGTGTCGAAACATTACATCTGATAGGGCCCCATATCGTTGATACAGATGATACGGCGGTAAATACGCCTCTGATTCCTTTTCAACTTTTCAGTAAAGCATACTGACACACAACATTATTTAATAGGAATAGTAAAACTATTAAAATTTTTCTGTAATAATTTTTTTTCATACCATATTGTAAACAAAATTTGAATATATTTTTTGTTTTTAGTAATTTACCTCTGAGTTTTTGTCAGCCATTTCATTCTTCATAAATGTACGACCGCGGTAGCCTAGTGGTCAAGGTAACAAACTCGTGGCCGGCATGTCAAGAGTTCGAGAATCGTACTACTGAAGACCGGTCGCGGAGCCGATGAACCCTAAATACGTCGAGGTTCAAATGTCCTCTCGTTGGTGAGATGTGGAAGTTAGAAGAGGGGGATGCCAGCTCAAATGTCTTCCTCGTCACTTGACAATGGTTCATTTATTTTCAGAAAAACTACTAGATCATTTACATAGACAAGCGTAATATTCTGTTATTTAAGTGATATACACAATTAAATTTTGAAATTTCTTAAATCCTAAATTTGCATAACTTTATGCAGTTCTGAGAAACAGGCTTTACCGAATTGACAAAGGCCAATTCAGTTTTATAGCACTCTACTTTATCTTTACTATTATTACAAATCCTTCTCGTTGTTCTAAATAAATAGTTTCGTTTAATTCCCTAAGCAAACATGTCCTTTTTATATCTGATTGCTAATATGTCTGGCCTTTTAAAACAACTAGCATAATTATGAACCCTCAACGAAACTAAAACACAACGAAAGAGAAAACAAGTCAAAGTAGTTTGTTTCTTCGGTCCTCTTATCACTAGTTGACTTAGATTTTTTTTTATTTTGCCTCTTTCCTTTTTTGCACTTACTTAGAGTCTGATACTTTCATTTTAGGTGGTCTAGGCACACTGGCGTCGCTAGTCTTGAGGGGACCCTGTATCAAAAATTCCTCGTGGATCGTTTTTTGGGCCTCTTATCATAAAGAATGTTTTTTTTTCAAGGTATAGAAATTTAAGTTGGCATTACTTTCCTAGATGGCGATCGATTTAACAGCTGTCAAGTGATTTATTCTCAGTTTGGTTTGGTAATTCATCAAAACGATCATCAAGCAAGGCGTAGATTCGTCGAATGGGCCCAAAACGAGATTGCCGTTGTTCCCGATTTTTATAAGCGAATTTTGTTCAGCGATGAAGCGCACTTCTGGTTGAATGGCTATCTCAACAAACAAAACTGCCGCATTTGGAGTGAAGCTAATCCACAAGTGTATGTCGAAACACCGTTACATCCAGAAAAACTGACTGTTTGGTGCGCTTTATGGGCTGGTGGAATCCTTCTTCAAAAACGATGAAGGCCACAACGTTACAGTCAATGGTGATCGGTATAGAGCCATGATTACTAACTTTTTCATTCCTGAATTGAACAATCATGATGACCAGGAGCTGTGGTTCCAACAAGACGGCGCAACATGTCACACAGCTCGTGCCACAATCGATTTATTGAAAGACACGTTTGGTGACCGCCTAATTTCACGTTTTGGACCTGTGAATTGGCCTCCAAGATCTTGTGATTTAACACCGCTAGACTATTTTCTGTGGGGCTATGTAAAGTCATTGGTCTATGTGGATAAGCCACAAACGCTTGACCATTTGGAAGACAACATTCGCCGTGTTATTGCCGATATACGGCCACAAATGTTGGAAAAAGTCATCGAAAATTGGACGTCCATATTGGACTACATCCGAGCCAGCCGTGGCAGTCCTATGCCAGAAATCCTATTTAAAATGTAATGCCACAAGATTATCTTTCGAATAAAAAAAATTCATGTCAATCGAATAATACATCGTTGTTTTATTGCAATTTAAAGTTCTATACCTCTAAAAAAACACCCTTTATAACGATTTTTTGCTTACACATGTCGGGGCCCGTATCATTGATACAGCTGATACGGCGGTAGCTACGCCCCTGTCTAGGCATAATATTGCAAACATCACAAGACTTGTGTGTGTGTGTTACGGTCATCTTCCTTCCCAAACCAGACTATTTAACGTTGGTTCCATACTCCAGACATTGTAGGGGCTTTTTCTTTTCAAATCCGATCCACCCAACAGTAGTGTAGTACCTTGACACGAAACCATAAAATATTCAAAAACACAAACAATCAACTTAATGATTTTGTTAAATTATAATTGCCCCTGCCTAAGACTTAACGGGGAACATCAACTAATACTTAATTAATCAAATAATAACTTATTTGAAATACTTGCAGTCATTCAGAATTGTGACTCCTATACAATGACAGAATCTCCTAAGATTATGTTGAGGTCTCAGATCTAATGATCAGTATTTCACTTCCAAAGTCAATAAATGCATAGGTTTAGGCAACGAATTTCTAATTAATTAGTGAATCTAATTTTCAAAGTAAAAATTTTCACCCTGGCAATCACAAACTTCCTAACAAATTAACAAATCTATTTCCATATTTATCTCCATCTATCTCTTTCCTTCACTTTTATATCTTAGAAAAAAATTGCATAATACGTTTCCACTGCAAGGAGGTGGCAATGAAACTCTAAGTAAAACTTTAAAAAATATTATTCTGTGTTAGTTTAAGAGAGAGCCTGGCAAGATAGCCCGCTAAAGACTTAGGGCACCTATCTCTTCCTTCATGGCCATAAGTTGTGACGAGGTTTTATCGCGACTTCCACTAATTGTCCTCTTGGGATTCTTTGGGGTCAGAAGGGCAATTCTTTCCAAACAACCCAAGAAGAGAAAGTGTTTATGCAAATTAGGAATGATATATATTGGAAGGTTAGCATTCGCAAAGATTGCTAAGTGGAGAAGAAATGCTAGAAGTGGTCGCTAATTGAAGTGAGATAAAGTCTAGAAGAGGAGTCTTCATTCTGAGAATTGACCTAACAGTGCCGGTGTAGATAAGTCAAAAGTGAGTCCGAGATCAGCAGAGCATTGCCTAAGCCAGAGTCAGCCAGTTTAAAGGTGGAATTGACGTTTTACGGACCGTGGCTGTTTACCCAGGAAACAGCGGTAAGCTAATTCATCAAAACTATAAGGATAGTGCGGATACTATTGTTAGAAATTAATATATAAATATAGATTCAGTTGTTAATTGCGCTAATTATCAGTAATACGTTTAGCGTCTACTCAATCGTGATCAATATCCTTCTATGAGACTAGTATTGTTGTTGCATTGTATATAAACTAAGATCATAATAAACTGATTTTAGTATGGCAGAATTTAGTGGTTCTTCTTTCCTTCCCGCAGACATAGGTCGCGTGAATAGCGGAGAGAGGGTATCCCCAACGGAGGGGATACCACTAAGTCACACACATTGTATCTTTTCCAGCATATATCTTGGAGTTTAAAATACAAAGGGATTCTTACGCTTACAAATAAAGCTCAGACTCATTTTCATTGGAACTGTCTAAACCATTATGGTATCCGACTACGTTCGGAACCATGATTTTGTAAAAACGCATAAATGGATAATTTTCATGATATTTAGTATCACTTAGATTAGAATATATGCATAAAATTATTCTAAGGACGTTTTGACAAAAAAATTTTTATTTAAATATAATATTTTGGCAAAAAATTAACTTGGAATAATCTTTTTTCAAATGTTCTTCTTTTGTGAAAAATGCTTCCATTTTTTATATTTTGCCTGTATATAGCTCAGACCACTCTACAGAGGCTCAACTAGAAATTTTTGAACTATATAACTTAGAAGTGGGTTTATTCATATTTTACGACAACAGAGGGGAGAAATTTTAAGAGCCGATAATTATTTCAATTGGTGGTAAACTCTGAAAATAATGTGAATTTTTCAAAATTCCTAGCTCAGACGCTCTGGAATAGTTGTGAATTTATTCAATGATCTTTCCTGTTGGCCATTTGGTCGTGTTTTTTGCTTTCTTCTTTTTGCAGACTCTTTAAAAGATACAAATAGTCCACATTAACGACAAACATTAAAAAAATGAGATCTGTAATTTTACACGAGTATCAATCAAACTCAACGAAAGAGATAAATGAGTAATTTAAAAATTTCATTGTTAGTTTCCTGTTCAAAAATTTAAATTACAAGTTATGCGAAGTATGAGTTTGTTAGCGCATTATGTTACTGTCTATCTTTAGATGAAAATTACGACATTTGAAAATTTTTTTTATAAAAAAGCCTTTTTGTAAAACATTATATCTAAATATATTTTTTTGTCAAAATGTCCTTAAAACAATTTAATGCATGCATTCTAATCTGAGTGATACTAAATATCATGAAAATCATCCATTTATGCGCTTTTTTTAAAATCACGGTTCGGAACGTAGTCGGATACCTTAAGCGACTCATCTTGCACTAAATAACAAAGTCTTAGTCAAAATCAAAATCATCTAACTATCAGATTTTTAGCTTTACATCCTTTTTCAGCATAGCTTCAATTGCAATGTCTTCCTTTTTGGAAAAAAAAAAACATATGGCTTCCTTTCTTTCTTAATACCGATCCTCTTTACGAGTCACTGCCTCCTTTTCCCAGTTTGAGAAACATTTGGAACTTTCTCTTGATCCGATTTATAGAATTTATCTATTATGGATTATAGCTGTCTTTAATGAGTTTGAAAATTTCTTTTTGAGGATTCAAAAATACATTTATATATATGTATCTAAAGACTTGTTCTGTGTACAATTTTTTCATCAAATTTCACATGTGTGGTTGAAAAAACAAGCCTAGTTCTGGGCATCCAAATTCTATATCCTTTTATACGCCGAGTGTAACCCCCACTAGTATTCTTCTTTCTGTTTAATCACTAAATTTCCTTCGATGTCGCGTTGACAGACATTCGTACACTCCTAATACACTGGTGTGCAAAAATTAAGGACGAGACGGTTTTTTCAATATAACTTTGTACAAAAGCTTTCCAAATCAACACATTTAATACCGTAAGATCCCCAATACGCAAGGACATGTGTAATGTAAGCAACACTTACTAAAAGAGAAATCAGAGGGATAAAAAGAAGCTTGATTGAAAAAGTAGTATGGAGCGCAATGCGGCTGAAGGCCAAAACCATCCCTGTGATGGGTGTCCAGCAAGAAACATCCGGTCTTTAGTAGGGGATATGATCTCCCCTGACTGCTAGGCAGGTTCACAGCGTCTGCCCATGCTGAGAATGAGGGTGTCAATGAGTTGTTGAGGCATTGCTGCCCATTCGTCTTGCAGCGCCAATCGAAGCTCCTGAATCGTTACTGGTGGTAAGGTACGAGCTGCCAAGCGTCTGCCTAGAAAATCCCATACATGCTCGATGGGATTGAGATCCGGAGATCGTGCCGGCGAATCCATACGTTCAATAAGCTCACTCTCTAAGAGCTGTTCGGCAGCTACTGTGCGATGACATGGTGCATTGTCGTCCATGAAAAGGAACTGCAGATCCATACCGCCTCTAAAAAGACGCACATATGGAAGAAGAATTTCGTTACAATAACGGGTCCCGTTGACTGAACCTGCGTCGAAGATGTGAAGGTCTGTACGACTACCAAGCATGATGCCTCCCCAAACGAGAACACCGCGACCTCCATACCTGTCCCTTTCAATGATGTTCAAAGGGATGATTGCGGCTTCCCCGCTCTCTCCAGATGAGTATGCGATGAGAATCGCTACTCAAACTGAATCTGCTCTCATCTGTAAAGAGTACTCGTCTCCATTCATTGTCTCTCCAATTCCGGTGTTCCCGGCACCACAAAGAACGTCTTCTCCGATGGGCAGGCGTTAAAGGTACACACCGTACAGGGCGTCGTGCAAACAGACCACCACCGTGCAGTCTTCTGGCCACGGTAAAACGCGATATTGGTCGTCCAGTCGCATGTGTCGTGTGTCTAGCGATTTCTCCCGCTGTCTGCCGCCTGTTTCTTCTGGCCTATAAGACAATGTACCGGTCATCTGCGGGTGTGGTTCCTCGTGGGCGACCACTACTGAACCCCCTAATAGCTGTTCCTGTAGTTTGAAATTGTCTCCAAAGTCGTGAAACGATGCTGTGAGCAATTCCGAACTCTGCAGCCACACTTGTCACACTGCGGCCTTCCTCCAACTTCCCAATGATTCGACCTCGGGTAAAAGCATCCAGATGTCGTCTAACAGATTGATTATTCACCATTTCTCGCTGAGGCAGCAACTCGGTGTGATTTTAACTGCTATACGGCGTGCAATCTCTTTGCCAGAAATACTGATCTTACACCGACAACATGCTTTGTACTACTCAGACACTCCCCCATTACGTCTACCTGCATATCTGCGCATGTGCTACCGTACATCACCTTACTTAATCTCCTGATTGGTCTTTCTGTCCGCTCTGCCTCTTCGTTCAGCTGATATGCTAATTTTTCGACTTCGTCCTTAATTTTTGCACACCAGTGTAGTTTACAAGGACCCAACTAATTTTTTTTTTGCCCGACATTTAAAGGAGATTTACCGTTAGGTATTTTATGCATAGCCTGATTTTCAAATAGTTTATGAAAAAATGCAATAAATTAGCCTATAATGATTTAAGCAACTCTTTATCATTTAGAATAACTCCTTCAATTGCGGTCCTATTGAGCTTTGCAGCCAGGTTGCTCATTTCAGGTGAGTAAACATTTATTCAGAGACTATTTATTTTCACATTTTAGAGTTTTCTAAACACGTAACATTTTAACATTGAATAAAACATTGAGATTTTATCCAAACTTTAACCTTAATTGTTGAGTAAATATTAGTACGTGAATATAAGACGTTACATTCCTTATTTCATGATATAGATACACTTGTTGTAATTATATATTCTACTTAAATAACAACAACAGTAAATTCTATATACATTTTTCTAATGTGCTGTATATGCATCACGTAAATTATGTATAGTTCTTGTATTATAGTTTTCACTCTCTATCAAGTAATACTATCCTTTATGGAATTCTAATTTTGAAGAACGTATAATTTCGAATAAAAAATCTTTGAGTGAGTTAGTGGATATTAACGTCGCACTGTTCAGCTACTCGAGAGCGTTTCGGCTCGTAATTTTAAGCCATGATCAAGTGACGACATCTGAACTGGCACCCCCTCTCCTAACATCCACACTACACTAACGGGGGACGTTTGAGCTTAGACAGGTTTAACGCGTGCATCGCTCCCTATACGGCGGGTCTTCAGCAGTACTAGACTGGAACTCATGACTCACCAGTCACGAGTCAGTCACGTTAACTACTAGGCTACCACGGGCAATAAAAAAAATCTTTGAATAATCTAAAATAATTGCTTAATCATTCAATAATCCTTAGTTTAGTATATTTTTCTAGTAAAGTCGCATTGTAAATCACAGTTTACTCAATAAAGTATATTTTATAGCTAAACAGTAAAAATCATGTAATTTTACCAATACATTCAATTTCTCGGTGCTACTTTTTTAAAAATTGGCATTGAAATTCATTAACTATAATAAAAACAATTTTATTTTTATTGGTATATACCAATTATTATGTCACATATAAATCATTTTAACTGTATTAGATAAATGAAATTGAAATTTTATTTTGCGCTTGTTGCTTTTTTTTATTCACAATGCAAAGTTTTACCAAAGGATAGTATAGTTACGAAACATACTTGTAATTCTATAATTTTTAATCAGATAATATTTAATTATTAAGATTATTATTTAATATAATTTATTCAGATAATATTTAATATAAATTCTAATAAGAACATTTACAATATCTGATATAAAAATATACAATCTTTTGAAATTTACAAAGCA
This sequence comes from Trichonephila clavipes, assembly GCA_019973935.1. Lineage (NCBI taxonomy): Eukaryota > Metazoa > Arthropoda > Arachnida > Araneae > Nephilidae > Trichonephila > Trichonephila clavipes. The sequence continues at coordinate 86,399 of BMAU01000084.1, forward strand.
ATTAAAAGAATACAAAAATACAGATTATTCGTATTCCTGATAAGTCGTTGATTTCTTAATGAATATTTTAGTTACACGATGTACTAAATACATTTTTATGTTAAAATTAATTCTCATGATTGATAGATGATGAATAAAAAAATGATTATAGAATATAGCTTCATTTATGTAAATTTTTCCGTAGCTTTGTTTCTGCGAGGTCCTTAATTTGAATTTAGAACATAATATTGTTATTAAAGATTTTTCCCTGACTTTTTTCTTTTTTTCTTTTTTGATATCCTCACTAACAAGATACAAGAAACTTCCTCTGGGTAAGCAGTTCCGTTTTTCCACTTAGGCACACTAGGCGCGTGCCTAAGGCGCAAAAAGAGAAAAAAATTAATTTACACTGTCATGTACCACTGCCTAGCGAGTTATGAGAGAAGCATTTCTACTCTTAAAGAGGGTATGAAATGAGATTTACTCTGAAAAAAGAAAAGCTTAACTTTGCAATTAATGACTTCGCAATGATCAAAGCTAGAGAAAACCCTTGTTGTACAAATACAATGACAGTGATTCAACAAAGAATAAGGATGTCTAAAAGTAAAAGGTAATAAAGCGATTAAAAAGATGAAATTAGTACGTTAAACACAGTTTATATACAATAATGTATATATATACTCTATACTGTAATTACAAACAATTTTATTTATTTACTGTACTAATTTGCAAAAGGGTGGATGGGTGGTTCGTGAGGCCGCGTAAAGCAGTACTTCTCAAACCTTCAGTATTTGCGACCCAATTTTCTATCATATTTTTCATCGTGCCTCCCCTTCCATACAATAACAATATATTAAATTCAATAATAATGTACTTTAATTATTTATATCATTCGACTTTAATTACAAACAGTAAAATTATCAAGATAAGTATTAAATTTTGCATGTAATTTTGTATATGACAATACCATGGTATCACTGGTAATTATTAAATTTGTTTTTAGCTTATCATTATTAAATTGCTTACTGCAAAATCTGTACTGCTTGTATCTCAATACTGTAAATACATTTTACAGTAATGATACATTTACAAATGTTTTATATTAGTGTAAATGTGAATTTTATTTTTTATAATATGATAATTATAATTTTTTGTTTTGCTTCCTTTCAATAAATTAATAATCTTTTAAAAATAATGTTTCTGTTTTCAACTTTTTGATATGCTCACCCCCCAGGTAGGTTTATTACGTGCCTCTAGGGGGGAAGGGCGTCCTATAGTTTGAGAAACGCTGCCGCAAGGTAAGATATAAACAAACCATGTCATTATTCTTTCCTTGTGGCTGCCAGTTGCTAGTTCGGGACATGGAGGGTCCATAGGTCGTGGATAATGGAAAGACTCTCTAAAGAGCAAAAACGAAGGAAGGGGAAAGAGTAAGAGAGTTTAGGGAAAATCCCTCCCGAACCAAAACTGGCAAGGAAAGAACTGAAGGAAGGGGCACACTGGAAATAATGAGGGGAACGTAACAATTTGAAGTACCCAGGGCGACAAGGAGGTTAAAAACGGCTCTGTTGATTAGGAAAAAGTAAAATTAGGAAATTATATTCTAAATAATAAAAATATATAAAAAAATAATCAACAGATTCTCATTATTGCTTTGCTTGTAACATAAATGCATTTCTTCAGCGAGTTAATCTTATTAAAGAATTTTCGGAGAATTTGGCGAAGATTTTGTGATGATTTTACACTTATTATACTTATACCTTTCTGGAATTACAGCGTTGCACTTTTAAATTATCTAGTAACCATTCAGGGTACATGCACTACAGTTGGAATATTTTTTATACTACAGAAATTATAACTATATGTGTTGTATAAAATAATCCAGAATAAATATTTTTAAAACACGTAGCTACATAAAACCAACCAATTTTGAATCGATGTATTACATTTTTATCCGTGATGATTTCAGTGATCTAATTGATAAACTTTTATTTCATGCTCAGTGGCTGAATGATAGCGTATCGTGCTTCTACGCCACAGGTCCGGAGTTCAAACTCCAAGGCTAGGAAGGTCGACTCAGTCTTTCATCCCTTCAGTGGGTTGATAAAATGAATACCAATTGGGCTTGAGAACTAAACACTGGGGGTTTCGTGTGAGACTGACCACTTGACCGGAACATCTGCTCTTGCACCCTGCATGAGCTGTTTCGCCACTGAGTTTAGTATATTATATTTTAACCAACATATTTCCATACCAATTAAAAGCAGCTACTTTTCATAAATTTGTTTTTCCTAAGATCATTTTCGGTAATTTCAAAATGAATATTTTTAATATGCAATAAATGTTAGAACTCACAAAAAGAAATATTATCCCCCCAACAATGCTATGTTCTTGCGTAAATTTTTAAAAATAGATTTTAATTTTTTTATCTTTCTTACATTTGTAAAAAAATTTCTCATAAAAAAATATAAGAAAAAGACACGTATCACTACTTTTTCACCTATTATTTTTTCAATCACTACTAGTGTTCTATTTTTTGATGGCACGCACACTCATCGCTAAAATGAAAAATAGATACGAAATATGAAGATAATAATTGTGAATAACAGATTTTCACAAATGATAAGTTATCTAAGGTTTGTTAATAGAAGCATGCTGCATTAACAGCTGCGCTCGCGTAATTTAATGCCAGTGACGTAGATTAAAAATGTAGTAGTAACATATGAAGTGTGTATATTTTATAAATCTGATAGCTGACACTGTGCACTTAATATTCTTATCTGCCTTATTATTTTTTTAAAGGGAAATGCTGGTTTCTTTTATTTGTTTCAAAATGTACATAAGCTTATTCCAATGAAATGGAATGCATTGGTGAAAAACTAAGTTTAGAAAAACAAACTATATAATTTCTACGATTTTTTTAACGGATTTTTATTTAAGTATTTACTTTAATTCTTAATCATACAGTAAGTAATATAAACAATTATATTATGAAATTTCAACATTGTTAAGTCTGTTATTTTACATATAATTAAGATGAAATCCCGTTTTTAAGTTTCATGGCAGAAAGATGCATTTTATTTATAAAAGGTTCTATTATAATTGGATTGCAATTTATTTTAATGCTGAAAATGTCCCCCAAATTTTATCGAATAAATAATTTATCTTTTAAATAAGCTCTAATTTATTCATAAGTTTCAAAACTTGAAAATAATATTTGAAAATTCTTACTTCAAGGTAATAGTAGCTTATTTGTTAGTGTTTTGTACAAAGTTTATGGAGAAATGATATTAAAATTGAAAATAATAATTTAAATAAAAAAATAAATATATCAATTAATATAGTCATTTTTAAGTTATTCGATTATCTTGTAATGACAGCAGTAGACTAGTACAACGATTCTTAAGCTTTCGATCTCCGTTGCCCCCTTTCAGGTATCAGCCTGATATAGCTGACCCCCAAGATTTTGAATACTCCACCCTGACTTCCTAAACATGGTTGAGTGATTTAAAGGTTTTAAGTACATGTTCTATTTGCATTGTTACACTAGGGAAATTTAGTGATCTAGTCTAGGATGGCACATCTTTCTATTTTTCCTCGATGTCTTAAAAATCTCTAAGAGAGAAATCTTAACATTAAATGAATGACCTTCGCAGACTCTCTAGAAAAGCACTGGGGACCCCGGGGTCCATGGACCTCAGTTTAAGAACCGTTGGTCTAGTGCAGGGGTGACGAACCTTTATGAATCAACGTGCCAATTTTTCTAAAGAAGTTTTTAATGAGATAAAGACGTGCCGTCAAATAATTTTGACTTGTGATTATTGGGAAAATAATAAAATTAAATATTAGCAGCTCAAAACTCCTTATTTACTACGAAAAAATACCTTTTGCACTGTATAGTTGTAAATGTTTTAGTTATACATGTAATTCAAATTAAAGTAACATTAGTGTGACTTCTGTTGCTGCAGATTGGATGACTAATAGCTTGTATTAGGGTTGTAGGTTGTGACTTTTAGTAGAATACATGCTGAATCAGAGTCATCTGCCAAATGGTTTCTAAGCAATAAATTATTTTTACTTTGGTTCACTTTTTTGACAAGATGATTTTTGATTTGTCTCAAAATGTCGTTTTGAAGATGATGTTCTGAATACCACTGTTCCAGAATGTAAAACACACACCGCTTTGTCGCCTTTACTAATCATGCCGTATATAGATTCACCAAGTTTGAAATTTTCTGTTACACTTACTACCTTGCACTTTTTGTTCTTTTGCTGAACTAGCCATGTTATTAACAGTTAAAAATCGTAAATATAACACAAATAAACTTTAAAATACAGCTGTGTCGACGAAATTGACTATGCTATGCGTACACAAATTTTGCATCATAAGGCAAAGTTCATCCTGTAATCCAAGACGTAACTAAGGCAATAACTAAAAGATAATACAAAACCACCGCCCCGCGACCGATCACTCGCGTTTGTTCACAATATTTCATAGTGAATTTTGTTACTTTGAAATAAAATGCAAATAATTTTGTTCACTGGTGTGCCCAAAATATTGTGTCGCGTCCATTGATGGCACGCTTGCCACGGGTTCGCCATCCCTAGTCTACTGGTTATGGTCATGAACTCGTGGTCGGAGGGGCGCAGGTTAGAATTCTAGTGTCACTAAAGACTTTCTGCGCAGAGAGAGCCGATGCACGTTGAATCTGTCAAGGCTCAATGTCCCCCCGTTGGTATGCTGTGGTAGTTAGGAGATGGGAATGTAAGCTCAGGTGTCGTTTCATCCTCGTCACTTGACCGAGGCTCAAAATTACGAATTATTACCAATAGCCCTAGTATTGCTTTATAGTGTATCAAACAAACAAGATACAATGAACTTTCAATGTAAATATTTCAAAACGTGTCATTTAATTTTCTTATTTTAAGGTATAATGTGCTTTTAAACGTTTCAGTTAATTAAAATGAATACAATAATGAAACGCTATTTTTTTTAATTGTAAGTTATTCACATATTTTGGGTGTTATTCAAATATTCATAGCATTTTAATAGGCTGTACATCTTGTGTTCTGATGTAAGGATGTATCGTAAATTAATAATTATAACAAAAGAACATTTATTAATATTACTGCATAGTAACTAGAATATAACCTAGTTTGTTTTCTTTTACTGTTGTTTTTTTAGCCGTGGCAAATTTAATTTGTCTATAAAATAACAAAGAAAAGGGAGAATAAAGAACTCGTTAACCTATTATAGTTAGAAACTTCAAATATTAGTGAACCAAAAAGAATATTTATGTATTCATTTCTCGTTACACAAACACACTATATATTCAACTCATAAGAATGATTTTTATGAAATTTAGTGAAATAGAATTTTAAAATATGAAGTTTTTCTAAGATACAAAGAATTAAATGTGTTCTTAATGAAATTTAGTCATAGGAGCCATCAAAATAGAACGAAATTTGAAAAAAGGCATTTGAGGTGTATGTGTGTGTGATTCAACTCTCATCCCCATTTTCAAATATATATGTGAGACTCTATTTATGTATAAATTTCATTATAGGTTTATGAATCTTTTAATAAAACGTCGAATAATATAATAGTACAGCATGATAAATAAAATTCAAAGAATTGACTGCATGCATGGATTTTCCTGAACACATCAAAAAAGGAATCGTAATCTTTTGACTTTATGTGTTCATTTTAAGAATGTTCTAAGATAATTATGTATAAAAATAGGTTATACAAGTTTAATATAGTATTTGTAGAAAATATTATTTGAATTATATAAAAGTTGTTATAAATGGATTATGCGATTAACTGTTAATATGATAAAATAAAACCATTTTTTGCGTTATTTTATTTACAGATATGCTGAACTTAATAGTTTAATTTTGGTTTACTTAATAGTTTAATTTTGGTTTCTTTTATGGGGCTGCGGTAGCCCAGTGGTTAAAGTATCCAACCATGGCAGGCATGTCATGTGTTCTATCCCAGTACCACTAAAGACCCGCCGTGTAGGGCAGCGATGCACGTTAAATCTGTCGAGAGCTGAAACGTCCTCCCGTTGGTGTGGTGTGGTAGTTAGGAGAGGGGGTGCCAGTTCAGGTGTCGTCCACGTCACTTGACCATGGTTCAAAATTACGTGGTCCGTCGCCAAAAGCCCTCGTGTAGCTGAACAGTGCGACGTTAATATTAACTCACTTAACTCACTTGGTTTCTTTTATATTTAAAATTTTTCTGCTGTTGTTCAATGAATCTTCCCTGAATTCGAATATTGGAAAGATCCGTGATTGGGCTAATGTTAGAGTACCGACGGAAAAATTAGATGCATCTTTTCCCCATGAAACAGCTGGAAACTAAGTGACATGGATTAGATAAGAATTATCAGTTAAGAAAAAAATAGTTGTGATGTGATTTGTATTGGAACTCTTGAAGAATTCTCATCCTTTTTCAAGAAATATTTTTATAAGCAATGAAAGCAATATATATTTTAAATTATATATATCATATACAATACGTATTATATATAATTAAATTATATATGATATAGTTTTTGTGAACAAATGAATATCTTGCTTCAAGAAGATCCAGCTAGTAATTGCTTTTACACTTTTTTTGAAAGAGATCACATTCATTATATATGTCTTTTTGTATATACCGTTAGATAGATGATTTATCTATTTTGGTAAATAATAATGAATTTAAACCCAATATTACATCCCCCCGATTACCTTAATTTATTAAATAAAATTTTTATACCAAATAAATTGCATTTTTGAATTTATTTTTACATATTAATTAGGATTAATTATTTAGTGATATTTTTGATGAAAAAGAGATGCATTTTTTTTAGATTCCCTATAATTAAAACACCTTTTTGGAATAGTATTCTATATGTATCTATTTATATATAAATGAACTAGAGTATTTTGTATTTCACAGAGTAATATTTTAACTAAATGAAAAATTTAATTTTTTTTTTTTGTAATTGTTTGGAATATAAGATTTTGTCAGAATTTTTTTGAAAAACATATATTCCTTAAAAGTTATTTTTAAATCATTTCGGTAAACTATGATTTATTTTTCAATTTCATTCGATAGCAATATGCTTATAAAGACAGCCTGCCAGTAATTCACATTGGGGAAGATAATGATTATACTTTTCTCACACTTTTATCTGATCACTTTTAGACACACGTTTAAATTTGTTTAAATTTCTCTCTCAGTTGGAAGTTAAAACATTTTGCACAATAACCAACGTATACCAAAAACTAGCTTTTTTTTGCCATTCTATTGTAGGTGATGTGTTTTTTTCTTTCTTTTTGGTGTATTTATGTTTTACGTTTAAACACTCCAGAATTAATTGATAATCGCTTTACACATGTACTATCATGTTATAGTCTTATTTTCTTATTTTATTTATTTATTTATTTTTGGATTATTTTGTGGATCTCATTTTTGTTGTTACTAATGCCACCTTATCGGCAAAGGCCAGATCAAAGCCCACGAAATTCATCATGGGCAAAGGGCTAAGTGATGCCTGTCGTTATCCGTAACTTTGAACACCATACAGGTGACAGAATCATTAAGCTCGGTTTCACCCCAATTTTAAGGGAGAACCCCTTAGGATGTCAGGGGCCTCCCACCTCTTTTCCCCTTCCACCAACCTCACGAGAGGACTTGCAGATCGACGGCTATTTAAAGTACTCCCATGCTGCGAAGTCACTATACATTTACAAACATCCATGTCTTCTCCGGGATTCAAACCCAGGACCAAGGGCACAGCAGTCAGTGTCACTAACCACTATACCGGATGGGTGACAATTTTTTGCATTACTTGTAAAATATTTTGCATTTTTTGAAACTTTGAAAGGTTTACTTCTCCTTAATTTATAGTTAAATTTCATTTATAATTTTTCTTGTTTTTTATGGGTATTTTTATATTATTCTACCAAGTCTTAAAGGGAAAAATTGATTCCATCTAAAAAGTTTAACTCCACATTTCAGTCCACAGCTCAAAGCCACTTTTTGGCTTTCTAGACCATATTCTTTTCTTGGAGGCTCAAAGTATTTTGTTTACTTCGATTGACAATTTCCAAGTTTACTCTAAAAATATTCAACATTTCTCAAGTAACTTTTCATCTTTTTCTTTGAATGAATAATTTTATTTAAAGAATATTTTTTTTTTCATCATATGTATACTAATAAGAAAATCGAGTTAATTCGTACTGACACCTATTTGGTGCTCAAGGCTACGGTCAACGACAGGCGCACATCTAGCCCCTTGCCATGATGAATTTCGTGGGTCTGGATCTGACGCAGTTGAGATCAGGTGGCATAAGAAACAACAGCAGCAACATCAATAAGAAAAAGTCCGATTTATTTTTAGCTAATATATTAAACCAGTAAAAGTATCACATACATTTTTATTTACTATATCATACATAACTATTACTGAAGTATAAAATATTTCCCTTTTCGCTATAACAATCTTGAAAAAGAGAACAATTTTTTCTCATTTTACTGTGAATTTACAGTTGTGATATGCAAGAAAACAATAACACACACACAAAAAAAATAAATACTCACTATTGTATAGTTTTTAACAAAGACACAATGAAAGCATTCTTTTACAATGATGTAACAATACATTTTACTCTCTTAATGCATTTTTCAATAAACTAACTTCCACTGTAATAAAATCTTATTGTTGATAAATATTTTTTTGCGATTTGAGTAAATACAATAATTCTACGTAAGACATTCCATTGTTTAGTGTTTTATATATCACCATTACCATTTTAGCATAAATGCATCACACATCTTTGGAAAAAATTAGTTAAATAACTAAGTATTTTATCGATATAACTAATTTTTCTGTCAATTCAGCAATTGCAACTAGAGATAAGCCCAACCACAAAGCTAATTCATTTCCCAAATAACTGAAGAGTTCCGATGGTTGAAATTTGGCTCGCTGCTCATAAACGTGCCTTTCTAAACTCGAATAAAATACATTTAATCTCACGTTCTCATATCTGAAACGCATATCTTTAAATATAGCAAAAAGATCTGTTTTTTCATCGATGAATAGTGTTTCAGATGGTAGCCTGGCTGTTGACAGTTTTTCATTGTAGTAAATAGATTCACACGGCAGAGGACATTTGCACATTGTACTGTTTCTCGCCATACCAATCAAAACGTCATCCAAACAACATGCCTGTGTTGCATTCATAAAATTGCAAGGCCTCAAATGCTTCATTACTGCCAAAGTTGGATCAGTACAATAGCACTTTGCGAAATTGTATTCCTGAATGCATGTTCGTATGCATTCAATTTTATTATTCACAGTACCATTTGTTTTAGTTTTGTAATCAACACAACGATCTTTATAAGGACTCGGTAATCGACGAATGATCTTCTGTCTCAAAGATACAGTAGTTTCATAGCCAGGACTAACATTAAATCCATCTTCCTCTGGCTTAGGAATATCTTCCGGATTATGAATCACCACTCTAACTCCTTGTGTGTGAGTGTTAGGTAAATAGTAACAGGCTTCAATATTTAATTTTAAAACTAAGCCGCTGGAGAAACCAGTTTCTGAGATTCTTAAGGGTTCTACTCCGTGAATTCTCTTATTGAAAGTTATGCAACTTCCATATCGGTAATTGCTAAAATTCTCTAGAAGAACTTTTGAACAAGTTTTGCCATTGAATGAACAACCATCTAGGAAACGATTTGGATCATGTCCAAGCCGGGAACGTTCGTTTTCTCCCAATTTGTAATATTCCATCAAAAATTTTAATGCCCCATTATTTTTTTCGTTGAGTTCTGTTGTACCATTCTGAGTTTTCTTGCAGTTTGATAGACTGCTACGTTCTGAAAATACCAGGGATACTCCTTCATCATTTATTCGTGGTCTATATTCTTCACATTGAGTATCGTTGTTTAACATTCTATTTAAATTACAAACACTTACTGCTGGAAACTGTAAACTTGATTTTTCTTCAACAATTAAATTTACTACAACGGGATACTGCCAATACATAAGACAAAATTTTTGTACTTTGTAGATGCATCCACTTAGAATTGCAACGAATACGAAAATCCAGAAAATTCTTTGGATTTTAATTGAAGCCAGACCTATCCGGGAAATAACATAGATGGACGAAACATATAAGAATTTTGTAAAAATAACATTACACATATGCAGTGGCATTTTATTCTAATATTTGCGAAATTCGTGCTTTTTAAATGGTCCCGTTTCAAAAATCTTAAATTTGAAAATGTCTTTTCGTTTCTCCTGAATTAAAGGAAATCAGTTCCTTAATATCTTAATGTTCATAAAGGCTTGCATTGATGCAAATCTTTTTGTGTTCCTTTTTTTCGATGTTTTTTCACCATTTGCTTGAACAAAACAAGTAATGAAACAGAAATTTTCATTATAGTTTTTCTTCATTATTTATGAATGTTGAAGTATAAGGTAATATCTGTGAACTTCTGCAATACCTTAAGTCTCAGAATTTCGTGTTGAAACTAGCGTGACTGCAATTGAAAAAACAATGCAGCAGAAATTTGATTGTGGATGATATTATATCTGCTTAGCAGTTATATATTGATTCTTAAAAAAGAATTTCGGTATTTAAAGTCAGATATAATTTGTCGCAATTTTCGTCATACTGAAGGAAAAAGAATATTATTTCACATTTTAAAATTCAATAATTGTGGTTACTTTGAAAGCCTAAATAGGTTCTAAATTATTTTGATTACTATTAAACCATTTGAAACATCTTTTCATGCAGAAATATTGAAATATATTTTTAATTGGTATTTGAATTATTCATAGTAATAATTTCTGTAAATGACTGCAATTTGCTTTTAGACTTTAGGTTTGAGTCACAATAGTTGTTTTATTGCCTCCAATTTCTTTTTTATATTTCTGAAGTTATAATAAAATTCGTTTATTTTTTAAAGAAACAAAGTAATTAAAATGTTTGGAAGAATAAAAATATTATAATATTATTGAACAAAAATGAGAGGTTATAATTTTGTTACAAAAAGTATTTAGTTTTAAAAGATAAAAAAATAGAAATTAGTATATTATTTCCAACGTAAGCCAATAAATAAATAATAAAACATTAACTTTTATTGGTTATTGTACACTGAAATAAGAGTTCAACGCTTCACTGAACTTCAATATAGCTCTCTAAATTTGTATATAGATAAAAAAAAAAGTAATCACGGTTAAGTATGTTGTTACGGGTATTTCTTTTGTTCCCGGTATTTTCTTTCGTTTAAAATCTTATAAAACATACAAGAAAATTTACTTCAATCTGAGCAATGTCATGGAACTGTCTCATTAATTTCTGATTAATTAGCAAGAGAAAAGCTACAGTAGCGTATCTACTTTTTTGAATTTTCAAAGAATTTTTTCTCTACGAATCTAAAAAGTAGTTATTAGATACGAAAAAAGGGCTGTATAATAATCAAAATATAAAAGAACATTGAGATGAAAAAATTAAAACTTGTATTCACATATTAATATACTACATATAACAATAGAGAGTGTACATATTTTTCAAAATCAATGTTTGGAAATCACTTCAATCAATATTTTGAAAATTGCTTTCGATTTTCACCAAGAATCACCAGGTTTTAGACTGTAAACTAAGTTTTCTTCCTGTTTTCAGGATATATATTTTATAATTAGTGAAAGGTTATAACAGCTTTAAATTATTGCAGACGTTCAAGTTTGTTAAAGCTTATCTCTGGAGTTCCAAAAAACAATTCACTAAAATTTCAGAATCTTCAACTTCGAATTGTTTTTGTCAAATTTACATGTTAATACAATATAATGTACCTTTTACCTTAAAGAAGACTAATAATTTTCTATAGTTTTCAATTTCTATATCCTGATTGGATTTAGTCATTGGCTTAAAATATGTAAAAATGAAGGGTACATGTTTAAGTAATACTGATTTTAAAAAGTAAATAACTAAATTCTTAAATAAATAGAACATTTGTTCTTCATAGTTCTTGTGTTTTTCAAAAATTTAATTTGTTACTCATATAAACTTGCTAATTTAAGAAACATTGTTCTCAAACATATTTTTTTCTTATAATAGTGGCTTTAAATTAAAAATTAATGCACGCACGTATAACTGTAGTACCTTATCATAAATTCACATATTAAATACTAAATTTTTGAAAAAGTCGTAGATTTGAATTTTGTTCACAAAATAGTCTCCCACACACACAAATACAGACAACATTTCCTACAGATAAGCAAAACGAAAATAAGTAGCGTTTTAAAAAATGTTGGCTTGTGGTTAGAGTTGGTGTGAATATTATTTTAATTTCCTTATCGCTGAACGATAAATTATCTTTGAGTCGTTGCTGTAGGTTTAATTATCAGGCCTATGAATTCATAGAATTATTATAATAGCTTATTTAGGCATCCAAACATAAAAAATTTTACTTAATGATATAAATACAAGCTAAGGTTTGCACGAATATTTTCGATTTCTATATTAAATTTTAAAACATTCTTTTTTCTTTTTGAATTCTAACATCGTGCATTTCTGTCACAAGCTTTCGAAATAAAATTCGTGTTAGCCTTTTCAAAAAAATCAGTTCATGAATTTTAGATTACATACACTAATGTTTCACGAATGTTTTCAAAGTTTCACCATGTTTCTTTTGTCGATGTGATAATAATTACGATTCTTCAGTAACTTTTCTAAATATAGCAGCTATGAAGCAGGATCGAATTTGAATTAATTAATTTTAACACGATATTTTTTGGCAGTATACTTTAAATTATTCAAATAGTAATTTTCTAAAATGAGAAGAGCTTTTGAATATGTGATTAACATATTTCATGACAGACTGATTCTTCAAAAAAAAAAAATGAAAAGATCTGAGTAAATTCGGATTATATATCTCATAATAAGAATAATTTAATATAAAATTTTACTTCTCTCTTAAATATAGACGATTCAAATGAATTTTGGCGTTTGTTTGAAGTACAAAAAAGTTGATGCATTATCACAAGCACACAAACTACAGCTTGCTAAATCATCTTTGAGCATACTTCAAAAATAATTTTGTGGGAATTCGGATTATTATCAAATTAAGATTGAGAATAACAAACAAGAATTTTATAGGTACATATTTGGGTATTCGTATTTAAAACTATTTAACTTAGGAAGGGAGTTCAAAACAACGATATATATACATTTGAAAATATTCATGCTAAAGAGTGCTAAGTATATTCTAAGAGCATAAAAGTCTCTTCCTTACTATTCCAAATTGAATCCTTTCATTGTTGAGACTAGACAAATAATCTCAGAAAGCTTTTTTCCATTTGTTGAATGGTTTCATGTTTTTGTCGTTGTTGTTGTTCTTTGCATTTTATTCATTTTTATCTGTTCTCTGTGTCCAGAGTTTTATTCTTTTCATATCTTTATTCCTTCAAAAACGCCTCTATACCCTTTGCACCTCTGTTTCTAGTGTCTAATTCTTCACAACTGTTGAATCATCCTTAAAATAAGATTGGAAGTTTTTATTCTAAATTACATATTAATACTGCAGTTAAGGAGTTACATTCCACAAGGGAAGCATCATGTGGTTATAAGTGTCACTATTTATTAACACAAACAACAAACGCTTAAGTTTACTTTTATTTTTTCGTTCTTCAGCTGAAAACTGAGACACTCCACAGTAAAAATATTTCGGAGAGAAAAAAATTTCTATCATTTCGAGAAAAAAATTTAAAACTACTTTCTTTAATATTTTTCTATAAGTTTTTTTAAAATAATTTTTTATGCTAAGCAGATTTTGTTAATTTAGCCAGCTGCATGGCCCGGCGTTGCACGGGCTATCTCTACTTTTGTAAATTTTCCCTTTCTTTCACAAAAACAGAACTTCCAATACTCATTTTCAAAATGACTCCACCCCCTCCACCGCTTAACCCGGCATTGCTCGGGCGCGCGCGCGCTTTCTCTTTTCCTCATGACATCAGCATTACTGTGTGTGTGTGCTTGTACGCGCATAATGTGAGTGATTTCTAAAATTGTGTCAAAAAATTTCCCTTTTTCGAAATTTTTTTCCATTCCACTTATTTTTGATTTAAGACAGGTTTCTTTCCCCTCTCTATAGCCCGAACACGGTTTTTTTTAGTGTAAAATTATTGTTCTATCTTTACCTCCTTCTCACAGATAAGATATAGCTTCAAATTTCAATGTATGACTTATAAAAAAAATATTGAGTTAGAATTAAAGAAATTATTAATATGAAGCAATACAAAGAAAACGATTCTGATGCTAAGAGTAAAACAAAAAAAAAACCTTCATAATTTTTTGATAGTTAGCTTCTAAGAATCTAAAATAATAAAATAGATTTCAGATTTTTATGAATCAATCAATCGTTATATATAGTTAGCTTAAAAATTTCTCTAAAATGTATTTTGATCCAAAATAATAGACGTTATACTTTTTAAATAATTAACAAAGAATTCATTTTGTAATGAATCAATAAAAATAATCCTTTTAAAAACATATATATATATTTCTTAAAATCAAATTTCTATATGTAATTATTGAAAGAAAAATTAGAAGATAGCTATTGAAATGATTGCTTTTTTCTGAACGTTTGATTAAACATATAAATATATAAGTAAAAAAAACAGTATGGGGAAAGCCTATATATAAATATACATGTACTGAAAAAAAAACATTAAAAAAAACCGATCTGATAAAAACATTTTGATATTTCATTTTAATTTTAACCTTTTTCATTGCACTAAAAAAATTAAATTAGTTTGCTCTATTACTTTATGTACAAATTCTTAAGCTATCGCATTTTATTAGGTATTATTACTATGCGCGAAGTAAATATTTTGATTATATATACATTTTATTTTATATATTCTTTTACAAAAAATATATTTTTGACTGTCAATATGTGTTTTATGATCCATAATGTAAGGCTAATTATTTGAATATGTTACGTAATTCTAAATTTATCTTCTGGATATTTAATAGAAATCTCCTTTAATTTGAACTAGATTGATGTTAACTCTTATTATTATTGTGCACTTTTTATATTTAGTATAATGAAGTATTGAAAGTGAACATTTAAAAAAGGCTTTTTTATAATTTTTTTTTCAAATATCTTAAGTTTCATGTAAAGATAGACAGTAATATAATGCGCTAACAAACTCATACTTCCCATAACTTGTAATTTAAATTTTTGAACAGGGACAATGGAAGTACTCATTTATCTCTTTCATAGAATTTGATTGATACGCGTGTAAAATTACAGATATTTTTTTAATGTTTGTCGTTAATGGGGACTATTTGTATCTTTTAAAGAGTCTGCAAAAAGAAGGAAGCAAAAAACACGACAAAATGGCCAACAGGAAAGATCATTGAATAAATTCACAACTATTCTTGATCATTCAGGTCATCATGGCCAACTCGGATGAAGATCAAAAAACTTTCACCAGTCAACAAAAAGGAATAATTAAATTTTAAAATATAAGAAAGCACCAAAATGTTGAAGAAGATAATTTAGCCAACAGCCAAAATATATAAAAATTTAGTAGAAAAGATTTAGAAGAAAGTCCATTAATATTATTGAAATATAAAATGAGATATTTCATTAAAAGTTGTACTAAATATATTGTTCTCTTTGATAAAGTTTAATCTAATGAAACAGTTAAATTTCCGATTTCAAGTAAACCGAAAACTGTAAAAAGATACAACTACACTTAATCCTGTCTTTTCCCGCAGTTTTATCAAATATAAAGGCGTATGTGAAAACTATTTTTATGTAAAGATTTCGTACGGCGGAAACGAAAAAAGGACGTAGTTAAATTTTTTCCAATTTTCTTTTATTGTTATTCATACAAAATGCTTTCGGACTCAAGGTAGTCTATGTTGACCACAATATTTCAAAATTGGAAAAATATTGGAATAACTTTAACAGAGCATTAAATGCCCAAACCGCATATTACTTCAATATTGTTACGAATTTTGTGTAGATAGTGTAAATAATTTGTATTTGAGTGTTTAATGCATTTACATTACTCTATGTTATATTTATTTCATGTTAAAATTGTACTATTCACAAGCAATGCCGCCCCTTATGTTATAATGGCGATTCAATGAGAACTTAGAGAAATCTTGGCGGTAGAGCCAAGTTGGCATTATTTTTGGTGACCAAGTTGGCGGCTAATTTGGCGATCATTTTGGCATCATTGGCGACCATGTTGGCGAGTTCGGAACCCTCTGGAATCTTCTAGAAAGTAGTAGATCTCTCCACTAGTGTCACGTTCAATGACACGAGTGGCTATATTTCTGGAAGTTTCTATCGCGCCTATAAAAACGATACTCGCCGATACGGTGAAGAGTCTATATGCGTAATGACGACATACGTAATGCTCTTAAAATTAACAGTTTCAAATCTCATATTCAGAATATTGCAATTAACTTTTTTAACGATTTAGAAGCAACCAATAATATCAATATGCAAAATTTATCACAATATACCTTTAATGACAAAACAAAGAGACCAAGAAGAATTCTTCTTGACTCCTATAATCCCCCGTAATTCTATTTTCTTGTGCAATTTTTATTGCACACCGTAATTACTAAAATTTCACTTTCTTTATTTTTGTCAATAATTTTCTCCTGCTCTCCCCACTGGACGTGCTCCTCCCCATAATTTAAATCTCAGCCCCCGGGGCAGCCAATCGGAGTCAATGTTCACTGTACCCAGCATCCAATCAGAGAGCAATCTCTTAGCTCTCAGCCAAGCCAAAAAACTCAAAAACTTTCCACCCAGATGAAGAACCATAGCCACGCCTCCCGGATTCCATCGCTCGACCAATCGCCATCATGCCACTCAGCAGAATGGAAAACACCACTTTTGCCATGCTCAGCATCATAGACTCTCACAATATGGGATTGAGGACTGTTTGCAGTCCAGACGCCCGAAAGAAAACGCCTATTCAGCGGCGAAGAGTCTTGATTAAGCCAGCGAGTAGTGAGGATTGTTTTGACTAACTCGGCTGTGCTTGTAAATAATCTTTACTTACGTAAATTTTTAAACACTGTTATTGTGTTTGTTTGCTGTTGAAGGAGTGAAGACCTTCGGATATTTACCCTGTGAATATTGCCGATGAATCCTGTATTGAAAGGATTGGATTTTCTATAATAAATTTGCATCGCTCTTAAAGAACGGATTATTTTTTCTTTGTGATTGTTTTTGCATAAAATCCTCGAACCCTCGGATCTACGTAACAATATATAGAGCACACCAGGACAATGTTAACTATATATTAATTTTTAATTACCGTAAAATATGGCGTATAACGCGCACTTTGAACACAAAAAAATATGATTAAAATTTAAGGTTGCGCATTGTATACCGGGTATAAAAACGATAGCTATAAAAAAGTAACGAAAGATATGAAAAATGATATTTTTACACCTATCGAAATGCTGTTTATTTAAAAGAAATGGCATACCTTATGAACTAAAAGAATTGTTGTTTTAAAAGTATACTATTTTTTCTAAAGTCAAGGATAATACGTCCAATAAATAACTTCAATACATAAAAATATTGTATACTAACATTTTAGATTTCTTTGTAAAGAAAGAGGTGCGCGTTCTACGGCGAATATACCTTAAAATAAAAAAATGCAGCTTGAAAGCATAGGTGATTGTTATACATCGGTGCGCGTTATACACCAGATTATACGGTAATTCATTTTTAGGTAAATTATTTTGTTTCATTCATCATTAGATTGACAATTTATTGTAACTAATTGATGAAATAATTATTTTAATATAATTAACATTATTTTGCCACTAAAAAATCAATCCAATAGAGCAACCTTGAAATGGCATTTGGGTAAGATGACAATTTTAATAAAAGCTGAATACATTTCAATTATCAAAAAATATAAGACAATGCACTAATTTATGAGTAATTGATATGTATTTTTCTCAAATAATATAATAAAAGGTTGTGTTGAAAATTTTAGTTCATATTAAATTAATAATATATAGAACTTAAAATAGTTTTTTTTTATTCACAAAAAGCACACACAAATTTTCTTTCCTCAAAGTTTGAACAGTCCTTCTATATACTTTGCAATGTACGATTACCTTAAATATAATAAGCTTTTCACAATCACTAATTATTGCTATATTATTCTTGTTAAATCTTACACAACACTTATCTGTTAGTTCTCGAAGATCTTGAAAAGAGCGGTGTTATTTAATCCTGTGAATTTAAATTAGTTATTCTTCATTTTGCCTGCTCATCAACTTTTTCTCTATCTCCCCAACATTATACAAGATCTCTTCTACATTAAATCGCATCGATGTGTAACTTCTTCTAATTAAATGATGAACATAAAAGTATTGGAAGTAAATTTTATGAAGAATAGTGTCCTCAACAAAATTCTATGAAAATCCAGGCATTTCTTTTACAAGTCATAAGGAAAGTGGAATATCTTCGAGAAAGGCAATATATTTGACCAGTTATGTTTTTATAATTATTTACCAGTTATCTTTTTTGGCAATTATATTTGACCAGTTTTGAGTATTTAAGCAAATATGACATTTTTAAAAATGTTATACTAAAAAACAAGATTATGGAAATGAAGTAGCGAAGTAACTTATCGTATCAGATGCTTGTTGAACTTTGGAAAACAATATCCAATTCTTTCATGGCACACATTGTAGAGGAAATACAATGCCTAAAATATTATAGTATTATTTTAGATCTTACACCTGATGTTGTGCATGTGGATCAATTTACTTTCGTAGAGTACTGTATTTATTGGTAAATAGGAATATTAAAATTATTTTATAAATTTTTCCTACAGAAAAATGCAATGTGGAGTATTCAGAGGAAATAGCTTTATCTTAATGTATAACATTTATTTTTAATAGATGAATACAAAACTACGAAAAAAGGGAAATTTATTTTAAATAATAAAACATTTCTACGCTTCTTAAATGTTAGTACAAAGACATCTTTTGGTGAAAAACTATTTTTCAATTATTTTACAAATATAATTGATGTGTGGACTATTTGAAAAATAACATAGGTAAATGATTTTTCAAGAGCTTCAAAAATTGCTTACGATTTTTCTATGGTGTAACAAATTTTATAATGAAAGCTTTCCTGTTATTTATAACTGAAATATTTGCAGTAATTAATTAGACCCCTTCAGGAAAAATATTTTAACTTAGAATTTAAGTGATATACTTTTCACACAATGCAAATAACAAGATAAAAATTAATATTCCGAGTCAATCTCAACAATTCCGAGATCTTTTTCAAACAATCGAGCAAAACTCCTGTAAGCTGAAGAAAATGTCATTCACTATTTTTAGCTAAAATACTTAATTTTGTTACGAGGATGATAATGCAATTCACCTAAAAAAATTCCATAATCTTCATAATTTCGAATAAGAATACGGTTGTGTTAGATATGCAGTCAAATTCTACTTTGTTTTGAATTAGGGTTTGTATTAATTGTATGATTCGAAATATTTCCATTGTTATATCTTTTAATTTATTTGATTTCACTAAATGTGATACATCTTTTAAGAAAACGAATCAACGTAATGAAGTAGACAAAACAAAATATTGATAACTTTTAAGGCGAGCAGAGCAAAAAATGGCAAAATGACTCAATTTTGTTTGAAATGCGTAATATAGATTGTAAGCATTTTAATGGGTATTTATATCACACACAAAATTGTTAAAAAATATCCATAGCTTTTAAAGTTATTAAGCGTTTCGCTATTTTTTTCATGCATATTTATGGTTTTCAAAGGTATGCATCAACAAAACTACATTAGCAACTTGGCGCTTTTTTTGTAATTTTAAAGGTACTTTATAAAATTTCAGTTCATGTTTAAACGTGAAGCAGAAAAAAAAACTCATGATGGTTCAAATTGTATTTTTTTATAAAGAGAAAACCATTCTAAACCTTTTTAAAGTGCATCTTTTTCGGTAGTAAAACTTTAAAGTAAATTACCAAATTGTGTCTAATTTTGTTTCACATTATATTTTTTTATGCAGTTTTCAAATAATATGGTCTGCGATCTGGCAACGTTTTCTTAAACATCTGATTAACATGATTAAGGATCGTTGATTATTTCGTAAAAGTAGGAGACAAAATTCATCAATTAACTTCTTATTCAGTTTTTGAGAGTTTGAAAAGGGGAGCAAATATGGAAAATAATTTCACGGACACACACACACACAAAGTCTAATAACTAAAAATGTAAAAGTTTTGTTTTAAAACACTTAGAAGCTATCACTTTGTTATAGTTAATGTAGTTTAAAACTTGTTGCTAAATTGCCAAGTAACTTAAATATTTTCACATTCTTTGTTTAAATAACAAGTGCTTAGTGGATGCCTTATACTTTTGCATTCTCTGTCAATATCATTAAAAGTATAGATGTGTGCAATTATATATAAATAAATAATTATATACATTTATATATTATTAAAGATCAATATATTTTATTTTACATTAAATACAAATTTAGAGAGGGGATCTGTAATACATCCGTAATAAGTACTTCTCTTTTTATAGTTAAGTAGCGCAATTATGTATAGCATATTGATAGCTTTAATCATGCAATCTTACCAGAGAATAATTCACTCCAATTCCATTGTTATACTTAGGCACAAATGATGTAGTAAAAATAGCAATTTCTATGCTAATATATTAAAAGCTAAATTAAATTTGGTTACGATTATTTGACATGACTGTTTTTGATATTGATTTCTGCTGTTGTTATGAGTTCTCCAATTTGCAAACTATTGTAAATAAAATATTTATTTTTGAATGGTAGAAAATAGATTCTAATATTGAATATCCCCCCCCCTTAAAAGTTGCAAGAATTTTTCAAAAAGATATCGCAGTGATATACGATAGACGGTCTTTAATTGCTCAATGGATTGTCATTTAATTATGATAACTAAAACGAAATATTTAAGCAATACACAAAACAAAAATTCCACCAAAAGTTTTTTTTAAAATTACATAAGGAAACTAAAAGTAATAAACAACATAAATGTATTTTGTGTTTCTACTGTTTATTTAAAAATTAATTCCAAAAATTAAATAATTTCTTAGAAAAGTATAAATATAAAGGCTTTTGGAAGAAAACAAAATCATAATTAGCTTACACAAACTACTTATTCCCTGAGAGAAAAAAAGTTTACAAATAAGTAATTGCTACTTAAAGACGTTTTTGGTAATTAGCAACGTAATCATAGACCATAAAAATCCAATTAAGGTATGAATGCGTTTCGAAAAAAAATTAGTGTTTTTTTTATCCTTTACTGAATAAAAGATTTGCAAACATTCATTAGAAAAACAACGCTGCACCCAAATAATAATACGGAATGTAACGGTCTCTTACGTCATTACTGGGTAAACCAAAATAATGGGCAAGATCTCGGGGTAATTAAAATATTTTAATGACATAAGATAACACAGTTACAATGGACAGACATTTAGACACAATACAGAGTAAACATTTAGAGGAAATAAGTAAAAATTAGTTAAGTTACATAGTCCAGGATTGGACAGCGAGACGGGTAACGCTAACTCATTCAATTCCAAACTCTCTCTGACGGTAATACAGTGCTTCGTTCGGTAACACTTCCGTTACAAGTACCGCCATCTACATTTCGGTCTTAGAATTAAACCATGTGTTGCAGACTCCCCCCTCTGGTTCCGTTGACGTCTCGGCTCGGAACCAGAAGGTAATTTCTTTTTTGGGCGTCCTCTTTTCCTTAGAGGAGCAATAAGTCCGGTGTTTCTTTCGGTTTCAGGCTCTTGATAGTCCCTTAAGGCAGAAACATGATAAGTTCCAAGGGCTTGGTCTGGGTTGGCCGGGTCAGCAGTTTCATATGTTACTGGTGATCTCAAGGTGAGTATGAGGTAAGGACCTTTTCTCTTGGGCATGAATTTCCTGCTCCTGTTGTTACGACTTATGGGATGAATGGTCACCCAAACTTTGTCACCAGGTTTGTAATGTTTTCTTCTTCGTCGTCGATCGAAGTTTTCCTTCTGACAACCTTGTTTGTGCTCAACTCTATCTTTGACATCAAAATTTAAGTGTCTTATTTTTTGTATGTTGATGAAGACCTTATAAAACGATTTGACTATTTATTTTAAGTGAACAGTGTACATAATTAATTTTACAGTTGAATATCTTTCATTAATTAATTAGCTCTAACGGATTAAATTTCCCAAAGTTGAGTATTTGTTTATGTATATCCCTTAATTTTCAATGTAGTGACTCAAAAAAAATGTTCGTGATAAAAGCTGCAGTAAATCATAATGCGGTAGATAAATGGTTAAAAACTAATCGTTATATTATTTATTTTCACTTGCTAATAACATACGATTACATATGCGAGGAATCAGAATACTCTTCATAATCCAGAAGAGATTAGAATCCAATAGTAGGTTCATTTTTAGTTCCGGCTGTGAACCCAGTATAACGTTAAATCAAATAGTTATAACAGATCGATACAATTAACAATGATAAGTTTATAAGAAATAAGTATAAATTGTCAGGCATCTACAATAATCATAACATGCGAAGATCAGTTTTTCAATAAATGTAAAACTGATTTTGTTATAGTATTGAAAAGTATTTTCGTGAAATATGGTTGCACATTAATCACGGGACTGCGGTAGCCCAGTGGTCAAGGTATCGGACTATGGCAGGCATGTCATGAGTTTGAGTCCAGTACCACTAAAACCCCGCCGTGTAGGGCAGCGATTCACGTTAAATCTGTCGAGAGCTGAAACGTCCTCCCTTTGGTGTGGTGTGGTAGTTAGGAGAGGGGGTGCTAGCTCAGGTGTCGTCCACGTCACTTGACCATGGTTCAAAATTACGTGGTCCGTCGCCAAAAGCCCTCGTGTAGCTGAATAGTGTGACATTAATATTCACTCACTCACTCTGCACATTGATCACAAGCGTGGGATAGACAAGACCTTGTAATTGAAAAGTTATAAGGGTAGTTAACATCGGTGAAACTTTGCATATTTAAATGAATTTTAAATCTATATATACTTTTGTCCTCACAGTAAGGCACATTCTTGCCTCCTTTTTATTTATTATTGAGAATAATTTATATAAAGTTATTCAAGTATGTTAATGTCGAGGAAACTTTGTATATTTGTGAGTCTATAAATACTTATATCCTCAATTATGTACTTTCCCGTCTTATTTTTATCTATTATTGAGAGTAATAGGAATTTTAAGAATGTTTCATGAATTAAAGAATGTAGCCTTTGTATTTGATGTAAAGTTCAAAGGAAGATAATTTAAGATTATATAATTAATTTTTAACGTTAGAATGAAACATAGTTAAATGCAGACTTAAATTACAGCAATAAGAGATTGATGGTTGCAATAAATTGGAATTATGGTTATCTTTATTGATCTGCAATATTTGAATTTTTCTAAAAAATGTTCTGGTTGTTGTATAGCAGTGGTCTTCGAACCTTTTTTGACGTAGAGGACTATAAAGTGTTTTTGGAAAGCCACTTTCAAATATGTCTTAAAATAATATTTAAAGTGTATAAACAACTATAGAATGTTAATATAAACATAATTAAAAAAGTATTGCATTTGTAATTAAAAGTTTTTAAAAAAAATTGTGTATAATTTATCACACAATAATAATATTAATTTGTGATCCAAGTATCTCCTAGCCATGCATTATATTCAGAAACTACGATATGTGCTTGCATTTTTTTACATAAACTGTCGAAGTCCAGGTCTATTGAAATTATCAGCAAACACATTTCATATTCTGCTTTTAGATTGATTTTATATAATGTTTTTGTAACTACTCACAGACACATGTTGAGAAATATTTTTCACTTAAATACATTGTTCTAAATGAGATTAAATGTTTATTGCTGTGTGAGAAATCCTGTCTATTTTGCATGAATTTAATCTAAAATTTAGAAGCTGATCTTGCTTAAATGTAGATTTTAGTGTTGAATTGGTTGATATGTCAATAAATTGCTCCTTCTCCTGCATTATTAGTGTTTATTTCCGCAAATGAAAAAAAGTGAATTTTCTGTTAGAAAATTAGTTAGTTTTACAAAACATTATACTAACGAGTATAAAATAATTTCGTGAGACCCGGATACTAAACCATAGAATATTCATATTCTAATACGAAGTACATATAAAGAAAAAAAGGTTTTAATATTTTTTATTATGCTATAATTCGAATAAAAAAAGTACTACTAAGTAAATTTATTATGTATAAATAAAAATTTTATTTTTAATGACATGGATACTTGTGGGTATACAAACTCATGGGGAAATTGAATCCATTTTGCATGCTCATTTATAATTTTCTTATCAATTTTATACTGTGACTTGATGATCCCCTGGGTACACCTTGCAGAATCCTTGAATTCCACGGAACAGTTTGAAGACCACTCTTATATAGGATACTAATAAAAACATGAGCAGACCAATAAAGTTTTATTCTGTTTATTGAAAATAATTTGTAGTGCGTTGATAAAATTATTGCTAACTGAAATATTTATGCACTTAGCAATACCTCCATTTTGCATGCACAATCGAACCTCCATATTACGAACCCTCTATATTGCGAATTTTTTTATGTAGCGAACTTTTTCCTGGAACCAAGAACATTTCGCGATTTTCTTCGTAAAATAACCTGCCAATAGAGAAGTGCATTTTCTATATAACGAACTTTTTTACTTGTGATTCAATTTTTTTCTCCCTAATTTTAAAATATAAAGGATATTGGTTTAAAATTTGGTTTTCCTCCAAACAGCTTATCAACTATTATTAAAAATCGAGATAAGTTTCAAAATTATTATTCATCGAATTTTATTTCAAAACATTTAAGAACATGTGTCTATGAAGATGTCGATAAGGCAGTTTTGAAGTGAATACACACAATGCGAGATAAAAATGCTCCAATCTCTAGACCTTTCGTAGTAAAGAAACCTCTTCAATTTGCGAAGGCATTGGAATACGACCAATTTCTAGGTAGAAATGGATGGCTAAAAAAATTTAAGAAATGCACGGAAAAATACGCCTGAAGGCATTTTTGATGCGTTGCAAAGATGTGAGGAATATTATGAAAAACAGCATTTTTTCACACTAAAAAACTCAAACAAAGTTAACAGATTTTCTGAGTAATGATATTTAAAAAAGCATTTAATAATGTATGTTCGGAATTTCTAGTGATAAAATAATGTATGTTTAAAATTACTTGTGTACTTTAAATTAGAAAATATCCTTAAAATTCGTTAATTTTAATGCAAAATTATTTTTTAATGTTGAAAATACAATATATTCTCCTCGACATACTTTTTTCTTTTTTTTCCCTGCAGTTCTTTTTTTTTTTACGGGTAAGATATATAAAATAAATGGATATTAAAATTTATACAAAAAGGTGTGAATAATTACTATTTTTAATATATAGTTTTTAGGAAATTAAAACTTGTTTTATGCGGTTTATAAAGTATTTTGAAAGATGAACCTCTCTTTAACGAATTTTCCATATAACGAACTTTTTGGGGGGATTTAGCGACTTCATTAAATAGAGGCCCAACTGTATAAAAGTTAAAATTCCTCTACTGTTGATTGTTTATCCTGTGTGATAAAAGTTTACTTTCACATAATTAACTTTTCTATTAATTTTAATGTAATAAACTTTTGTGACTTAGAATATAGTCTGTTCTGACAAAAGATTTACAGCTTTTAATTTTCTGCTCAAACAAACAAAAATTCAATTGAAATTCAACAAAATTTCAATTAATTCCATCACAATATACTTCCTTAACCACTTAACCTTTTATACAAAAAAAAATGCGCACCAATTGCAATAATCACCAAAAATTGTATCTTAAAATATGTTCAAACACAAAATATATAAATCCAGAATCTCCTAAATAAAGATTCTCTCTCTGTTCTTTGAAAAGATATAAAAAGTACTGAAAGGCCTTACAAAAGAGTCTTTTCATAAAAATATTTCTGAGTATAATTTCCCCCTTTACCGTACTTATTGTAATACTATTTAGAGATAAACAAAAGGTATTTTTCTCTCGATCTAGCATTCAAAAACATAACTGGGGTGGTAGATTCCCAGTTCGGATAAATAAGATATTAAATTCAGACAAACAGGAAATGTTTAACTTTATATATTGTAACTCCAAGTGTAATCGTGTGTGAGGGTTGACGCGCCGAAAATTTATAAAGAATATAAATGTTTGCTTTGGTTATTTTCATAAAGTGTCTTCTTGCAGGTACTATGTTTCCTAGTTCGCTACAGAGACATATATACCATTTTCTCAACATTACACATAAATAATAGGATAGAAAGGAAAACTATTTACTTTGAATAATAAAGAATGTTAAAGATTAATCACACTCCTCATTAATATATATATATATATATATATATATATATATATATATATATATATATATATATATATATATATATATATTTACAAATGAACAAAAGTTTGTGATATTTCAAGTAGATTTTTACTTAATGTTGCAATAGAAATTTCTTGCTATTCATTTTGCAACCCAAAATGTACTGTGAAATTCAGTTCTATCCGAAAAAAAAATTATGGCTTCAATTTATATTATTCAGACACAAAACTAAAGATTTGAATATTACGATTTCAAGTAATTATGAAATATCTAAAGTTTGTATTAAAAGATTTTTTGACTTGTATCATTATCCCTTGTCTTGAAATTGTTGCAATATGGCGTCTTTTTCAATCAGGCTGTCGAACAAAATATTGTATGTGAAAATTGCTCCTAATAATCCGAAGATAAAGTGTCTGCTTATAGGCACTACGTTCCAAACCGTTAATGATATTCCTTTTTCAGCAAAGGAAATAAACTTTTGTAGGGAAGCAGATGATTCCTTAGTGTTAACAGATATCTTCCAGGCTAAAGATGCAACTTTCATTGAGACATCGGTGACGGAAGCTGCTGAAGCTGTCATGATAATAAACATTGCAAAAATGTTAAGAAAATAAGAGTAAACAGCAAGTCTATAGACAAAGGATTGCGTCTCATTTGAATGCAAGAAAGTTGAAACAAAAATGAACATGGTGCACGAGCTGTAAATTATGATATTGAAGACGAGAAAGGAAAGTTTTCCATCAATATTTTCTACTGTTGTTTTAATTCTTAAATAATGTAGTAGACCATTGTCATAATTACTTTTGTTTTGCTGTAACAAAGACTTTGAAAAATCAGTCAAGATACTTCTTACCTGCAAACATACAGCAGTATAAAACATTTTAAAAGCGATGATTGGCACTGTGCAAAAGAGATAAATGGAAAATTCAAAAAAGGCTCTTAATAAATAATTTAACGTAGTTTCACTAAACTTTAACCGAAATAGAAGTTCTGATAACTCAAACATGGATCTAAAAGCAATTATAATGTATAATGTTAAAACCGCCTGCGATATGGTTATGGCAACACTTAGCATAGAAATCCATTTCATTATTTCATACTTAGGAGCTCCTAATTTTTTCAATTTATGTGGAATACTCTTGAGTTGATTCAATTTTTTGGTCAGAAAACACCGAGTTAATGCAATGGCTACTCCAATTAATGGAAATGCTAAATTAATACCCTTACTTCCATACATTGTCAAGGAAATTACAAAAGGAATCATTGTAAATGTAATGAGACAATTCAATATCGCAAGAAAATTCCTGGAAGCTTTAAATCGGTCATCTTTTTTTGAAGAATCGGAAAATGGGAAGATAACTCCACAGTGAAACAACGTAAAAATGAAATTGTAAGGATGTCTCATTTTAGTTCCTTTACTTTAGACATTAAATATCCAAGACGATATAATCTATAAACTCTTTTATAAAAGTGCTCTTAAAGAATTCTCTAAATTAAGGTTTTACTTAATGTAGTTGCTACTAATATATTTTGTTGCTACAATAATGTCAAGATTTATACCCAATATATAAAAAAAATTAATTCATCAAATTACAATGTTAAAATATAATATCCCCTCATGCTGTCTTTTAAACTATTATTTTAGAATTTCTCCCATAGTTATGTGACGGAGAACCTTGAAATTAATTTTTCTAAAATTTTTATTATAGAAATGTACTTTTATATTAAAATATTAGATTTTACATTGAGATCAAACCACTTTTGTGCAAGCAATAAAGGATAATTTAATTAGAAAATATTGATTTCCCCCATTTGTATCAGACTATCAAGAAAGCTTTTAAAAGAATTAATAAAATCAATGGGTTGGTAAAAAGTTTTTTTAAATAAAATTTTTAAGAATTTTCGGGATTGCTCTGTTGATTTTCAGTTAAAAATATTGTTCTTTTTTTGTTGTTTTACTTCAGAAACAATATATTCTCTTGATTGAAATTTATTAAAAAACTTTTTTAACCGTTAAAACGCTTTTGAAGCAAAATGTCAAATGTGCTCTGTCCTTTTAACATATTTAAATCAATATCTTCGGCAATTTTTTATTAAGAGCAAGCGTTATTCTTTACAATGCAATTGATGCTGATTATTTTCCAGATAAAAATAAACATAGTAACTTTTTTCCAAATTATATTTTCGTACAAAATAGGTTTTGAAAATTATTGTTTATATTGTATATAAAAATGTTTTTATATGCACTTTCTCTTGTTTCTTCGTTTTTACAGTAATAAAAATATGAAAATATTTAATTGTAGTCAAAAACATAGCTCTAATTTACTTAAAAAGTTTTTTTAGTCTTTCTTGTCTTGGAGAACAATTTTGCTTCTTATTGATTATTATCGTATTATGTTAAAACGAATTGCACTTTTATGTTGAGCATTTCTAATGGTTTTTGAATGTAATATTCTTCATTTGAATATTGTTAAATTATTTTGATTGCTCTAAATTGATCTTGATTTCAAATTCTTAAGATATACCTATAATGGGAGGAAAGCTTGGACATATAAATTATAAAGTTTGTTTCGTATCTGTAATATTTCCATCGATTTTCAAATGCCACAACAATAAAAATAAAATTAATTTAAGAAATCGTTTTATGGGTTCCTTTTTTTCCTAAAATGGCGGATAGAGAGTTCTTTTCTCCCCCTCCCCCAAATTTCTTCTTAACTTGAACGTTCTTACAACTATTTTAATATGCACATAAAAACAAAATTTCTCGAAAAACATTTGCAGAATGTTTTAAAATTAGCTAGGCTTAAATTTCTACGTAAAAGCAATAAAATTTACTTTATTCAAAATAACATGGAAAGTATCGGATGGAGAAAATATTGGTCTTTAAAGAATGAATTAAGTAGATGCAAATAACCTGTTTAACTTTTTGGAAGTGACAAGAATGATACATTTTATTTGTTACTCATATATGTAACTATTTTGGAAAAAATTTATTACTAAATTATTTTGGGGAAAGGGGTCTATAAGAAGGAAAACAAAATTAAACCATCATTAAAAAAGCCTTAAATGTAAATACTTTTCATAGAAAACTACATTGAATTCATTCAAAAACTACATTCGAAAAGTTTCCTTATGTCCTGTACAACACATGGTTCCCATTTACATACCATTCCGCTAACAAAACATACATTGCAAATCCAGTGAATATTTTAGAGATGTCACTGGATAATCTCTTCAGTAATCACTATTATGTGATTATTGTAGAAGAATATTTTTTAAAGTAAGAGTAATACAGATATTTTTTAGAATCAGAGCTATAGCTTTTGAATTATGAGAACTGTTTTTAATAAATACATGGAATTTTCAGAACATTACATATTATTCTTTCTTGAGATTAATGCAATCACAAAAAATCATTCGTAATGTAAATTGAATAAGTTAAATCTCAAGTTTCATGGTATCACTCTCAATTAATTATTATTATTTATATTTAAATTTGGTCTCCATGTTGAGAAAATAAATAACATTGTTAAAATGTTGTGTGATAAGACTCTAGTCTATAATAGTATTGTTGAAATTGTAAAGATGGTGAGAAGTTATTTAAATGTGTTAATGTATGTCAAATAAATAAAAATGTTCCATGTTTTTGTCGAAGCATTATTGTGAATTGGTCATAGAAAAGTTAATGTAGTAGTGAGAACACTCAATAAAAAAGCTGTTGAAAAAAAGGAAAAACGCCTTTATTATTTAGCCTTTTGAATAATTAAAAGGAATAATATTAAAAAACCCAATATACAAAATTTTTATTTTAGAATAAAACATTTCTTTGATTTTAATGCATAATAATAGCTTTCTAAATTCATTGAAATTACAATGGAGAGATCAATGCATATTGAATAATATCGGACAATTTTTTTTATCTCACAAAAAAAGAACTTTACGCAAATCTATCTCTTTGTTAACTTCGTTTGTTCCTATGTATAATTTTTCGGAACATTATAAAATACATAGATGTGAAATATAACAGGAAAATTCATTAATTGCATTTATAATGCAAAAAAAAACATTGAGAAAGGCGAAGACTCAATATTTTGAAATGAATGTAAAATAAATTCGTTTTCTTATTTTTAATGTGCAGACTTACTCACATACTATGTTCTCAAAATAATAATAATTATAATCATTATTGTTATTTTAATTTTATGAAAAGATTATGATGAGATTCAGGTTGTAAATACTTTTTTAATTTAGCAATTATATATAGTTTACCATAAAGGAAAATTTTTAATGAATAATAAATTTAATTAATAATGCTTTGCACTATGGTTGCTTTGAAATTCATTTAACTTGCAGATTTATTTCAAATTTCATCAAAAATTAGTTCAGCATACCAAAGATTAACAGGTATCTGACGTTAATAGTTTGAGTTAACGGATGTATTGAAAAATTAATTACAGTTGAACCTCTATATAACGAAGTCGCTAAATCCCGAAAAAAAGTTCGTTACATGGAAAATTCGTTATATAGAGGTCCATCTTTCAGTTTTATTAACAAACCACATAAAACAAATTTTTAATTCATGAAACTCTATATATTAAAAAAAAGTAATTATTCACACCTTTTTGTAAATTAATACATATTTATTTTTCATCTTACCTATCAAAAAAAGGAAAGAAAAAAGGCAAGAAAAGTTTCTTGAAGTCTTTATCCACTTCCTGAATAATTAAATTTTTTTCTTTGATGCATTTTTTTTTGACATTTTTGAGCTACAAGAAATGAAGTTACCAGTACGGCTGATCAACAATACAAATGATCGGAGCCTAGTTCAAGGACACAAGACCTACTGATGGTGAAAGGGGGATATCGAAAATGTTTCCAGTAAACTGGATGATGGAGGATAAAGGTTGCACTTCTTGGATTAAATGCCCAGAATTCTATAATTCTCTGTAAGTTAGGCACCTAATGAAACCAGTTCAAGATTTATGATTTCCATAAAATGTGTTAAAAGAGAGAATAACTTGAAATGTCCAGAAAAACTTTAAAAATAGGGAGAGAAAGAATTGATTTACAAGAGAAAAAATCCATTGTATAGAAAATGAACTTCGCTATTGGGAGGTTATTTTACGCAGAAAATCGTGAAATGTTCTTGGTTCCAGGAAAAAGTTCGCTATATAGAAAAATTCGCAATATAGAGGTTCGTAATATGGAGGTTCGACTGTAATATAAAAATTTCTACCCGTTAAACATTACATTAAAGCTTGTAATAGCATTATAAATTTACAAAATAATTTGATAATTATTTAGAGATAAAGTGTTTAAAAGGGTTTCAATTAAATCAGTCTTCCGTAATACAAAAGCATTTAAATTCTAATTTAAATCTAAACAATTAATAGAAGTATAACAAAACAGTGTAGGTCAAAATAAGATGGCTTTGGTTATACGTATAATAAGATATACATATATGTTTTTCATATGTATGACAATTCTCTTAAAACTATGTATGTCCCTACACTTTTAGTTTCTAAGGCTAAGAGTTTACTATAACACTACTGTGGCGCTCTTATTTTGACTAATATTTTCGTTTTATGTTTCTATTTATTGTTTAAATATATTAGATTTATGACAATTTAACGGATGCTTAATGATTATATATTATTGGATTCTATATATTGTTAACTATAAAAAAGAATTAAAATTCTTCTCATTTTTATTTTCTGTTTAATTATTACAATAATTAAGGTGACCAGCCGTCCTCCTTTTATAGGTTCTGTCCTTCCTCGGAAAGTGTCTTACTCTTGTCCTCCTTTTCAATATTCTAAAACTAATCTTTTAATCTCTGTATTAGGAGAATCCAAGCCGAACTAAAATGCTTCATGTGTGTATGTGTGTGTGCCGGTACATTCAACACTTCCTAGAAAGCTGTGTTGAGTTGTTATTGAAAGAAATGCTGATATTAAAATCAATGACAATTGTCTGAAGAAATCAGAAGACTGAATGTATATTTAAGTTCTGATAAGTTAGAACAATGGGAAGATCTACATGGTGAAATTTATAAAAGATGGGTTTAAATATTTAACCCTTTCAAAAATGAACACTTTCCATATGATAAATTAGTTATTCTTGATGAATTTACGTTGTGCTGACCTGGAACTAATGCAGAAATTGAAAGAGTTTTTTCAGTTGGTAATGATTTTTGGAGAAATGAGAAATCAAGATTGAATGTTGACGCTTCAGCTGTAGCAATTACTGTAAAGCTTAATATAAAGGATATTTTTGCTCCGAAATTTTCGATGTATTAGAAAATGATATATTGACAAAAAAAAATTCATTGGGAAAATACTCGTTTAAGTAAATAATTAAAAGGAATGCAAGCTTAATTACTGCATTTTTATTTGAATTAATAAAATGTTTCATATGATTGTATATTTTGAAACTTTTTCTTAAATTTCTCGCTCGCGTATCCTTTTCAGTGTAAGAAAACTAGTCACCTTACAATAATTAAATTATTGTGAAAATTGAATTGTGTGAATTACGTAGAATCATATTGTGCTTCTAAATGAATTTGTTGCGAATTGTATTATAAAAATTATACAAGAATAAAATATTCGCAACGAAGAAAAATATTTTTAATAGATACTCAAAGCTTTTCGATAACCTAAATATTTGTAGTTTCTCTCGTATATGTAAGTTTCGTGTTATGTTAGCATATTTTAGTGTTATGTTAGCATATTTTGTATGCTTTTAGAGTTCATTCAGTATTTCAACATAGAATGTTCACATGCTTTGAAAATTTTCACTTTAGAATTGGTCTCATATTTTTGTTCTGTAAGTTCTCTAGGAAACTGAGGATAAGAGTTTAAAATTTTTTACTCTTAAGAAATCACAATTTGAAATATGTAAAAATAAATGGAAAATATTGCAAATAAGGAATTCAACTATCACATTCGTTTTCTTAAGTCTTAGAAAACAGAAATTCTAAGTTTTTAAATGAAAATTTTTTCATTATAATCAAAAAATAAATAATAACAAACTATGCAATGAAAATGGTATAGAAAAAATGAAAAAAGAGAAGTGTAGAGTTATAATGGGATAAACAATAACAGATTCTTATAATTCAATTCCTACTATTAGCTCACAAAAAATTGATTAAAACTAATTATTTAAAGAACTACAAATACAGCCACGTTAGCATCATTTTGGCGACTTGTGTCAAAACTTGAAAAGGTTTTTTCTCACGTTTTAAAGCATTCAGTTGAACTAAAATTTTATATACGCGATTGTTTTGGATGACAATACGATACTTTAAAGAAAATTAATAAAAATTAATTACCACTTAATATTGTGATTCTGTCATATGTATATACATATTTATATTACTTGTAACTATTTAATAAAAAGTGGCTAAAATAAAATCCTTCTTTGTTTATCCAAGTAGGAATTTATTTAAAAAAAAACCCTTTTATATTACTTGTTTTACATTATTATTATGTTCAAAAAGTATTCAATAAATATTGTCATTTGTGTAACATAACTCCCAGTTTAACAAAAATGAAGAAGATATAATTTATTATAAATTGAGAAAAAAGCTAAAATCGACGAATAACGATGAATATTGATGCAATCGTCAACTAAAATAAAACTGAGTATGATATTTATTTTTTTTCTAACAAGGAATACGTTGCGTCTTTTCTCTCTGTCTCTAAATACCTTCAGATTTAAAAAAAATACATCATCTTTAATGTAACAATTTTCATCATGCATATTTCACGATTTTGGAATGAAACGAAAAGAAACAAGTTACTTTGGGGGAAATAATTGTATTTCTGAGCTTTAAAAACATTAACCTGTAACCTTCAAAAACGTCAAAAATGAAAAATGCATGATCTATACCTTATTGGAATTTCATGAACGAAACAAGTTAATATGATTTCCAAGCCTTTTATTATTTACTAACGTGTACATTGGTAAAAAAAAGGAATAAGTGTTTGCTTATGACCATACGATAGAAGTGATAACTTCAAATTTTGTAATGTTATTTCAGGGATTATTTAGGCGAATAACGAACAAGGGGATGTTAGTATTGTCATATAAAATTATTTATTCATATATCTGTACTCATAAAGTAACATTTTTTACGAAATATACAATCATATTTGGGAATTAATTGTATTCTAAGAAGGAAACAATAGGTTTACGGTAGTTGAAATAGGTTATAAATACTTCAAAATTATTTAAATATCTACGAAAAACTCCATCAAGAGCGTTGCTCCTTGCATTGTGCTTTCCTTTGGATCATTTGACATAATTAAATGGAATTTTTATTTTAAAAAATCTACTTAAGTCTTTGATTTGTTTTTTGAAAAATCTACTCATTAAAATCCTCACTTAAAATAATAGGCAATTTGTTCAGAAGAGTTAACCCAGCTTCACACACACACAGTATATGCAACTAAATTTTTGTGAGTGAATTCGATAATCTTTCTCTAAACTTCGATTTGGTGAAATATAAATAGTAAACAGTAGAATAATTTGTCCATTTTCTGCTCTACATTTCGCTGCACAAATTAATTCCAATACATGACTCATTAAACCCAAATGATTCAGTAGTATTTGATGCTACATCCATTTCTGAAGTGACATAAGTTGTTGTATCTCCCTTATTTTTATATATAGCAACTCCACCAGCTCTGTGACTGTGTCTTTGGAATTTAGTAATACAATGAAAATTTGAAACATCTGTAAACTTGTGGGTTCTTTTCGGATCGTGTTCGAATTGTGAAAAGAAAATAATTGCAGTCAGGATTTTGTCCCTCTTTTTTATTCCACACCTTCTATGGGACATTTCTTAAAATAAAGAATATATTAAGATGCTACATGATTACAATACATCGTCTAGCCGTATCCTCTTTATCCGACCACGTTTTTTTCGCCACCCTTTCCTTTTCTCCCTCGTTCCGACTTCCTCTCCTCTCGTTGCCAGGTCCTTCTCTCTATATCGTGTGTCTCGTTCGACCTGTTGCCAGGTGCAGGCAGTAGATCCTTACACGCCCCACCTAAGAGTAAAATTTGCCCCTTGTGGCTGATTTTACCATTTCAGACACCAGGAACAGAAAATTCACAAACAGAACACACAATAATTGTAACAGTCAAAAGTCTTGATGATTGTTTTAGTCAAAGTTCCTTAAAACAAACACACATGAAATAATATTAATAGTTCACCCAATTGAAAATAAGTGACTATGTTCCCAGAAAGATCAAAACTGTAATGGGATTGCAAACAGATACATAGAAAACACATTATACAAAAAACAACAACACTACATATATACAATACAGTCCTTATCTTAATCAGGACCATGTTTACTTCATTAGCTCATGAATGTGAATGCTCAATGAGTTCACTAAATCTATATTAAGTACACGAAAAAAAAAGCTTTCCACACTCCTGCTCGGAACGAAACCTATCAGCCACCATGCTTCCTTTATCCATCTCAGCGGTCACCTCCTCCTCTTTAGTACCCAATGTTCCCACTTCATTCCGACATGAAGTTATATTCCTTTGAGAATCCTCAATGTTCTCCTATGTTTTCTCTGGCAGAATAAATACCCCATGAAACCTCGGTTTCATCTACATTTTCTGAGTCAACCCTCAGATCCTGAGAGCTTTGAGCCAGTGAATTCTCTTCACTCTGGGCTCCTCCCAACATATCCAAACATCTGGTGGAAGCAACACATCTTCTACCAAAACTTCTGCCAACGCACATAACACTTGCTGGTGCACCACATTAACCTGGCCACCGGTAGCAAGACCAATTGGAACACATACTAAAGGACATTTAACCGCTGGACCGAAAATACCTTTCAAATAAATCGTGGAAGCTCCTTTAACCGATATTCCAGGAACTAAGTCTTTCTTGATAACAGTAATTTCCGTACCAGAATCCACTAAAGCATGGACTAATTTCCCATCTACACTGATAGATGTTTTCACTAATTTACTTAATTTGTCTTCAATAGCCCGCCTAGGAATGACTTTACCTAGCAAATCAACTCTAGCAGCTACCGTCCCATCTTCCAATTCTGTCCCTTCCGTTGACATCTTATTCACATTACGTTTTTTATTATCTACCCCTTTGTTTTTCGGACAATCCCGCTTAAAATGTTTATCTGATCCGCAGGTGAAACAAGCGAATTTTTTATTTTCAGTTACTTGACCTTTATCAAAGTTTTTCCTAGAAGAAAAATTTTCTGACTTTTTCTCCCCAAATGGCTGTTTACCCCAACTACCATTAAAACTTCTCTTTTCACTATCATTCCATTTAGCTCTCGCAGGTCCATCGTAGGATTTCCCTTTGGAAGCGTAAAATATATCACATTGTTTGCCCAAGTCCCTGGGTTTGTACCATTCTTCCCCTTGGAGCACACCAATATGGGTCGCCGTCTCAGAATCCAACATTTCAAACATTTTATCTGCTACGATTAGTTGATTAACTGACTCAAAATCATTCGCACCTCTTAACTTACAGTAGTATAACCACATCGATGTTAAACGGGACGCGAACTGAGAGAAAGTTTCGTCAGAGTTACGTTTGGCCTTTCTAAAATTTTCGAAACATATTTTTGAGGTGAGGGTTCATACTCCTTGAGCACAACCTGTTTTAAAGACTCGTAATTTTTTAATTCTTCTTCGCCTAGGTTAACTAATAAGTTTGACACTTTGTCTCCTAACATACATAACAAAACCTTCAGTTTTAACTCGTCGATAACCATTTCACTAGCGAAAGCTTTTTCAAGACTAGAAAAGAAATAGTCCCACCCGTCTGATTTATTGGGTACCTTTACAGTTAAGAGCCTAACCATTTTAACTATTTCATCTGAAGATTTTACACGTGAGGTTTGACCATTATTTAGAGTAGCACTCTGATTAGCGTTCCTAGATAATTCTATTTCCAAGCGTAATTTTTCAATTGATAATTAATTGTTCTTGTTGTTCTAGTTTTTGTTGCTGTTCTGTCTCTAACCTTTCGGCTGTAATAACTTCCAATAACTCTTTTGCCTCTTCCTCCTTGTAATATTTACTAGAGATTATTAAATCCCTTAAAACAATTTTAGACATAGACGGATCAGGTGACTCATCTAAGTCCCGCGCTAATTGAATTAAGTCAATTTTCTTACTTCTAATGAGAAATGCCATTTTTAATAAAGCTAAACCTAATGCCAAATTACCTTCTGACAAATTTAAATACAAACACTTAAATGACCTAGTACTATATATTTAACAAGCAAAAAAATAAATAATACACTCGTTTTTTTTAAGAGTACTCAAATTCCAGAAACACAATTCGAAATATGTTTACAATAAAACTTATATGCGACACAGTTATTTGTTACTAATCAGAACGCAGAACCTTTTTCAAAAAAAAAAACACAATTAACAACATACTTTAGCTACATTACCATAGAATTATTCCTCAAATCATAAATCTACTCTTAGTTTCTTTTTTTTAATTAAAAGAAGAATCTTATGCAGGAAACAAAAAACCAATATATATATATACATGATAAATTACGAGCAAAGGAAATAAACTCAGATTGCCTTAAACCATCAACTAACTGACAAATTGCAACACTTTTGCTTAAAATGAAAAACTATCATATAATATTAAAAAAAAACCATGCCATATTCTGAGTCGTAAATAACCTACAAAATCTCTTATTTACAACATTTTAACAGGAAGTCTACTTGAAATACATATACTACATTTTTTTAATGGATACTTTTCACCGATTCAAACATACATTTTTCGCAACCAGTATTTCAAGATAAATTAATCTTAATTCTTTTTTTTAAACTCTGCAAACTGAATTGTTATGCAAAACACTTTCTATACACAGATTTTAATTTTTGAGACAACTTCAAAACAGTAAAGAATGATGACAAAAAAAAAGAAATTATAGTTTAACACTAGAATTCTAAATAACATATTTTACAACATTTAAAATGATACCCTATTATTTCCAGGTAAAATAAGTACACAATAATCTTCTTATTTCATCTACACAATAATCCAACAACATAGAATATTGCAATTGCATATTGCAATAAACCAATGAAATTTTCTTTTCGAGATATGTATATATATCTGCTTTTTCTATTTTTTTAAACAAACTAAATATGACTGCATCCCATTACTCGTTTAAATATTTACACAATATTTTAACTTAGGGGAACAATAGCCACTTACCTCGACATGAACGCTGTTTCTGTACTTGAACACTACTGGGATTTCCTTCGTTGTTTTCAGATCACAGCTCCCTTCATCAGAAACTGAAGAAAAATACGGCATCTGTTTATTCCTTAGCCCAACTCGGCAGATGATAGTAAAACTCCATATGAAGAAGGTCTTGTTTTTTTCGCTTGAAACCTCTGCAGGACAATTCCTGGGATCCACGTGGTCATCAACTTGAAAATAAACTGCAGGGTTCTATTTCCTTGTTAAAAATTTCCTTTCAAACTGTGTGAATGTCCACTAGAACCTTGTTCACAATTATGTAGTACGAACACCGATCAATTTGAAATATTTTGTTCATTTAACTTCTGATTAACATTGCTCCATCGCAATCCCACTTCTGACACCAGTGTAAACTTGTGGGTTCTTTTCGGATCGTGTTCGAATTGTGAAAAGAAAATAATTGCAGTCAGGATTTTGTCCCTCTTTTTTATTCCACACCTTCTATGGGACATTTCTTAAAATAAAGAATATATTAAGATGCTACATGATTACAATACATCGTCTAGCCGTATCCTCTTTATCCGACCACGTTTTTTTCGCCACCCTTTCCTTTTCTCCCTCGTTCCGACTTCCTCTCCTCTCGTTGCCAGGTCCTTCTCTCTATATCGTGTGTCTCGTTCGACCTGTTGCCAGGTGCAGGCAGTTGATCCTTACAACATCTATGTTTTCTTCATTATTTATCCAAGTTTCTGTTAAAAGTAATATAGTTACATGTTGCTTAACACTGTCACTGAGATTCAAAACATGTGCACATAAACATTGACAATTCAAAGAAGATATTGATCTTCCCTTTTTTTGTGGAAATGAAGTTTGTGAAGATATCTGTGATTGTTTTAAATTTGTTTTGTGACAACTTTTTAAGTTCATTTTGTAGGTCTCTGAGAGATGTAGATTCTCTTAGCATGGAAGAATATTGGATCGGAATTTTCCGTAACAATGTAAAGTGCTTCAAGACTTGTTGCTCTTGATAACGCAAAATATTCCAATTGTTGAGAATGTGTTTTCTCATTCTTATAATAAAACTTGATGGACTTAGCATTGGAACAGAAAATTCCGATCCATGGTTACGAGCGTTACAAACCCTAGCGTAACAATGCTTGGCTTCTTAAAACGCATCATTCAAGTTCACTTTCCAGCAAAACGCGCCTAAAGAAGTTATCTCTTCAAAAATGAGGGAAATAAGTTATATATATGTCTTATTAATTTTATTAGAGTTTGAAAAAAAGAATGTGCACAAGACACTGAACATGCTGAATCACCAGAAAGATCGCACTTGTACAAGGTTTACCGAAATTTACCAATAATCGGGCATGAGGTGAAAGACTGTTCACTTGCTCGAGAGCTTTTGGTGACGCACCTCGACATTTTGAACCATCGTCAAGTGACGAGGACTGAGACTTGAGCTGGCATCCATCTCTCTTAACTACCACATCACACCAACACGCTAGCACGTTTAAACTCTCGGCAGATTCAACAGCGGGTCTTCAGCGGTAGCCAAAATTTTAAAAGGGCAGTAATAATTAATTGTGGAAAAAAATTA
Source organism: Trichonephila clavipes (assembly GCA_019973935.1). Taxonomy (NCBI): domain Eukaryota; kingdom Metazoa; phylum Arthropoda; class Arachnida; order Araneae; family Nephilidae; genus Trichonephila; species Trichonephila clavipes. Next base: position 126,717 of record BMAU01000084.1, read on the forward strand.
CCACGCTAATTTTGTTATGACGTTAATATAGAAATCACACGCATACCAGGAACGGGTGATAGCGAGAGGGGAAGGGAAATTTCCATGACAATATGTTATGCATTTAAAAATGTTCGTGCAACGCCGAAAGGTAATAAATCCGTCTGACAAAGAAAAGAAGCTAAAAAATTTCGAAAAAGGGAATTTTAAATTATACACTCGGTAAAAGCCCGAGCAACGGCGGGCTAAGTGGAGGAGGGGGAGTCATTTTGAAAAAGAGTATTAGAAGTGCTGATCTTGTGAAGGAAAGGGAAAATTTATAAAAGTAGAGATAGCCCGTGCGACGCCGGGCCATGCTGCTAGTACTAATTAATAATAGCTGTTTCAGTGCAGTTATTTTAAGTTGATAATAATTGTATAAACCTCAACTTGTAAAAAATATTTCGTACAAAGTTCTTCAAATTCCTTTTGTCTGTCCAAGTGCATCTGTTAAAGTATATTGATGTAAGGGATTTAGTAATTCAAAGGAAAAATATAAGATAAATATTTCTTATAAATTCAGTTATTCATTTCCTTTTTACATACAAATAAAAATCAAAGAAAAATTAATAAATATTTAATATAATTCTAAAAACTTGTATGCAAATTTTATTACTCACTTTTTAATACATGTGAAAGAATTCATTAAAAAAAATCACGCAACCAAAATGATGTTATAAGGATTATATTTGTCCCGATTACTTAAAAAGCATTGTTATTTTATTTTTTTTCTCCTCTAATAAATAAATTTTTCTATTTCTTTTTTATCTGAAATTATGCCCTATAATTAAATTGTCTCTATATTGCTTGAAAAATTTACAAGCTATAGAACATTTGTCAAATGTATTGCCAATAATACCCTACAGTTAAAAAATGCATTTTAATTGACCACAAAGCTTTTAATTTTCAACTGTAATATTGTGCAGTAAAAAAATCTAATGAAAAACAATGTAATAGAACATGATAAAATGAAAAAGCCTCTAGTTTTAATTTACTTTACAGCACCTCTAATTTGGATTTATTTTACTGATTACCTAATGAGACAATTGCAAAAAAATTAAGAAAGTAGAAATTTGTAAAAATATTTAAACATAACTTTTTGAGTTACAAAAAAAAGAAGAAAAAAAAGAAAGAGTTCCGAGCTTGAGTCTTTGATTGAATTTTTTTGATTGAAATAAACAAAACGATTCATTATGGGGCATAAAGTGAAGGATTTTATCTAAGAATGTATACCATTTTACGCCAATTAATTCAAACAAGCTTCTTTTTGCAAATTATTTGTGAACCACCGTAAGCCGGTTTCATCTGCCTTGCGATGGTATAAGTGTTCAACTTTGATAATACCAAAAATGTTACGAGCTTCATTTGGAACTTTCAAAAAGCTTCATTTGGAAGCCTTTGAGTTAGATTTACGTTTTGTGTAGCATGCGTTACTTTAGTATGCCTAAAAATGGACATTACTCTGAGGAAGCGTGGAAATATTATTGCTGTTAAAAATCACACTTCTATGACAGTGTGAGTACCTCTTGTGTAGTTTGTATATGAAAATCAAGTATTTCCAGAATAGAAAGAAAAATATTTTTGCAAACTGATAAAATACAAGAAACAGTAAAAACACAAGCTTAGATTTTAGAAGAGGTTTATTGGTAACCGATTTTGATGTTATTAGTTCAATTGTACGCCGGGCTTCTGGAAGTCTGCCTTAGAGCAAGAAGACCTAGAAAAAAAAACAGTTTTTAACTCGTAAAATGTAGGTAAAATATGTAGTATGATCCAAAAAATATATATTATGGATTGTTGACGACTATATAAATAAGGCTTCAATGATAAAGCTCATATATTTTTGCAGGTAACAAAAGGAATATCGTGAAACGAGTTAGCAGGGAACCTGAGCATGAGTCCAACTGTTAAAATATTCTCTGAATCAGGTATTTTGAATTTTTTTCATGACAAATGACACTGGAAGCTTAATTCCTGTTCAAGGTACGATTAATTCAACCTAGTACATTTAAAAAATATTACGATGTTCGCTTTTCTTTCATTCATGAAAAATTTTCCGAGCATTTCGATATGACTTGGCCTCTTGTCGAAATTTTAAAAAGGGCCAAGGCTGTCATTCTGAGAAAAGTGAAGAGTACAAACCTGAACTGGAACCCCCTGTCCAAACTTCCCCCCCGTACTAGCAGGACTTTCAGCCTCAAAAGTTTTGACATGCATCAGTCCCTCGATAAGGCGAATTTATAGTAACACTAGGACTCAAGCCCACAACTTGACAACATTGTCCACGAGTTTGAGACCGTGACCAATCGACTATAGCAGTTACTTACCACACTCAAAGACGCCAAACAGAAAAGCAAGAAAAAAATGTAATCACAAAAATTTACATCTAATTCATCATAGTATATTTGATTCGAATGTTTATTTACGTCACACTCTTTGAAGCTACACAAGGTTTAATGGCAACGGACATTGTAATTTAATTTGTCTAGAGACGAGGACGACACCTGAACTGGCATCCCACTCTCAACTCTGCCACACTACGCTAACATTAAAGTTTTTAATCTAAATCGATTTCCCCGATAATAATTATAATTCTAGTTCCCTATGATAGAATTCTGTTTAAGTTTTTTCCCCCATTGTTTTTATCGTTTTACATAAACACTCCCAAACTGTATACGCGAAAAAATTAGAGAACAATCATCGCTTCAAGAAATAAACCATATTTTTTTTGCAACGAAATCCATCTTTTTAACCAATATTGTAGGTATGAATATTAGCTTTCCAATAATATTCTAAACTTCTCAAAATCTTGACTCAGTGAAAAGTTATTGATGAAAAATGAAACTGATCTCAACCGTGGCACTCACTTCCCCTGATTAATTATAATTCAATATTTATACAGAAAAGATAAATGAGATTCATTACTCATAAAAAAAATAAATAATTCATTTATAAATATCTATATTAAAAAAAGATAAATAATTCAATATTCATAAATAATTTTATGAAACAAATAATTCTTTTTTTATAAATATTTTTTTTATAAAATAAGATAAATAATTCACTGGTTATAAATATTTATGTAAACAAGATAAATAATTCATCGGTCATAAATATTTAAGTAAAACAAGATGAATGGTTTATTATTCATAATATCATGAATAATTCTTTATTTAATTGTTAGGAGACAAAAAGAGAACGAAGGACATTTGTAGAGCAGAATAAAATATCAATATTAAAAATTAATGTTTATTAGAATGATTAAAACATAGATGGCAGCACGATTTTCTTAACGACATGGAAGTGTGACTTTCTAAATTTTATAAAAAGAAAAACATCAATACATATTTTTTTTTCTTTTGTGTATTTGTCACTGTTACAGAAGAAAAAATAGCAAGTTTATTCAATGAAAAATTCATAGCAGTCTCACAGAAGCTTAAATAACAGTTCTCAAAACTAAATGCATCAGTGTCCCAAAACTGTACATCCAGCGGGCACTGGGTAAAAGTTCAAGTTCTGGAAAAAAAAAATAAATAAATAAAAATTTCCAATCACTTGGTTAAGTGATGACAGAATATTTTTGAAAATTGGCACTCGCGCCATCATATTATTAGGTACTGTGACCACACACAAATTGCACAGTTTTACAGTGATTTTTTTTCACTATCGTCGTCTTACATAGCCGTGATACGTATTAATCACAGTCACAAGTTGGGGAAAACACTTAGCAAGTTTGGTTAAAATTAATGTAATTTGTTTGAGTTGGGGTTTGAGAAAATGCTATCTTCTAACTTTGACCCTCCATAAAAAGAAAAATATGTAATGCATAGATGGCTCTAGGTAAGTTTTAAAAGATGGCCCATTTATATAGTTGAGATTCCAAAATTGTATAACACTTTCTATCCATAACATTTATGGTCAATTTTTTTACCTACAAAATAAAAAAAAAAACCTCTATTGGTGCCCTCTATCACATCATTAAATATTGTAACTGCAAATTTCACAGTTTTACAGTGATGTTTTTCACTAACATTATGTTACATAGCCGTGCTATTTATCGCAGTCACAAATTGAGTAAAAAACTTAGATGATTTAGACAAAATCAACATAATTTGAGTTACATTAAGAAAATGTCAACTAACTTTAATTTTTCAAAAAAAAAAAAAAAAAAAACAATATTCCATTTTACTCTAGGCAAGTTATTTCACAAGATGACTAATTTAGTTTATTCCAAAATAATTTTCCCCATTTCTATTCTGTTGGGATATTTTTTTTAAAAAAAATTCAGAACTGATATGACCTCCTTCCGTTCACTTCATGGTTGCGTGACATTGAGTTTCGTGACACCCTGTATGAAAAATACGAAATATAAATACGAACGAATAGATACAGTGCTTCGTTTTGTTAGAAATGCCGTTGGTTGTGTGGTTGGAACTATCTTTCATAGCAACTTTTGAAATTTTAGGAAAAAACTTATATTCTTTTAAAGCATATTGACTTTTTAAAAATTTCTTGCATATTGAAATCAACAGTCTATACAGTACGAAGGAGCAACCTTAAGTTTTAATTATTACTAAGAAAAATCATGAATTCTGGATAAAATTTGTTCTGTGCGTTAAATGATCCTTATGTGCAAAATGTTGTAAATTACAGCTATTTGCTGATGATTTGTCAGGCTTCAGAAAATTGTAAATTGAAGTAACTTTGTGACGCATTTATTCGCGTACCTTCCTCTAATCCTCTTGAGAAATCTTTGGGCTATCAATTCGCGTTTATTCACAACCAACCCTTTTGAAGAAGAAACCGTGATATGTGTGTAAATGAAATCTACTATATATAGACAAAGTTTTCTAGCTAGTTATGGAGACGGAGTAAAAGAAAGCCAGAAATCAGGTGAGATTGCTACTGATCAGGTATTGCTACAAAATTATTGTGTAATTCAAATATTTCATAGAGGAAAGATTTAAAGTGACGATTGTTCACGAAAGTTGAATTAATATTAAATTAAGTAGGATAATAGATTTGATCCAATAAAGAGAGGATCAATTTCGATAGTCTCCTAATAATTCATGTATTTCGCTGTTGTTCCACTTATATTGTTAGCTTTATTTAGGATATTCTCTTCTTAGTGATATTAATTGAATCTGTGCTGCTATTTTGTGAGATGAATTAATAGATTGATTGGATTATGGCTAATGTTTCTTCCTTTCCTCCCACGCATCTAGGCATCCAAGAGAGAGATCCAAGTCTCAAACAACCCGCAGTACGGAAAATATACAGGTAGATAAAGAATTGCAGTGTGATTAAGATCCTCGATTTGAAAGGTTACAGTGTCCAACAAATCCGCAATGAAATTATGGCTTTCTATGAAAATAATAGCCCATTATATGACTCTGTTATGAAGTGGAAAAATAATTTTCAAACTTCCACATCTTCTTCTCAAGGATCCAAGAACTGCAAGACCATAATCTTTGGCAATACTTCCATAGTGAAGGAAAGGGAGGATTTTAGCCTATTTGGATGGCACGAAGAGTAACCATCCAAATGATCACGAATCAGACTGATCTAAGTTACTCTAATCATGAGTTCTAACCTTAATGTCACTGAAAACCTTCCGTGTAAAGGGATTGATGCACGTGGATTTTGCCGAGGCTCAAAAGCCTCACGATGGCGCAATGCCGGAGTTTAAAAAGTAGGGTGCCCACTCAGGTGTCATCCTCGTCACTTGACCGAGGTTCAAAAATTACAAGGTTGGTTGTCGTCACCACGGGTAAGGCCCGAAGGACTTTGGGGTGGCCCGGTAGCTTAGTGGTCAAGGTATCAGATTGTAGCTGGCATGTCACGAGTTCGAGCCCAGTACCCCTAAAAACCCGCCGTGTACGGGAGCGATGCACGTTAAATCTGTCAAGAGCTAAAACGTCCTCCCTTTGGCATTCAGGTGTACAACCCTACAACCCGTGCTGGTACTGTGTTTCGCAGGAAAACTGTATTTAAAATCATTAATGTTTCTATGGAAGTAGTCGACTCGATTAAATATCTTGTGCTTATTATTGACAACTGGCTCTCTTGGTCCCCTCACATTAATTTTTTAAAAGAGAGAATTTATTAACTGTCTCTTCAGTTTAATAGAATTTTTTTTCCAAATCTAACTTTAAAAATTTTAAATTGTGGTACTTTACTGCGATTGAACCCATCATTATCTATGGTGCGGGAATTTGGGGTGGCTCACTCACATCTCGTGAGATCCAAAAACTTAATGCTATTCAAAGAATTTACCTTTTAAAAATCACGAAGGGCTTTGGGACTTCACCCACGAACGCCTTACAAATCGTATCTGGTAAATCCACCTTTCTGTTAATAAAGCTTTTCTGAAATACCAAATCTGGAAACTTCGAAACCCTAAATTTAATAATTTTATTGATTGTCATTCCATTGAAAACTTTATTCCTCTCCACTCTGTGATAGCTCGTAAGAGAATTATTAATTTTAATCAATTGTGGGGGCCTGTTGAGTGGGAGGTGTACACTGATGGATCCAAAATTGGGATTGAAACCAGGTTCGCAGTGGGCATTTTTTATCGGAGGTCCTTTTTTTATGGGACATATTCTTTTTAATTAAAACCCTACAATACTGTTTTCCATGCGGAGGTATCTGCCATCGGATTCTCTGTCCTATGGGCGGTTGCAAAAAATGTTAAAATTAATATTTACACTGATAGTTTGTCATCCATTCTTTTTTTTTAAAGTCTTAACAATAAATCTGCCTCTCTTAATCTAATAAAGAATAAACTTTCTATGTACTGCAACTTTTATAACATTTTCTGGGTTAAGGCTCATAATAATAACTTTTTTAATGACATTACAGATCATTTTGCTGAAGTCACTACTACTAATGGTGTAGAGGTGAGTGTTCCACCCCCTCGCTCTTATGTCATCAAAATGCTTAAAAATAAATTGATTGAGGACTGGGAGAGTTGGTCGTCAAACTCTAATACTGGCTTACGAGTCAAATCCTACTGTCCCAAACCCAGTTTAGATATCAATCTCCATTCCAGTTGCGTCACACATTTCTTAACAAACCATCTCCCATTTGTTTGTTATTTGCATCGCTTCAAATTAAAAGCTACTCCCGATTGTCTTTGTGGTTCTGTTGGGGATGCTGACCATTATGTGTTCGCATGTCCTCTGACTAAGGATTTCCATTTGGTAAGAAAAAAGATTCCTTTTTTTATTCTCCGTTACGCCACTGACTGCGATGTATGATTTACTGTCACTACCACACATTCAAATAATAGAGTGTAATAGTATTTTATGGTAAAATTTGAAACATCTAAATGCCTAAGTTCAATCTGCGTGAGAAGAGCTGAGCTAAGAAACCATCTGAGTCACCAGAGTTAAGTTTGACTGTTATTTTTAGGTTCAACTTTTTTGATAAGATCAAAGTGTAATTATTCACCCAATTGATATTGCAAATTATATTTATTTGACAGAATCTGTATATTAAAATGCTTTTACTTTTTGTAAAAGAAAGTTGGAAAATTGGTTTAATATTGTTATTTTTCATATGAAAGATGTATGAATGGAAAATAACGTCATTCTTTGAGAAAAATGTATAGCAAATGTCTCACTTAAATGTTACTGAATCAAAATGTAGAAGGTTAATCGGATGTACTAAATATAAATTAGAACCCTATAATTTGAATTGTAGAGCTCAATTAATTTAAAACCAGCGCCTTAAATAATGCTTTGCAGAATTACGTGGAATTAAATCTCTTAGAAAAATAGTTAATCTGAACCAGTTTCCACATCATAAAATAATTTTTAACTGTTATTTTTCTGTTTAGAAGGGTTTCCTAAGTTACGTACAAACAAAACCGTGTAGAAATACCTGGTGCGAAGTATAAAACTAAGTAGCGTATATTGAAAAGGGATATCTTATTGAGAGAGAGAGAGAGAAGAATGAAAATGTGTAAATAATGAAAAGAATCTAAATAAAATTTTTGATTGAAATAATTTAACTCTTATTATATATATTTTTGACTGCATCACTTCGCATATATTTTCTTACTAACATAATTAATTATATCAGTTTTTTTTTAAAATCTGGAAATTATTTATTAATGTGTTGTAATACATGTGACGATTCAATAATTGTAATATAATGGATACACTGTCTGTATATATACAATTCGTAATGAATACTATTTATATTGGGTTTAGGCACACACACACACACAGTTTAAGCATCAAATTCTATCATTTTACTTTCGTAATATAATCTGGTCAACATGGGAAAATATTAACTCATTGCGCGTTTACGCATACGGTTCCCCAAATTATGTAAAAGCCCTCGTGTAGCTGAACAGTGCGACGTTAATATTCAATCAATGAATCAATCAATAAATCAATCAAACCCAAAATTATGTAAATATTACTAGGAACTTCTTGTATTATAAAATAAACCCCCAGAGGATTCAAGTGCATGAGTACAGACATTGTTAATCCTTCTACAATCAAGATTCGTCATTAAAATCAAGTTTTCACATTGGCGTAGTGTGGAAATCTTTGTTAAAGTGTAGTATAGGGGGCCACTTGGCGCAGTCCTTTTTTGGCGACTAAATGCGGTCGCCAAGGTACTTTTTTCGGAATTATTTAGTATTTATTTTAGAAGGAATTCAATATCTCACCATGACATTTAGATAAGTCGTTGAGTTGAATAGGTGACACATGATCTCAGAAGAGGTCTTAATCCCCTATCTTAAAAATTTGTGGTTGAGCATTAGAGGATGATTTGTCATGTTTGGGGGGTAGTGAGAATAAATGCAAAAGGCTAAAAATTAGAAAAGTTAAAATAACAATAAAGGAAAATTAAGAAATTAAAAAGATGATCGTGACCAATAATAAAAGAGATAAAAACAAATAAATATTGTTGGAGCTTTTATTGTTTGTGTTGTAGAGTAGTGAAAAGCTGCCGACTGACGCAGCCTCCGAACGGAGGATTTAGATAAGTCGCCAAATCCGAAGAGGAATCGCTAAATCCGATGGATGTGCCCCCTATACTACACTTGAACCGAAATCTTTAGACTGCCATCTCGGGTATTGTCCTTTCACTTGACCGTATTCAAAGAAAAAAAATTACAAGGCCCATCATCAATAATTCTCGTGTTACTTCTATGTGTTTTATTAATAATGAAGAATTGATCTATCAGACTCTTTTAATTTTTAGCAGCTTCTTTATCTATGATTCTCGAAGAAAAAAATAGTTTTTGAATTTTTTCCCCTTTTAAATACGTAGAAGTTTAATGTAACAACACTTATATAATATAAATAATTTTACCGTGCTTGTAAAGTACATATAATTATGATATTTTTTCCATAATTTATCATAATGTGACATTCATAACACCACGAGCATAATTCTCTTCAAGCATAATCCGCTTACCTTCGGTGACTTTTAACATTTGCTTAGGACAAGGTTCTAACCGAACATGCCCCTCAGGGGGCTCACCTTCTTTGGGTGAGTACGGGTTTCACGCTCCCGAGGTGCCCTAGTGATCTTTTCCTTTTCCCTAGGGGTTTACTGTCTTTGGTAAACACGGGCTTCACGAACCCGGGGAACCCTAGTGATCTTTCTCTATTTTCGGCCCTCTTTCTTGCCATTCAAATTTCCCTTTTCTTCTTTTCACGTCCAGACCACAGACCTACATTGGACAATGAACTTTGTTCCAACTTTGTTTTTTCTAGTAAAAAAATTGATATTTTTTACTGCCGTATTATGGTTTGCATTTTATATTATGTTCTTTTAATTTGATTTTCTTCAATTTCTTTCAATATTTTGATTTTGTTGCTTCTTTTATGTTCGATTATTGATTTTTTGTGTTCAACTTATTATCTTTATTTTTCTGCCACGAAGTCCTGTGGCAGACCAGGACTGAGTGGAATGAAGTTGTGTCTGATGGTTTTTCACTTTTGGTATGATGACACAACGGACTGCTCCCTGGGAAAACTGGCACTTGGAGCGGGGTTTTGAACTTCTGAGGATCTTTGGACTAGTGAGGTGGGGTCTTGGAGGAAGCGGCCATATAGAGGGTACCGGAAAAAAGCTGAGTTTTGCGTCTCAGGCCGCCAGACAGTACAGGAGCCCGGGTCAGCCTAACCAGCATGTCCTGGCTGCTCTATCAGCTGGTGTATAATCCCGCCTGTCTTGTAGCTCCAGGTGGTGCCTGGATGGGGTCCTGCATTGCAGATCGGGGGGCTCTCCCGAGGCCACTACTGGTTGCTGAATCTAGGTCTAGTCCTGCCAAACTGGTCCTCTGAAAATCACAAGGAATTCTCCTCCTCCTTTCTAAAAAAAAATCAAAATAAGTCAAAATAAAGACAAAACTAAAAATGCATCTATTAAAACCCCCAACCCACACTCGACCCAACTCATGCTGCTCAGCCCAAGGCTTCTTTAAATCCAAGCCCGGGTGAAGGCCTCATGCTACCCAACCTTAACGTTGACCAACTTTCTCTTAGTACTAGATTTCTCATAGTTTCGCTCCCAAGCAATGCAATGTCATCCATATCGCCTTTTGTTATACAAAAGGCTCTGTTAGGAATTGGTGGTGAACCCAAGTCGGTTAAAAGATTGCGATCCGGTGACCTGCTAATTGAAACACTATCTGCAATACAAACCAAGTCTTTTCTTCAAGCAAAAACATTTTTCAATTCACCTGTAAATATATATCCACATAAAACCCTTAACTCTTGCCACGGTATCATTTCTGGACCTGATCTGTTGACCACTATTGATGCCGAAATCCTTGATGGATTATCGGGTCAAGGTGTAATCCAGGTCAGAAGAATAACAATAAGAAGAGATGTATTAATTATTCCTACCAAACATAATATTAACTTTTAATAGCCCCAAATTACCGTCAACTACAAAAGCCGGTTACTTTAACTGCAGAATTCGCCCGTACATTCCGAATCCTCTGCGCTGTTTTAAGTGCCAGAGGTTCGGACACTCACAAACTTCCTGCCGCGGTCAACTTACTTGCTCTAGATGTGCATCTGTTGGACATGCTTCCGCAGATTGCAGTCTAGAGCCAAAATGTATTAATTGCTTACAACCTCATCCATCAGATTCCAAAATATGCCCTAAATGGAAAATATAAAGAAGCAAATACAGGAACCAAAAACAACTAAAATATTTCTTACCCCGAAGCACGTAAATTAATAGTCCCACAGTTATCTAAAACATACGCTCACGCTGCCAAATCCTCTACTTTAAATAATTCTTCCCAAACAGATGAAATATTATAACTAAAATAAACTTTCCACCTTTAAAATTACTTGCACCACTGTCATCCAAACGAAGAACAAATATTCCTACTGCTATTACCACATCATCCTCTGCCCAAACGCAACTCTTACCTTCCATTTCTTCAAAAACATCTACTATATCGAATCCTCAGCCACCAACTCCCATGTCTGAGACAAAAGGGAAAATTAAAGAACAACCATCTCCACTACATCTCGTCCCCGAAAAGATAACAAAAAATAGACTTATTAAGTATAAAACCTACAACAAATTTAAAGAAAAAACCAGCAAAAAACACATCCGTAAAGATTGCGAGGGAACAAGATTCCCCCAATGAATCAACTCCCGTCTCCAAAAGATCCCGGAGACGGAAAACTTCTAATACTTTGGATGCCATGGACACAGACGTTGATCCTTCTGACACGGATTACGTCACAGGTCTGGCATCCGAAGAAGATGAGAGCCTTTTAGATGCTGATTTTAAACAAATGGCAGATAATCCCTTGAAAGGGCCCCTTTCGCCAAGTTCGCCCAAAAAATAACTTCCCTGGTTTCTTGGAACTGTCGTGGGTATAGATCGCATACAGATGACGTAAAAGACATCATACGTCAGTACCATTCAGTATGCGTAGCACTTCAAGAGACTTTCTTGAAGTCTTGTCACACAACAAAGATACGTCGGTATGGTTGTGTGCGGAAAGACACGGAGGGACAATCTGTGTCCGGAGGCGTATGTTTTTTTACATCCCTCGATGTTCCATCTAGTGCTCTGCCACTCCATACCTCGTTGCAGGCTGTAGCCGTGAGAATCCACTCCACGAGCCTAATCACAGTCTCCTGTCTTTACTTGCCACCAAATACTGTTATCCACCAACAGACTTGAACAACCTGGTAGATCAGTTGCCAGCACCCTTTGTCATACTTGGTGACTTCAATGGACATAGCACTCTGTGAGGTAGTGCGAAGACGAACCCTCGTGGCAGATAGATTGAACAGGTACTTTCTGATCACTGTCTCTACCAATTTAATCACGAGGAACCAACGTACTTTCACGAACCCACACGATCCTTTCACACATTAGATTTGGCCATCTGCTCACCATCACTCTTCCCTCATTTAAATTTGTCTGTTGAGGAGGACCTTTATAATAGCGACCACTTCCCTATTATCCTTTCTCACGATTATGATACGGGTGTAAAAAACCTTTCCACCTACATTTTCTTATCGTCGTGCAGACTGGGCCCTTTTCACACAGTTGGCTGTGATAACTGATGCAATGATCAAGACAGAAAGTGTTGATACTGCTGTACAAGAAGTCACCAATGTTTTGATTACTGCTGCTGAATTATCCATACCAAGGGTTCAAGTCATTTCTTCCAACATTACAAACCTTGGTGGAATGCTGATTGTCAGACAGCGTATAAGAACCAGCGGAAGTTATGGGGAATCTTTCGCAGATATCCCACTACGGAGAATCTCCTGGCGTTCAAAAAGGCAAAAGCAAATGCTCGCAGAGTAAGGCGTCAGAGTCAGAGGCAATCCTGGATCCGATATGTGTCCTCACTCACTTCGTCAACGTCCAGTAAACAATTATGGAGAAAGGTTAAAGCAGCAAACGGGATGTATCGGGAATTTTCCTTCCCTATTTTACAAACCTCGAACTCTGTCTTTTCTACCCTAGTCGAAATTGCTAACAATCTGGGTGAAACTTTTCAGAGTGTATCTAGTACAGCTTCTTACAATTCTCGTTTTCTCGAGATTAAGAGGCGTGCAGAACGTACCCCGATAAACTTTTCCACTCGCTCCTTTTTTCCATATAATTGTGATTTTACGATGACTGAGTTAAAAAAGGCGCTCTTACAAGCACACAATACAAGCCCTGGACCGGATGGAATCACTTACACGATGCTCCGTCATCTACATCCAAACTCTCTGGCCAACATTCCTTTTTATTCAACAGAGTTTGGAAGGAGCATTGTTTTCCCTCTAACTGTAGAGAAGCCATTGTGATTCAAATCCTTAAGCCGGGCAAGGTCACAACAGAAACTCTTAGTTACCGTCCCATTGCTCTGACGAGCTGCTTCTGCAAGACCTTTGAACGCATGGTAAATACCCGTTTGGTATATGTTTTAGAGAAAGAAAAGTGTATTTCTCCTTTGCAGAGTGGATTCCGCAAGGGCCGATCCACTCTTGATAACCTTGTTTTTTATAATCCCAAATCAGGGATGCCTTTGTTAGGAGAAACCATTTGGTTTCTCTTTTCTTTGACATAGAAAAAGCATACGACCGAACATGGCGTTATGGGATTCTCCGTAGTATGTATGATTTTGGATTAAGGGGAAATCTTCCCATTTTTATTTTTAACTTTTTAGCTGTTCGTTATTTTAATGTACGCAATGGTCACTCATCTTCTCATAAATTCATGCAAGATCAAGGTGTTCCTCAGGGTAGCGTTTTGAGCGTTACCCTTTTTAATATTCATATGAGTAGCATACTTCATCACCTTCCACCTTCAGTGCGAGGAATGCTTTATGTTGACGATCTGCAAGTCTCTTGTCAAGGTTCAGATATGCGACTAATTGAGCGACAGCTGCAAACAACTGTCAATCGATTTGTCAAGTGGTGCGATCAGAATGTGGACACACGATATCTCCTTCCAAGAGCAGCTGTGTCCATTTTTGCAGAAAACATAACCTACACCCAGATCCTTCTATACATATAGGAAATATTCAAATACCTGTAGTCAGTGAGGTGCGCTTCCTCGGAGTAATCTTTGACTCTAAATTGACTTTCCTTCCGCATGTACTTTACTTGCGGAAGAAGTGTGAACGATCCCTCGACATCTTAAAAGTACTATCCAACACCTTCTGGGGAGCGGATAGAGTCTCGTTACTCCGAGTGTACCAATCACTAATACTTTCACGTTTGGACTATGGTTCTGTAGTGTACGGTTCTGCTCGTGCATCTGTAATAAAACGACTGGACACTCTCTACTCTGAGAAACTGCTCTCTCCTCTCTCTGGTGCCTTCAGAACTTCGCCTGTTACCAGCTTGTATGTGGTATGCCATCAACCACCTTTAGAACTAAGGCGGAGGCAATTAAGTGCAAATTATTTTATTCGTGCCATGTCTGTTCCTTCTCATCCATTAAAACCCTTTTCTCTTGCCATTGGTCTCACCCGACTCTATGAAGCCCGTTCATTTAGCATCAAACCTTTTTCAGAAAAAGCAAAGGCTGTTCTAAATGACGCCCATTTAAATAATATAAATATCCAGGAAAATAATATCCTTGCTTTTACACCCTGGGACATCCAAATTTTTAACTATAGTAACCCCTTTTCGGGCTATGACAAAGCAGACACTGCTGCTGTTATTTATCAGCAACTCTTTTCTTACCATCGCAGTAAGTATTCTAAATACATACCAGTCTACACGGACGGATCGAAGACTGCAGGACATGTTGGGTGTGGTGTTGTTTTTAACAACACCATTCTTAATTTTACCTTACATAATTCCATGTCTGTCTTTAGTGCTGAATTAACTGCCATTCTCTTGTCGCACTTCAGCATATATTAGTTTCCAACCACCGTCATTTTTGTGTGTACACTGACAGCATGAGTGCTCTAGAATCCTTGCACTTTTTAACAGAACGTCGACACCCCACTGTGATCGAAATACTTATTCTTCTGCGAAAATTGGAAAGAAAGGGTTTTGATATAATTTTTTCCTGGGTACCTGGACACGTGGGTATACTTGGTAATGAACAGGATGATATCGCTGCACGATCCATGTCTGATCACATGCAGCGGCCTGTCTGTTACCAGGATTTGAAAACTTTTACACAGAACTATATCCATCGTGTATGGCAAGTAACTTGGGATCAACAGATCCTCAACAAACTGCATAGCATTCATCCTTCCACTTCTCATTGGGCAGCACTACCAGTGCGAAGACATGATGTCCGCTTGACTCGACTTCGCATTGGTCATACTCGTTTTACTCATAGGCACCTTCTGTTGGGTGAAAATGCCCCAGAATGTCCCTCGTGCAAAGTCCCCTATTCCGTCTATCATATTTTAATAGATTGTCCCGTTTTTAACCATCATCGCATCACCTTCTTTCATACATCTGTTTTAACCTTATCTGACTTGGTGGGGGAAACTCCCCACCAAAACCTTTTTGCCTTCCTTTTAAAAATTGGATTTTTACATTTAATTTGATTTGTATGTTTCTTTGTATTTTTAATATATTTTCCGTATGTATGCATGCATGCATGCATAATAATGTGTGCATATACTTTTATATATTTTTTTTATTTTTCTTTTAACAAGTGTTTGGCGCAACTTGGCCAAAGTTGGCCCTTGCGCCATTAAAATTAACAATTATTATCATCTAACCGAACATGATAAACAAAATTAAAGTATTATTTTTCCAATTGCTTCTTAAAGCTTCAATTGCTTTCTTTTTCTATTTGCGCTTGCCATCAATCATTTTTAGACAAGCAACTCGTTAAATCTACTAAATTAATTTTCATGAAAACTAAGTATTGATCCCTTTATGTGGTATACAACCTTTGGTTGCTGTGAAAACCATTTTCCCTAATAAAAGGCAAATATGTGATTCATAAACGAATATAGATTGATGGGAAGCGTGACGTAAATATGATATCGAATTTCTAATTATCGATCGGACCAGGAAAAAGAGTTCTTTTTTTCTAGGTTAATTGGCTGGAAGAATTGCTCCAATACTTGAAAGTTATCTTGAATTAATCGGAAATTTTATACTTACTTAACTTTGAAGGAATTGGAAATCTATCAAGATTATCTTAGTAATCAGTAAGGTAAAAAGAGTGTATCATTTTACGTTTATTTGAACTTTACTGCAAAATATTTCTTGAAATGCGCAGTAGATTCAGAGGATTTAAGAATGATTAATTGAACTTCTAAGAAAACGGAATATGGAAATGATCTCACCTTATAACTACATATTCTTTTTGTTTCACTGCAGCGCAATTTTTCCCATAATTCCTCCTAAAAAGGCTGCCTACACTGTGAAAATATACTACTTTCTTATAGCAGTGATAAATGTCATTATTATATCTTTTCAAATCTCAACAACAATATCAAGAATACCTTATATGCGAAGTTCTACATTGCCTGTAAACATAATAATGCTTAGTGTAATAAGTATTATACATCGTTTAGTTCTTATAAAGAAGTTAAACCAGTTGAAAAATGCTGTCACTCTTATTCAACATATTAAAACAAATAAAAATTCGAAACATGATTTCTGGTTAAAGCTTCTTGTGATTCTGAGCATTTCTTTTCAACTTTTAATTCTTATTTACAAACTCTTAATAAAAAAGCTATTTTTCGAAATTTCTATGATCTCCTTCGGATACTCTTTTGATAACGATACATATAACGTCATAGTTTCTTGCATATATGATATAACGAACATTTTGTATAAAATATTTCCAATCATGTCATTTGCGTATTTTTACATAGCCCTTTGTTATCACATAAGATGTGTCATAATACAATTTAAAGAGACGTTGTTAGCAAGGGACAGTTCCAGTTGTGAAAAAATTCTACATTTATACACAGTTATGAAATCAATCATCAATGATATAGATAATGAAGTCGGTTTTCTGGTACTTACAACCATTATTTATAACTCTTGTGTGATGTCTTTTTCTCTGTATATCTTAAACGAACCATTCATTTTTCAGAATTCTATGGAGAGACTTATGACCTTTTTTCTTTTCGTATCACCCTTTCCTTTGTTCATTGTTATGATTACATCGGCTTCTTTAATAGAAGAGTCATCCACTGAAATGTCGTCAGTAGTTTTTAATATGCCGGTACAGAAAGAAACTTTAACCATCGCCCAGCACAGATTTCTCATGCTAACGGATAAAGGAATATCACTAACAGTGTGGAAAATCACTCCTATTAAAAGAAATTTTATCTTTGCTGTAATAGGAATAATCACTACTTACATCTTGATGTTTCATAGCTTGGGCCCAGCAAAACAGTGTTAAAAGAGTTATGCAATCATTCTCATTATGTTTCGGTTTTTATAAGTTACTTAAGTGCATTGTATAACGAATAAATAGACAATTTATGTATACACAAAGGTTGGTTATAAAATAGTGGTCACACATTGATATATCTGAAATTCCTTTGTTATCATATTTACAAACATTTACTTTCGATAATCACTTCTTGTATCAACCACCTTTTGCAATGGATTGGAAGGCCAAGCACTATCAGTACGCCCTCTTCTATTGATTTTCCGTAACAATTGCCTTAGCACGGATAACACCTTCCTGCAGTTAAAATGAATCCCTCATCGAAGTTTTTTCATTTTAAAGAAGAAATCATAGTGATACGGGTGCATATCGAGTATGACAGACGTTCCATGAGGTCCATGACAGTGTTCATAATATGACATCGTGTATTGTCAAGTAGATTGATTGGACTCGAAGGTGACAAAAGAGGTGTAGGATGAGTGGAGGACACACGATGTTTCAAGAATTCACAGTTGTTTGGCAGAATCTACATTTTATCATTGAGGTAAAGCGTGGTACAATATCAGTCTGAGAATTGTATGCAATAACGACATCACCTTCAGATGATACAGCACTATACATATCCTCTGTAGACATGGCGAACCAGGATGTTTCTTTTCGTTGAATTGTCACTGAAATTTGGTTTTTAAGAGCAACTCACGTTTCATCCATTGTGCCAGTCCATAAAATGAAATTGTCACCTTCCCTTCAGTATCATCTCAAAATTCCTTGTACAAGAACATAATAGTGCTAACATTACATCTTGGGCAACATATGAGGTATTCATCGACCTGCGATCTTACAATACCCAAGAATGTTGTGCAGAATGTGAAACATGGTTATGGCAGCCTATCCCAGTAGCTAAGTCCCGCGAACTCCATCGTCTAAATTTCCAACATATCATCAGCGATTTAAATCGTTTGATAGTAGATTGTCGTTGTACTGTTTGGCAACGCACCATATGCTTCTCCAAGCCCTAATAATAACGTAACACTTTGTGGACTTGCGCAACTTCGGTTTTCATTAGAAAAACATTGTTCCTAATTTGTGAATAAATTGTTACCTTTTCTTTTTCACTCCGCTTATCAAGTCACATCACAATATTACTGCGTAAAAATAACCGATCACCATATGTCTGCTCGCGGCTATTTTTTATATGCTCAGAGAATGCCAGTGCTTTCTGGAGCCCTTCAGTCGAAATGATAAATATTGCCATTACTTTTCGTCCAGTCCTTATAACAAAGAAGCCTCGTTTTGGTATCGTACAGTTAAACAAATATCAGACGTTTGTTAGAGAAACTAATATTGTCATTATAAAATTCAATTTAGGAAGAAATGTTGTTTCTTCAGACATGGTTATGCGAATAAAAGTATCGAAAGTAATAGGTTTGTTCATATTACTTTTTAAATCCTTTATTCATGGTTACATTTTTCCTAATACAACTAGGATCAAAATTATGCCAGAGTTATGAATTATTATAATACGTTAAACAGTTTCTTTGCTAAACTATAAAGAGGAACTTCTTTCAGAAAAAAATATGCGTAAAAATTTTGGTAAAGTTTTGAAATGTAACATCTTGCAGCTCATGAACCTTGAAATATTTCCTCTTTAGGTCTTTCTAATATATATAAATAAACCAATTCCTATTTATAAAACTATGTTGCAACTCGGAGGCTCTAAGTGTAGCTTAGGTCATCGAAGAAGCAAACATTGTTATAAAAATAATTCCTTTTTATTTTTTATGATTAATTCAAATAACTGTGGGAGCAAAATAATTTCCTAATTTAAGCTTATATAATTATCAAAAATACAGTTATCTCTTAATTCTCTTATAGATAGATCACTTGTCAGCTCTTTTTTTAACTGCTACAATACTCTTCTAATCAGCTTCTTCCACTTCACCAAACGGCAATTATAGCTCGAATGATAAGTTAAGGTCGAAATACTCACTGCTAACGATTAACGTCTAGCTACTCACGATTCACGATTAACTTTAACACACCCCAAGCCAAAGTTTAAATAGCATTTAAATTAGCATAAAAACAAGTCATCTCTTTTGAAGGTGGTTTTAAACTCAAATCACAGTTGCAGAATAATTTCTCTAAGAAAATTAGTTGAAGGATCGCTGATAGAATCCGTCACATCTATTTTGGTATGACATTTGACAGTAAATATTTAGTTAATGATACATATTGTGTATTATAGAACAAGGAATGTATTGTATATTACACGATATTTTTATAAGCAAATATGAGAGATTCAGTACTATTACAGCTTACAACCAAATACAGAACTTCTTTTAAGTGATTTGAACAATGATTCTTGATTTAATGATGAAATATTATTACATATGACTTGAGCTGAATACTAAAAGCTTTATATTGTGTATGTAAGCCTTTTTGGGAAAATATCAAAAGGCAATAACAATTTACTAGTTATAAAATGATCATGTGCTTAGTTACCATGCACTCAAACTGTATGCATTGTTTAATTACTTAAATCCCAAAAATAATGTATTAATCGTTTTTATCAATGATGAATTAGACTTTACTGCAGAATTTTTGTAAGCCGTAACAACTTTAGAGATTGCAACAAACTGTGCAAGAAATTGAATAAATTCTACTGAATTAAATTATGTGTTTATTGCTTATTGTGTGTTTTCTTATTTTCTTGCATAGTTTTTTAACAATAATATATAAAATCTTGTATATACAAAACCCAGTAAAAACAGCTAAATAATAAAATTCAAAATTAATACTTTTGTACCTCTTTTTTTTCGAGAAAGACTTTATAATTCTTTCAGAAATAAAAAAATGTAACAACTTTTATATATAACAGCAACAAATTTTAACAATTTTTTTTATATCACAAAGAAAAATATAATAAACCTCTCAAATGCAGCTCATCTCGATTAAATTTTCATAGTAAAGGACTTTAATTATACTTTCATAAATGCAAAATTATAACCCTTTAATTTTAAATATAGATAAGAATAATTTTACGTATTTAATGGGATCCCCACTTGTGTCCCTCATGCTTCAAGAAAATTTGCTGTTTCACGATTATCATGTTTACAATTTGAGATCTCATTTCTTCCGTATCGGTGTTGCCAACTCCTCAAATTGTATTATTTGTGATTCTTGTCAACATATGATAACCAAACATTAGGCGTGCGCTCGGCACTAAGTGGTTGTATTGCTGATTCTATTGAGCAGAGCTTGTGTATTAATGCATAAGAGCTAATTTGTATGTGGCATTTGTAAAATAAAAGAAAATGTTTTGGGAGAGGTTATCGAATAAACACACTGTAATATAAGATGAAAATATTTTGCTTTGGGTGGTTATAACTATACTAGCTGGTATACCCGTTCTTCACACGGGTGAACTGAAAAATTAAACAACACAGATTGAAGGATAAAGAAGTTTATAATGAGTTAATTTTACGTGAATTGCAAATTAAACAAAAAAAGCTTTTTTTGCGTAGCTCAGCAAAACAAAAACAAAAAAAAGAGAGAAATAAAACACCTTTGTTAAATTTTAAGTATGTAGATCTAATAGCTGATAAAAAGGATATTTTTTTTTATTCATAACTCCCCTGACACTCTTGAGGGTCGATTTTTGAAAATACCAAGCTAAGCTGATCTCTGCTCAGCAAAAGAAACACATTGTTAAAAGTTTTGTGTAATGAACGCTTAAAATAGTGTAAATAATTTTATCTGAAAGTATAATACATTAATATATTACTTTCTGTAGTATTTATTTTATGTTAAAATTGTAATATTCGCAAGCAACGCCGTTTATTAAATTATAATGACGATTCAATAAAAAACATAGCGAAATGTTAACGATAGAGTAAAGTTGGCAAATGCCTAGCTACTTTCATAACTCGAGCTTTATTAGAGCTTTGTAAGACCCGCCGTGTAGGGGCGCGATGCACGTTAATACTTTATCCAACCGCATTATGATTTACTGCATTTTTCATAAAATATTTTTTTTTGGATTACTACATTTAAAATTAAGAGATATACATAAACAAAATACTCCACTTTGGAAAATTTAATCCGTTAGAGCTAATAAATTAATTAAAAATATTCCACTGTAAAATTAATTATATATACCGTTCACTTAAAATAAGTAGTCAAATAATTTTCTAAGGTCTTCATTAACATACAAAAAATAAGACACTTAAATTTTGACAAACTATTTTTTCCGCTAAAATACTCATCATGGAACCCGTGCTGCTATATATCTTGGAAGAGTGGATTTCAAAGAATATTCCTGCTAAGTATTGGTAGAATATTCCTTCTAAGTTGGTGTGGTGTGGTAGTTAGGAGAAGAGGGTGCCAGATCAGGTGTAGTCCACG
The DNA here is from genome assembly GCA_019973935.1 of Trichonephila clavipes. NCBI lineage: Eukaryota > Metazoa > Arthropoda > Arachnida > Araneae > Nephilidae > Trichonephila > Trichonephila clavipes. Next base: position 148,477 of record BMAU01000084.1, read on the forward strand.
TCACTTGACCATGGTTCAAAATTACGTGGTCCGTTGCCAAAAGCCCTCATGTAGCTGAACAGTGCGACGTTAATATTCACTCGTTCCAAAAGATACAGTGCAGTAGTTTTAATTATTTTTATACTTAAAAATGCAATATCTGCCTATTCAATTAAAATTATAGTGTTATAATTAACTACTAACCACAAACAAATTTTGAAAATTTGTCCAAATGATGCAGTGTGAAAGAGAAAGTTTATTTACTTTAAGTATCAGAACTGATAAAAGCATTTATTTGGAAAAAAGATCAATTTCTTACTACCAAATATGCATAATAAAATGTTAAAAAAAACATTAAAATAAAGAGTGATTTATAACAACCTCTCCCTTCAAAACTTAGTTTGATTCTGAAATAAAAAAATAGGCATTATATCAGAGGATTTAATTAGAAGCGAGCACCTTGCGTAGCCAAAACAAAAATGGTTTTTCACAAACAAAAGATAGATATATGCAGACGTGGGTTTTTTTTGCAGCGCATGCCAGAATTGCTAGCAGATGACAGAATTTTTTCCTACTTACTTGACAAATATCGTTATATTTTGGACACTTCATACAATATCTTTATAAATTATAATTTATGCTATAAATTATAGCCTATGTGCTATTCTGATGTATAAGCTATATTACTGTAAATTTTCATTAAAATCCATTCGGTAGTTTTTGCGTGAAAGAGACCAACAAAGATTTTCACAAACTTTCGCATTTATAATATATATTAGATTTTACTTGCTATATTGATATGTTTAATTCATATTTAATCTTTATTGCCCAATGCAGATTTAATTACGCTGTAATAAACTTTGCCCATATTGATTTTATATCTATATCTTCTCTTAATTAGCTATACTTACTGAGAAAAATTTCCGAAACTTAAGAAAATCTTAACCTAAATTATTTAAAGTAGCAAATCGAATGGAAATATTTTTCTGTTGTTTTGTATGACCATTTAAAAATCTTATTGTTGATCCCAGTAGGTTATTTAAATGTAAATACAAATGTTAAAAACTCCCCCAATTTGTTTTTTAACATCGATCTATCTGTGATGACCCCCCTGGGTCACACCTTGAACACCAAGATTAATTTGAGGCAAAGAACCACTAAGAGCCATTTTGAATAATTATATTTATTTATTATTATAATTTTCTCAAAAAAATCTCTGATAACATATAATAAGATAATGTTACGTCACTTAAAGGTATTTGCCTTTATATTAAATTAAATTACTAAGAATGCAATTAATCAATAATCAAACTCAAGCTCAAGTAAGGTTTACCGAAATAGGAGATCCGAGAAATACACGTATTCGAATTCTTAACTTTCATTAACTTTAACCAAGTCGCTTAAACTGACGCTTATTTTAAGAGTACGTAAATTATATTTACCGCTGGCTTATATCAGCTTTCTCGTACGTCTCGCAGCACGACGTCTTCACGAATCTAATCTCCTTGAATCTTCTAGTAATGCGTTTAAAGTTACTGGCTCAATAGCCTACCATCATCTCTCTTGCTATCTCGCAACGCTCGACTTAAATACCTTATCTAATTTAAATATCCCGTACATCTTTTTGGAGTTGATTGGAAATAAACGCGAATTTATATTCCCCAAAAAGACGCCTAAGAAGATTAGTGGAAAGGTACCGTACAGATTCGTCACATATATAAAAAGTAATTCAAATTTTTAAGATAAATATTTCAATATATCTTTTGTTGTTTCATTTGCAGGTAAAAGCATTAAATTAAGTATCAGGGAAAACATATTTATTTAACTGTACGGTTGTCTATGGTGGCTCATCAAGGATATTAAATGACAGTTATTAGTGTCTCAGTGGTATCTAATATTTTAATCAAGTCATCGGCAACAAATCAGTAAAATGTTAATTTCAGTTTAATGGCAAATAGAGGGCATCTGCACTCGTTCACGTACAGAAGATCTCTGATCAAAACAAAGAAAGTTTTCACGAGTAGCTTCCTCTACACTGAGAGGGTTCTACCATGATTCTCCACTTAAAACTCCTATGGAGTTTACATTAAGATCATTAGAATTCAAAAATAATACAAATAAAATACATGCAATATGAAAATAATACAAATAAAATCTTAAAATGCAATTCTTAAATCACATGCATTATCAATGATACTGAAAAATAAAATTAGCAAAATATATAAATAGAATAATACAAAGGTTGAAGTTCAAAGTAAGTGGTAAAAATGTTCTAAAGTTTTTAGTTCTGTTCTACAGCTGCAGAGTCATCTGGAATAGGCAATGGTACGTCTTTGTTGATGGCTCGTCTTAAAATACTTGATGAGGTTTTAACTTCAACTACTCGCACAACACCATCATTACCAGGAAAAACTTCTAGAATGGGGTCCTTAAAAAAACGAGCTGATTCACCCTCAAATTTGGATTCTGGACACTCCACTTAGCACGGTTTTGAAGATGAGAAAGATATTCGATACTCCAACGATTCCAGAATTAGTTTTTAAATGTTTGAATATTTCCACCTGGAATGATAAGATACAGAATCCGAAGCAGTATAAGAGGTTCAGGAAAAGATGCAATAGCATTACCCGTCAAAAAATGCTCCAGAGTTAGAAGGATTAAAATCACTGGGGTCCGAAGAAAGTGGCGATAATGGACGGGAATTCAAAATTTCTTCGGTTTGTGCAAACAACGTAGTTAATTCTTCAAAATTCATGATACCTGATTTCGTTACCCTCAATAAAATGCGTTTCATAGACTTAATGTTTGCTTCTCATAATCCACCGAAATGGGGCGAAGCAGGTCGAATGAAATTCCATTCGATTCCCTCTTCTGCACTTATCGCTGAATGTTTCATTCCAATCGTTAAGGATGTTTCTTGCACCTAGGAAGTTCATTGCATTGTCACTCCAGATGATAGATGGTCTGGATCTCCTTGCTATAAATCGTCGGAGACAGGCTAAGAAGGCTTCTGTGATCAAGTCGGAAACAATTTCTAAATGTGTGGATTTTGTACTGAAACAGATGAATATGGAAATATTCGTTTTTAAAGTCACTCGATTTTTTTTAATTTGGTTTTGGTTTGGTGCTTACTCCATACCTTCATGCCAGGTGATGGGCCAGTGTGACGATAGCAAATGCATGATGCCAATGTGCGTTCCCCACAATGCCGCCAAACATGGATGCGACCATCTTGATTCTGCAAACAGAACCTGGATTCATCTGACAAAATGACGCCTTACCATTCGTGCTCCCAGGTTCGTCATTGATCACACCATTTAAGACGCTTCTGTCTGCGATGCAGCGTCAAGAATATAGCCCCAGCCATGGTCTCCAAACTGAGAGTCCATGCTGCTGGAAACGTCGTCTAACTGTTCGAGCAGACACTTGTTCTGCAAACGACCCTAGTTCTTGATTCAGGGCTCGTGACGTGGCTGCACAATTCATTAAGGCCATGAGGGTAACATGCCTGTCTTTTAGGCTGTTAGTGATAGGGGGCCGTTGAGATCCATCACGCCGTTCCATATTACCGTCTTGAACCCATCGATTTCATATTCAGCTAACAGTCATTGGATCTCGACCGATGCGAGTAGCAATACTGCGGTACGATAAACTGCAATCCTGATACGCTACAATTCTATTTTTATGAAAGTCAGAAAAGTGCTGGAACGTATTTCTGCTTCTTACACGAGCCATCACAACTTTTCACCAGGCAATAACGTTCAAATGCAATTTGTGTATGAGAAACCGGCTGAACAATTTCCTCATTTAAACACATTGTAAGTATCGCTACCGAGGCCTGCTTGGTCCGAATGCGCTGAAAAGCTAATCCCATGCATATCATGGCACCTTCCTGTCGTTTAAATGAGGTCTCACGTCTGTAGCATGATGCCTTCTAGGTGTAGCAATTGTAATGTCCAGCAGAAAATTTCAATAATGAAAAGAAAAAACCCCAGTAAAAATAGTTTTAGAAACACTTTAAATCTTTCTTTTTCGATTTCCTTAAGAATCCTTAATTAGTGTTAGTAATTTTCAAAAATAAAAGTTTCTATCATTTTTTTATTTCGATAGATAGCAATACAAAAGTCTTCATTTTTACTTCATGATCAACAATATTAATTATATTCCTATAATGGAAAGCGGATTGCTTAATAAAAACATTTTCACACGGAAATGTTCAAAACGGAACGCGTATTCTTTATATTTGAAATTATAAACTGGAAATTGCTTTCTTATGCAAAAATTGCATGTTGCGTATAAACTTTGCTATTTTTATGCAACCATTTTTTTATTGAATACTTACATAATTCATTTAATATTTATAAAAAATGTATTCATGTCTTTTTAGAATAATAAAATATTATAACTGTTAAACTTGAAAAGTTTTAAAAGTATGACTTTTTCATATTCTAATTTGGAATCTATGTAGGAAAGAAGCAAAAAATGTTTTAATAGCTATTTTCTGATATTAAAAAATGTAGTTTTTGAATAGCACTATTTTCAAAAAAATAATTTCTGATTTTTCAACTAGGACTTATTGTATTGGTTTTTTTATCGATGCATTATATTATAAAGCCTGGAAAATTGCACAATGTTAATTTATTATAAAAAAAAAATTATTGAAACTAACAAAATACTTCTTAAAATCTGTGTGTTTTCCATTTTTCGTTGATGGAGTATAATGCATTCAATTTTACTTCAAATGGTAATAACATTGTGGTATTATTGTTCAACCGCACAATATAAATTTGCATACCTATTTATTATATATATATATATATATATCGAATTGTTTTTTCATAATTTCATTTAGTAGTTTTCCCGAAGCTAGATAAAAATTTCCCTTTTTTGCTTCTTTTTTAAAACACTAGTTTAGTGGTTGAGACAAAATTTACTGATAAATATAATAATTTCTGAGTACCTCTACGATTACGATCAAAAGCTTCATACATAAAACTTAACTATATTAAAATATGAACCATCAACTAATATGCAAATATGAATCCAGAAAAAAAGTACAAAAGTTTGAGAAATCAAATTGTCTATCATTAGAGATAGATATACATTGGATGGCGAAAATCGTTGATAAAAAAGAAAATTATATTACGCTTATTTAAAATTTGTTGTCATAATTTTAATTTTTGTATTAGCAACGTTTTCCCAGATGCAAGAGGATTAAAAGAGAAACCTTTTCCCTTCCTGCTTTAAATTTTCTAGATTTAATTTCTTTTCTGCGTTCAGTCATATTAATACATAAATTGAAAAGTAAGGTTTTTAAAACGTTCGTGTAGTTACGTCACATTGTTTTTGCTGTGTGGATTGTGGATTTGGTATTGAGAGAAAAAGAGTAATTCTTTAATCGAGTTTTAATTATAATATATATATATATGTATTTATATGTTACTAAGAATAATGCTTGTTGTATGCATGTAAATCTGAAATAGATTTTGAAGGTACTAATAACTTTATGTTTTCATTTCTTAAGTTTACTCTTCATAAGTAAGATTTTCGTTATCATATTTTTAAGTTAAGTAGAAACTTGTAAGTATAGAAACAATATGAAACAGCAATAAGTGGCTTAATTTAAAACGTAGTAATATTAAGACCTTCTTTGGCTTTATACATTTGAGATACTTAGACTTTTTATTCTTTTTATGTCTATTCAGGAATATTGGTATTCTTAATAATAGCTCTGAAATTTACAAATTAAGTTGTAGGTAGGAAGAAAGCTCCGTAAAAATTTCTCAAAAGGAAACTTCAAATTTTCAAAATAACTTTTACTGAAAATGTGTGTAAGTGTGTGTTTATATGTGAGTGTGTATGTGTGTCAGTGTATTTTGAATGTAGTGAGTAAGTAATAAAAAACTTCTCAGATTTTAAATGACTATCAACAAAATTCGTAAGGATTAAAGCAAACAATTACACACGTATATATAATCAAGATTAAATCCATGAGAAGGGTAATGTAAGGTTTATAATTGTAGCCCAATTTTTGTAAAATTTTCTATATTAATCTGATATTCTCACACAAACTTCAGATATATAGAATGGCAATTCAGCATAAATTAAACTTGCGTAACCTTTTCCTGACTAGGAGAAATATTTTTCACCCCTATTAAAATTGGTAATTGTCGGATTTAATTATATTCTTATCTGCATTTTTGATACAGAATGTCAAAATAAAACGTTTCCCTAACGCAATTACATAAACGGTAACTTACAGAAGAAAAGAATAAAAATGGGCTATTCAATCAATTGGCGCCAATGATAAAACATTCGCGGAGTGTACTCTTATTCTTATTACTTACTTCAGTTTATTGTTATTCTTATTATGTCTTATTCTCATTTTCAGTTATTCTTATTAATTGCTACTATTCTTCCACATGTTTCATGTTATTCGGTAAGTATAATTTTGTGTAATAATAAAATATATTTGAACAAATGAAAACGAATGCCTGATAAAATTACACATTATCCAAAAGAGAAAAAAAAACCAGAAACTACATATTGTTATAGTTTTCGTACGATTTTTATTTATTTTACGTCCAAGCACATTAAAATACATAGTTATATACTAATATTTACTCTAAACAACCTTATGATCCTGTAAAATTAAATATTATTATAGGGGGCTAAAATAAAAATTACAAGATAAATATACATTTAAAATCATAAGAGCTTTTAAAAGGAAGGGGGGGGGATATTTTTTAAAACATTTTTTCAGCAAAATCTCAGAATGAAATGTTGCGTGAGTTACATAAAGAGTGTTTTTTTCCCAGGTATAGAAGTTTAAGTTGGCATTACTTTCCAAGATGGCGATCGATTTAACAGCTGTCAAGTGATTTATTCTCAGTTTGGTTTGGCAATTCATCAAAACGATCATCAAGCAAGGCGTAGATTCGTCGAATGGGCCCAACACGAGATTGCCGTTGTTCCCGATTTTCATAAGCGAATTTTGTTTAGCGATGAAGCGCACTTCTGGTTGAATGGCTACGTCAACAAACAAAACTGCCGCATTTGGAGTGAAGCTAATCCACAAGTGTATGTCGAAACACCGTTACATCCAGAAAAACTGACTGTTTGGTGCGCTTTATGGGCTGGTGGAATCCTTCTTCAAAAACGATGAATGCCACAACGTTACAGTCAATGGTGATCGGTATAGAGCCATGATTACTAACTTTTTCATTCCTGAATTGAACAATCATGATGTCCAGGAGCTGTGGCTCCAACAAGACGGCGCAACATGTCACACAGCTCGTGCCACAATCGATTTATTGAAAGACACGTTGGGTGACCGCCTAATTTCACGTTTTGGACCTGTGAATTGGCCTCCAAGATCTTGTGATTTAACACCGCTAGACTATTTTCTGTGGGGCTATGTAAAGTCATTGGTCTATGCGGATAAGCCACAAACGCTTGACCATTTGGAAGACAACATTCGCCGTGTTATTGCCGATATACGGCCACAAATGTTGGAAAAAGTCATCGAAAATTGGACGTCCAGATTGGACTACATCCGGGACATCCGTGGAAGTCCTATGCCAGAAATCATATTTAAAATGTAATGCCACAAGATTATCTTTCGAATAAAAAAAATTCATGTCAATCGAATAATACATCGTTGTTTTATTGCAATTTAAAGTTCTATACCTCTCAAAAAAGACCCTTTACTAATGGTAATAACAATAAGAATCACACACACACGCACTATAACGCAACGTTATTATTACAGAAAGCTCATTATTGAAAACCTATTGCGTTCTAGAAAAATAAGCGACAAAGAGTTTCATTGGACAATGAATCCATTAATCAGAAAATTAGTAGAGATTATGCTGTCATGCATAGGTAGATGAACAAGCTCAAGATAATGATCTAACAAAAGAAGTGGATAACAGTCTTGTTTTTTCATGTTGTGCTATAATCTAGAACAAAAATTTTAATTCCAAGATTCAAAGAAACTCTGTGAAAAATTAAACTCCAAATTTTTACAAAATTGTAACCATTGACGGTATTACTATAAATAATGCAATATTCATCTACTTTTGGTTATGTTGGTAAAAAATATATCACAAGATCAAAGAAGCTAAATTTAAAATTAATTTTTCCCCAAGATTTATTTAAATTTCTGTAAGAAAAATATTAAATATCCTCTTATGGCCTTCAATATCGTTTAATAAAATTATACTAGTAGTATTTATAAAAAGAAAGTATGAATATATATGTGTGGGTGGGTGTGCAAATGGTTAAAAGATTAAATAATTTTAAATTTATTTTCCTACGAGGCTGTAGTATACATTGGATAATTAATTTTAATTTAAAAATAATAAAATTAAATGTAATATTTTGTTTCTCTAGGAAAAATTAGCAGCTTCTTGATTTCAACAGAGGAAGGAATTGGACTTTTAAGAAATTATGGAGTTGACAGTTTCAGAAAGACAGCGAGAAACATCATTTTCAGAAAGAAAAATAGGTCCGAATTATTGCTTGGATAGAAATGTTGACAAAATTTCTTGGAAGTTATCGAATAAATCATTTGCTTCAGCATTTTCTCAAGTTGCTTCAAACTCAATTTATAAAATCAAATTTCTGCATTTCTTAGTGTTACTTGTATGTTTCATAGGAAGCATTCAGAAGATACAAAATTTTTGCCATTTGTATTGGCAGTATCCTGTTGTCGTCAGTCTCCAAGTGAATCAGATGCAGCATCTGGAGTTTCCTTCTGTCAGCATCTGCAATTTGAATCGAATGAAAATGGTGAGTGAAGAATGTGATAAACGGAAAACTAAACTTCCTGAAGAATTAAGACCACCTGAGGGTAGACCTATTATGATTTCTGAAAGCAGGAATCTGTACCATTGCAGAAAAATTCAGGGCGATGTAAACATTCGCGACAGAAGCGAATATATGAAACTTCGATTTCTTATGTCATATTATGGAATGAATAAACAAAAAAGATTCGAAAAAGGACATAATATATCTGATTTTATCGAGGAATGCTCATTCGACGGCAAATCCTGTAGCCTATACCCTTCAACTTATTTTACAAATTTATTTTTCGGAAATTGCTTTACTTTTAACAATAGAGTTCCAAACGAAGAACTCTTACAAATCTCAAAAACTGGTGTTGGGACAGGCTTGAATTTAAAACTAAATATTGAATCATGTTACTACCTCCCGACTACTCATACTATGGGTGTGAAAGTAATAATTCACCATCCGAACGAATTCCCGAATCCAGAAGAAGATGGATTGATACTCATTCCTGGATACGAATCTTTGATATCTCTGAAACAAACAGTTACCCACAGATTACGAAATCCTTACCAAGATCGATGTCTAGATTATAATACTCAGGAAAAACATTTTTTTGGTAGCCATAATAACTGTATTCGAGCATGTATCCAGAAACAAAACATTGCAAAGTGTGGCTGCTATGACCAATCCTTTTCACTTATGAATAATGTACGCCCCTGTCGTATATTGAATGAAAGCGAATCTTGCTGTCTGGATGACGTTTTGGCAAACATGTCCCAGAAAATGTGCAACTGCCCTTTGCCCTGTTTTTCTTTTTCGTATAAAGAAATGTTATCCCGATCAATTTTGTCTTCTAAGGTATTCTTGTCAAAAGATAACGTGACAGCTTCTAAAAGAGCATTGAAGGAAATATTCATGAAGGATATTTTGAGAGTAAATATATTTTATTCAAGTTTAGAAAGACTCGTATACAAACAACAACCGCAATGGAGAGATACAGAAGTTCTAAGTTATATTGGGAACCAACTTGGATTATGGTTGGGATTTTCGATTGCGAGTATATTTGGTTTCATAGAAAGAATATTTTTTATGATCATAACTGTGATCCATAAGAGATTTCTTTCTAAGGACTAATAATGTACCTTCTTAATTTAAATTTTATCTTAAATGAAGGGAAACTGGAAGTAAAGTTTTCTGGAATTGTATACTTATATTTCGAAATTAAATTTAAATGGCCTTTAATTACTGATTTGAGTAAACAGCGCATGATGTTGAAGTTTTGTTTATATTTTACATACTTTTTTCAAATATTGCAAAGCAGTAAATGATCTTTATAAATTATTTCAGCATTTTTAGTATTAAAGCACATTTTGAAATCATTTTTTAGAAATATTTATATTTTTACATGAATTAAGTAATCGCATAAACAATATCACTTGAATTAAGTAATCATAATAGAAGAATACACGAACTTAAAAAAGAAAAAAACATCTGTGCATGTTAAGAATTAAAAAGATATATTGGTAAAATATTAAGTATTGCAGTTTACAATTTCTTACTGAATTTTTTAAAAAAACAACTAGTTTTGAAAAGAAAAAAAAAGAGAGGGGATAGATTTATTATGAATTTACATATATTTCTTCACTATAATTTGCGGGATAAAATTTTCATGCTTTTGAATTTGATCCATATCAGAATTTTTAAGCCTAATTTTTTATTCACTATTTTCACATAAATTTGAAGAATTGTCAGTTATATCTGTTAATTCTCTAACAGGCACACGTGTTTTTGAAATGCAGTCTAGTAAACAAAATACTTCTTACGTTTGTGTAGTCCACGACTTCAAAATACGAGGTACCTTACCAAAAAACGGCATTACCCTCTCATCATAATTAATAAGAAAAAAGAGAATAATTAATTGAAAGTTCCATAAAATTTAAAAGATACTATCAAAATTATTAACAACAGCTCAGAGCCGTTCTAAAAGAAAGCTTCTCACCTGTAGCTGAGGACATACTACCGGTGAGAGAGCGAGAAATAATTCGATTGGTAAGTATGGAACATATTTAATGGAACATTTTCTCATAATCTTGGATATTAAGCCATCATTCCAAAATTTTGTCAAAGGCTTTAGCTATGTCCTTAAATAGCATTCCCGTAAGCCTGATGGTTTTGGAAGCCTATATGAACCAATTCAGTGACTCTGAGTAACTGGGTTACTGTAGAGCACTTAATTACAAAGACATGCTGTTCTGGAATAATAATATTCCTGGTTAAGCAGTGTTGGTTCAGGCGGTTCAAAATCACGAATCCGTATGCTTTACTCAAGCTACTAAGTAGTGAGATTGGATGATAATTTTGATGATTAGAGTCAGCAGAGTTGAGTTTAAGAATGGGGATCACCACGGCCATCCTCCAACTTTTAAGGAAATAGCAATTTTCCAAAAGCATGTTGAACAGCAGAACAATGAAAATGATAAATTTAGTGGGAAGATTTTTAAGGATACGATTTGTGATGAGATCAATACCAGGATATTTGTTTGCTTTGAGATTTTTAATGAATTCCTGTTTTTCAGATGGAGATGTTTTTTCCAGATCCATACAGGTAGGGGAGTCAAGGAATCTTTGGACCTTCTTTTGTATACGTGCTTTGAATCTAGGATTCTCTGCATCAGTATTTGGTTCAAATTGTTTTTGAAGGCTGTCCGCAATTACCTGGACATTTTCAATCGGGGTAACTGCGATACTGCCGAGAGCGTCCTTTAGGGGGGATGAAATGAAAAGGCTTTTTGAGAAGGGAGGTACGTCTCCAAAGAGTGCCTGTTTCGGGAGATAACTCCTCAATTGTTTTCTTTCATCTTGCACGGGAGAGGTGTCTGATATCACTGGCTATCTCTTTGCTGATAGTACGGAGTTCATTTTTAAGAGCAGGGGACCTAGATCCTTGCCAAAATCTCCGTACCCTATTTCTGTGGCAAATTTTGGAGCGAATATCTGGAGGTAATTTAATAGGTGCGGTTTTAAATTTTGGTTTTGAAGCAGCCACAAGTGCTTCGGAGATATTTTCTCCAAGCCGACCAATCGCAACGTCGAGATGCACATTGCTGGGAGACTCCGGAATGGGGAGTGGCTTTTTTTTAAGAAGGAATCGGAAGTTCTCCCGATTGGTGGAGAGTTGCGCTGGAATTTGCATGGTATCAGAGTTAGTGTATAGAGTTAAAATGACCGGTAGATGATCCGAACCACTATCATTTATAGCTCTAATGTCATAATTAAAAGGAATATTTCTAAAAACAGCCAAGTCGATAGTTGAGTCACGTACTTCCAGCCGAGAACGTGAATTAATATGCGTCGGAGTGTAAGGTGCAACAATCCTTGGATTAGGATAATTTTGAATAATTCTTTTAAAACGAAAGCCAAAATTGTTCGACCTGGTGTTATTCCACGTTTTGTGTGAGCAGCGTTAAGATATCCAGCAATGATTAAGTTATTACCTAAATTTAGAATTTTAAGAAAATCCTTTTCGGGAAATTTTCTGTTGATTTCCGCACAAAAACAAGCATAAGCAGAAACTACTCGGAGGAGAGGAAAATTATTAATTTTAATTTCGAGATAGCAGTAGCATCCATATACTGTATCCCCGGTAAAGGGGCTCTGCTTTGAACGAAATTACTTTTACAGTACATAGCGGTACCTCCTATAGTACGAATTCTAGGAAAAATTACACAATCATCTTCATAAAGATGATAATTTGCAATCAGGGGTCCTGACCAGGTTCTAGTTTGGTTTCTTGGACCAAAAACAAATCAAGATTTTGCTCCAAAACGAAATCTCTGACTTCATGAATTTTGGAGCGCAGACCGTTTGCGATCCAAAAACCAATTGAGATTAATTGCACGTTTGCACGATTGAAAGTTAGGCCGAATTGTGGGCAACATAATTACGCCCATTTTTTAACGCGACATAGGCCTGAAAAATTTCACATGCCTTATCGTCAGGATGAGAAAGTTTTCGGAGTACTGGGAGTGCTACTCGGAAAGCCCGGGCCAACAGTTCATCATCGACTCCTTCATCATTAGCAATTTGAATTACATTTGTGAAAATGGTTGAAAAATTGGAATTTGGGGTATTAACATGACTAATCTCCCTGATCTGTCCAGAAACAACTTTGGAATACGCGACGGAGGGAATGAAAGCGCGGTAGTTTGATTGAGGCTGATGGATCTTGGATTGAGCATGCATGGGATTACTTTTTAAGTTTAGATCATTACGAGAGCCGAAATTTCTCTCTTGAATTTTATTTTTTGGCAAGTTATTAGGATTATTTCCCTTAGGATGTTGACTTTTATTTTGATTGCCCTTTTGGAACGCTTTTTTATTATTTTTAGTCTTCGGAAAACGGGGGCATTAGCACCAATTCGTCGCATGTTCCCCACCGCAGTTGGCACAAATTAACGGGTCTTCAAATGCACGATTACAGTTTTTAGCTTCGTGAGGCCCTGCGCATTTAAGGCATTTAATTGGGAGATGGCAGACTTCCGAAGAATGAAAAAAAACCAGGCATCTCCAGTACTGATTGGGTCTTTTGTTGCGACTATTGTCTTAGCGCTCAAAGGAAATTTGTGTGCCAAACATTTCAGTAAACTGAAAGATACTGTCAGCTTTGGCATCATTTACAAGTTGTAGGTAAATTAGGGGCATGGAGGCTTTGGTTTTAAATTTTTGTAATCGGGAGATTTTATGGATCTGAAATCCTTCTCTCTCGATTTCAACACGTATTTCTTCTACTTTAGTGGAAGTAGGAAGACCACGGATTAATAATTTAAGGAGGCAATCAGATTTAAGCATAAATTATTTATACTCAACTCCTTCATGTCGAAGGAATTGAGCGAGTTTACGATATTCGTCATCACTTTGGACAGTAATGCGAAGAAATTTACCAGTTAGTTTACTTATTAGAGTTGGGGCTAATTGCCTAGCTATGGAAATTAAAGTGTACCAATTGTCAGGAGGGTTGATAAAAATTGGTGGAATTCGTTTTTTGGGGGTGCCAACAGCCGTGGGGTTGCTTTTACGTTTGTGTATGTGTGAGAGAAAATAAAAATCCTTGGTTTTCATCTTTATTTCTTACCATTGCATAGAAAGTGGTTGCCGAATACTCGATTACGAAGAAAACGAATAACGAGAAAAAAATTATGCAAGACATATCATCAAGAAAACAAATAAAGTTATCTAGATGTACTTGTAATTTTAAAAAAAAATGCCTGTGTTTTCTGCAATCTAAGTATACTACTCTTTTTAATCATACAACATTTCAAATAAAAATAACTATAGTCGTTTTTTTAAAAAAAAAATGGAGGGCTCATTAACCACTTAACTGTTTCTTTTTTTTTTGTCATATTATTTCAAAAAATATAAGCATATTTTTCACAAACATTTTTAAGATGAAATCAATTATATAAACTCAAATCAGCAATCAGAAATGTTATAAATATTGATTTTAAGAATTGTGCTAATATTTATTTTCATTGAAAAAACATATTTTTCCTTAAATTTGGCTTTTTTCCAAAGAAATAAGCGAACTAAACCGAACACTTTACAAAAAATGTATATTAGTTTTTATAAAAGCTATTGTACTTACAGTTAAATTTTCTCTTAAAATTCTGTTTTTATGTGGTAGATTTTAAAACAGTGAGACAAGAATGTAGTCCAACATCGCAATCGGGTGTTTCTTTTTTCACCCGTTTTCCAAAATGGTTTCTTTTCGAGCAATACACAGGTAAAATTTCTGGTAATCCTTTTTTCTCATTTTCCGTCCCATGTCTTTCAATAAGGCGATCTATAATATCCAACCTGAAATTCAATGAGATAATTTTCTCCCAGTTTCTGATATAAAACGAAGGCATTCCACAATGATGTACCTAAAAGATTGAAGAATATCTTTTTGTATAATTTCTAGAGTTGAAAAAAGAGTTGCCCGAGCTGAGCTCGGGCAACACAAGGAAATGCAATTTCAAGTGCCCGAGTGGTGTTCGGACAAAACAGGGAAGTGGTTAAACATATTAATTTGACACAATCGGTATTTAAAGTAAATTCGATTGAAGTTTTTTCCCTTAGCGATGTGTGAAAGAATAGTATTATTTAAAGGTATTTGGGTTTTTTTTTCCATCTCTTCAACAGTTGATCTTTTTTTAATGCAAACTATAAGACCCCAAAGAACATCTGTGTTTTCAACTATCTGTTGTTTATTTTTTCTTAATTTTGCATGCATACGTTTTGCATAGCCTTTATGTAATATAATGTGAAAGAAAAGATTGTGTTAGTAATGAAAATATCACATATAAAAAAGGAAAATTTAAGGGTAAGGATAAATTTCCCAGGTAATTTTTAATCAGAATTAAAGATTTGACATGGTTTACCTTTGTTTTAAAGCTACACAAGAGTGACTTGATCAATGAAAGGGCAAAGAATTCTCAAATAAAATAATCGTGGAATAATTTGTTTTAGAAGTGAAACTAATGGAGAACTCTGAATCCCCCAAAGGATAATCCAATAATTCTACTCTACAATGGAAAGTTCAAAGCAAATTTGTTTATTTTATTCTCTCGAACTCGTTCAAATTTTCTGTACAAAGTGCTTTTTCTAACCATCATACTTTGTGATTAGATTTGTAAAACTGAAAAATTGTTTAATCCTTTCAAAATAACTCCTGACAAAACTTAGTTTTTTTTTGTTATGACAAAATACTTTAGTCAAATTTTAGATTATTTAAGATCAGAGAGAGGATTAGAACTATTTTAAAAATATTAATTACTATTAATGTGACGGCTTTTCATAATTTGATTTTCGCGATTTTAAAGTTTTGCGCAAAAATATAATTGCAACAAGTCACATTTATATACTAAATACTAGCTGGTATACCCGTTCTTCGCACGGGTGAACTGAAAAATTAAAACAACACAGATTAAAGGATAAAGAAGTTTTTAATGGGTTAATTTTACGTGAATTTCAAATTAAACATAAAAAGGTTTTTGCATATCTCAGTTAAACAAAAAAAAGAAAGAAAAAAACCTACCTTTGTTAAATTTTAAGCATGTAGATCTAATAAATGATAAAAAGGATTTTTTTTATTTATAACTCCCCGTAACACTCTTGAGGGTCTATTTTTGAAAATACTTCCCTAAGCTGATCTCTGCTCAGCAAAAGTAACACATTGTTAAAAGTTTTGTATAATGAACGCTTAAAATAGTGTACATAAGTTATATCTGAATTTGTAATGCATTAATATTACTTTCTGTTGTATTTATTTTATGTTAAAATTGTCATATTCGCAAGCAACGCCGTTTCTTAAATTATAATGGCGATTCAATGAAAAACACAGTGAAAAGTTAACGATAGAGTCAAGTTGGCAAATGTCTAGTTACTTTCATAGCTCGAGCTTTATTAGAGCTTTGTACGACCCGCCGTGTAGGGGAGCGACGCACGTTAATACTTTATCCACCGCATTATGATTTACTGCAATTTTTTTCATACAATATTTTTTTTGGATCACTACATTGAAAATTACTCCACTTTGGGAAATTGAATCCATTAGAGCTAATAAATTAATTAAAGATATTCCACTGTAAAATTAATTATATACACCTTTCACTTAAAATAAATAGTCAAATCGTTTTCTAAGATCTTCATTAACATAAAAAAGCATAAGACACTTAAATTTTGTTATAAACTATTTTTTCGGGATAAAAATAATAATCTTTGCAATCCGCTGAAAACGCAATATCTGCTACAAAACTATTCGCTTTCCCCACTTAAATACTCGTCATAGAACCCGTGCTGTCATATATCTTCGAAGCGTGGATTTCAAAGAATATTCCTGCTAAGTATTGGTAGAATATTTTTTCTCTAAGTTGGTGTGGTGTGGTAGTTAGGAGAAGGGGGTGCCAGCTTAGGTGTCGCCCAAGTTACTTGACCATGATTCAAAATTATGTGGTCCGTTGCCAAAAGCCTTTGTGTAGATGAACAGTGTGACGTTAATATTCACTCACTCCAAAAAATACACAGTACAGTAGTTATAATTATTTTTATACTTAAAAATGCAATATCCGCCTATTCAATTAAAATTATAGCGTTATAATTAACTACTAACACAAACAAATTTTGAAAATTTGTCCAAATGAAGTAGTGTGAAAGAGAAAGTTTATTTACTTTAAGTACCAGAACCGATAAAAGCATTTATTTTGAAAAAAGATCAATTTCTTACTTCCAAATATGCATAATAAAATCATAAAAAAAAAACCATTCAAATAAAGAGACTTTGCGCGGAAGTGCAATTTGTGCTCAATTTAATTAACAAAAATAACTAAAGCATTTGGTTGCAATATTAACTGATTTTAAGTATTTTTTTTCAATATCCGTCGATTTTAATGACCAGTATGTATTCTTCCCCACTTTTATTTCTATTACAAATAGTATTTCTAAAACAACAATCCTTTTTCTCTGTTTATTTCCAAGAACGTTTTGGCAGGCTCATAAAAAAGCAAACAAGAAACTCACAGCAGAACTTTTATTTCATAAAAATATTTATATAATCCTCAGTTTCAAAAGAATATCAAATGTAAGCATATGCTTGACAGATACAAAAGGTAACTAAACATAATAAAGGAGATAAAACACGCACACAAGTTGAAACTACTATTAAATCAATATCTCACCTGTAATCCACAAATTTAGTGTGTCATTGTCAACGTCAGTGACTGTATAATTGAGTGAAATATACCCTAAACATCACCCTTAACTGTTAATCTCTTTTCTGCCGTATCTCCTATAGTTTTCCCATCCCCAAAAGAAATTTTATGCAGAAAAAGTATAATGTTCAATTCACATCATTCTGTGATTTTTTAAATAATTTTTTTTTTTGCATAAAATTTATTCATCCTCAAAGACCATAATTTTCTTGTTACACTGAAAATGTAAGGCAAGTAAAAACTAAAACATTGTATTGATATTATGTATTTCCACAGGTAATACTGAAAAATTGCCTAGTGTCGAATTTGCTTTTTCGGTAAATTATAATCAATAATTATTAATACAGTTTTTTCATATTTTAAAATTTACAATTCTTTAATAGTTTATCAAATCATCAAACACTTTTATGAATAATTTGAATTCTCGTATATTCTAATTTTCTCGTATCCGCTTAGTATACATGAGTAAGTTTCTTAGTTATAAATTAAATAAATGATCCTTGATACATTTCATTAATATTTTAGATCCAAATCAGCAACTTAAGTTTAAAATATTCAGACAGCACAGCACGAAAGCCACTATAAATATTAGATTGTATTAAAAATTGTCTCTAAACAGGAGTGGGCAACTAGCGGCCTGCAAAGGGTTTTTATGAACGCCAAGACAGTCAGAAAATCTACTTCGAACCAAAATTTCTTTCTTATATTTGATCAAAAATTCGTTTTTTATTTTTCTCCATTATGGAAAATAAAGTACCTGAAAGTGTTTCTACTAAAAGATCATCTGCATAGTTTGGAGGACCAGGTCGCAAGAAAATTTCAAGATTGTAAGATAATTAATCCTAAATTTAATTTGTTCTGTTATATATATATATCCCATTACTGCTGATATTGATACAGTAACTGAGGAACTACAGCTTGAATTTACTGACTTATCTCAGTGTGAAGGAAATTTTTAATGCCATAACTTTGACTTTTACGGAGAAGACTTTGATGGAGAATTCTGTGTTCTTTATATTTTCTTTCCTTCCTTCCTTCCTCAGTGGCTCAACAGCCCTCGGTGGGCCTTGGCCTTCTCAGGAAGCCTTTTCCAGGCTAGCCTTCTTCATGCTGTGGCGAATGTTGTTCCGGCACCATTTGATTACGTCGGAGACCAGAAGCGAATGGTGTTGCTGCCTGAGGAAGTGGGGAGAAAAAGGTTTCCGAGAATCTCGTTCCCCTACATTACGGATAGACTGGTTCAGAAAAAGGCATGCGGGAGGATCGTTGTTAGAGCCCGGCTGAAAGCAGAAGACAGAAACATGCTCTGGATGTAAAATGGCGATTTAGATGTTCTGTAAATAAAATTGTATATATTTATATTTCTAGTCTGACTGTGTGTTTTCGTACCCAATACGTCCCACTGCTAGTGTTTTCCAAATTTTAATTCTCAGAGCTAAGATATCTTTTTCTAGACCATCAATCCATCTTAGATTTGGCCTGCCTTTTCTCCGTGTGCCAATTGGTTGAGCATTGAAGACTTTTTACTGGTGCCTTCTTTGTCCTTTCTGACAACGCAGCCTGCTCGTTTAATTCGTCGTACTTTCATGAAGTTGACGATGTTAGATTCATCATATATATATATATATATATATATATATATATATATATATATATATATATATATATATATATATATATATATATATATATATATGAGTGATAGATCATTCTTTATATTGTAGTCGACATATATTTGTGAGCAAAGTTTTCCTTGCATGAAGATAAACAAGACTAAATATAGATGAAAGTTGACTGACGTAAACTAGCAGGGTGTGATGAGAATTTTAACGAGCAATCTCGTTTCAGATTAAAAAAAAATCATAGAAATGTTTGAAAGGGTACATTTGTTTCCTCAAACTGATTCTAAAGTTAAATATGCTTTCTGCTATAGACAATATGAAATTAGCACAATAAATAAATTGAATAAAACTGTTGTCTTATTTTATTGAATTTATCTTATACATTAAAATCCGAAGGTACACAAACGTATCTATGTATGTCCAGATGACGCCCAATTTTCTTAAGAACCACAAGACGCAGAAACTAGCAGAAATTATCAAAATTTCGGGAATGATCCGAGGAATCCGTTTCGATCATTTATATTCCGATATTCCAATTAGTTAAAAAGATTAAAACGCATTAAAATGCATCGTGCAGAATATCGGAAAAAATTCTGCTTTTACAAAACAACGAAACTTTGCATATAAATTACATTTATTTAAAAATTAATATAATAAAAAATATATATATATATATATATATATATATATATATATATATCTTTCCTTCAATTTAATTATTTTACAATTTTTTAAAATAAAAAATGAGTCGAAATCGGTTCCCTTTTTTTAATACGAATTATAAATTCTTCCGCTTGAACTTTCTTTCACGTTAATGAAAAAATATTTTACACTAAAAAAAGTTCATGCTTTTCTTTTTTTTCCGCGTGTAGAACAATATTATACGTAATCTGTACAAAGATTGATAAAATATCTTAAAAATTACGGTTAAAAAACAATATCTTTCTTTCAATTTAATTATTTTACAATTTTTTTTAAATATTTTCAAAACTTCTTTTTTTAGAGGTTTTTAAAACACGATCTAATAATTTTGTAATTTTGAAAATTTCTATTTTTCTAAGAATGTACTTTTGCGTATAGCCCGTGCAACGCCGGGCCATGCAGCTAGTATTTATTACTAGCTGCATGGCTCGGCATTGCACTGGCTTTCTCTTTCTCTCATGACGCCAGCAATTATGTGTGTGTGTTTGTACGCGCGCGGACACACACACAATGTGAGTGATTTCTAAAATTATTTCATAAAATTTCCCTTTTTAGAAATTTGTTCCACGTATTTTCGATTTAAGACAGGTTTCTTTTCCTTCTCTCTAGCCCGGCATAACACGGGGTTTTTTTAGGGTAAAATTATTGTTCCCTCTTCCCCTTCCCCTCACAGATAAGATATAGCTTCAAATTTCGATGTATGACTTATAAAAATTAATATTGCGTTAGTTAAAAAATTATTAATGTGAAGCAATGAAAAGAAAATGATTTTGATGCTAAGAGTAAAACAAAAAACTTTCATAATTTTTTAATAATAGTTAGTTTCTAAGAATCTAAAATAATAAAACAGATTTCAGATTTTCATTAATCAATCAATCATTACATATAGTTAGGTTAAAAATGTCTCTAAAATGTATTTTTATCCAAAATAGTAGACGATGTACTTTTTAATTAACAAATAATTAATTTAGTAATGAAATAATAGAAATAATCCTTTTATAAAAAAAAACATATACATATTAATTAAAATCCATTTTCTATAAGTAATAGATAAAAGAAAAATTTACAGATAGCTATTGAAACGATTGATTATTTTTTAATGCTTGAATAAACACACACACACACACACACATATATATATATATATATATATATATATATATATATATATATATTCTTAGGATTTATCTTAGGGATTTTTTTTTATGTAAGTTATGAAAAACAGTATGGGGGAAAGCCTAGTTATATATTTACATGTACTTAAAAAAACATTCAAAAAGAAAAAAAAACTATCTGATAAAAACGTTTTGATATTTTATTTTAATTTCATAGTTTTTCATTCCACTGTGTTTAGTAAATTATTTAAACACGTATCGGACGAAAGAAAAGTATAGTATAAAAAATTACAACATATTCATTAATTTAACAATAATTTCCTTCTTAGGTTTTAAAATAATAAAATTCATTAAAAATGTTCATTTAGCAAATAATTTGACATTCCGTTTACTAAAAGAAGTAGCAGTAAAAGAGAAAATCTCATGTAACGATATATAATATTTTATTTATATTATATAGCTGGTATACACGTTCTTCACACGGGTGAATTGAAAAATTAAAAAATACAGATTAAAGGATAAAGAAGTTTCTAATGAGTTAATTTTACGTGAATTGCACATTAAAGAAAAAAAAAGCTTTTTGCATATCTCAGCTGAACACACATAAAAAAACATATTTGATAAATTTAAGTCTGCAGATCTAAACTGATAAAAGGGATTTTTATTTATTTATAATTCCCCGTAACTCTCTTGTCAGTCGATTTTTGAAAGTACCTTCCTAAACTGATCTCTGCTCAGCAAAAGTAACACATTGTTACAAATTTTGTGTAATGAACGCTTAAAAAAATGTAAATAATTTATATCTGGGAGTGTAATACTGTATTATTACACTTATTTTATTATTAATTTTAATATTACTGTTTGTTGTATTTATTTTATGTTAAAACCTTGCCACCACCTCTCCCTTCGAAACCTAGCCTCATTATAAAACAAAACAAAAAATAGTGATTACACTGATCAATGGAATAAATTAAAAGCGATCGTGCACTGAGGCATGGCGTAGACAAAACAAAAGGTAAAGCTTTGCTTCCCACACAAAATATACATATATGCTGTCATGGGCTTTTTTGCAGATAGCAGAATTTTTTCCTACTTTCTTGACAATTATCGTTATATTTTGGAAACTTCACACAGCATCTTTATAAATTATAGCCTATGTGTTATTTTGATGTATAAGCTATATTATTGTAAAGTTTCATTAAAATCCATTCAGTTGCTTTTCCGTGAAAGACTACCAAACATCCAGACATACTTTCGCATTTATAATATATATCTTGATTATTGATAATGAGTGTCATCGTTTTAAAAAGGTTCAATCCTTCGATATCCTCCGTTACCACAATGCAGCCCCTCGAGCTAAAAAAAGTTTCCCTCCCCTTCCCAAGGAATAGTTAGCGAGATTTTCGATTTATATTCCGCTTTCTGGAAATTATTTTAACTCGGATGCTGTAACACACGCTAGAACATAATAAGCAATGCATTTAAACGAGTCTCGTGAATGAAATGAAAATCGATAAATGCGATGTGTATGTATTGAAAGCGAAACACTAACAGTTTAATAGGAAATGAATATTTTATTCAAGAAATATCGATTCAAGAGAAAAAAAATTAGAAATGCGTTGGCTCTGATGAAAGCTTTTATTCGAACGGGTATTCAAACAGAGACTTGGTGGATGTCCTTTTGCATGATTGCTTACTATACACGCTCACATTGGAGAGTAAGATCGGCGAGGTCCAAAGATGACGAGAGATTCCTGCTCATCGTAGCCTAAATATGTTCTATTGCGGAGAGGTCTAGCAATTGTACCGGTGGGGAAAATATTCAAAAAGTTCGAGGATTGTAGTAGACGAGAAGGCCCATGTACGACCTGGAGTTATCCAGGAATTCGTGAAAAAGGTAGTAACTCTCCGAGGACAGAATCTCGTTGATCGAATTCTTTCCAAAGTCCAATTTATTTCCGATATCTAAATCAAGGTTAAAACGGCTTACCTGATCAAATGCCTAAATATAATATTTTATAAATTAGCATCAAATATGGCTCTTTGTTGTGACACTCAGCTAAAAAAAATCTTCAATTATGTTGAATTTTGGCATCTGTTGATTAAAAAAAAGGCATTTTTTATTTTTAAAAAAAAAACACTTTTTTCCGATGGCAGAAATATTTTTAAATTCTGTAAAAATGTATGGTATTGTTTTTTTTCTAATGCTTGAAATTTATTGGTTTCAACAGAAAAGTTCGTAAATTTATTTCTGAAAATCATAATAATAATTTGTTTGTTCAGTTACAGCTTTTGATATATTGCTGGAGTTCTTCACAATCATTTAATTTAAAACTTTATAACCCATTGTATGTTTTATAATGCATCTTGCTTTATTATATAAATCATAATCTGAAGCTAAAATAGTCACGTAAATATAGCACACAATAATCAGCAATTTCAAAAGTATCGCTGAAAAAAAAAGATTGCACATAATCGTAATGCCAAAAACTGTTCAAATTCAAACTTCTAAATAATTATTCAAATTCGTAATTCAAAAATTCAATTCGGATTCGTGCATTAAAAATGAATAAATTGCTCTTACCTGTCAGAAGGAGAAGCGACGCACAAAAACACCCCAGTTGGATGGAGGGACAAAAACGTTTTTATTTACAAAACAGGAACGCTATTTACACTAGAAGCAAGCGACTACAGCGCCGCTAAACAGGAGTTACAACATACTCCCCCCCGAATGACCAGGGGTTCATTCATAATCTGCTACTATTTCAAAATACACAGAAAAATATTAAATACACATTACAAGTAATTCACATACAAATTCACCAGATACAAATTCAAAACTATCACTTAAGAAATCATTCATTAAGTTCAAGGTTATGTAACAATTGTACAGGTCTTTTAATAATTGAATTTTGTGTTTTTATCTTGCAAGAACGTATTTTACCATCCCTGCCGGGAAATACATCTCTCTCAACCACTTTACCTAGTTTCCAAAAATGTCTAAGAAATTTTTCATCATTAATTAGTACAACATCATCAATTTTAAACTCTTTAATTTCGCTTGTAGGTTTAACACAGTGAGCAGATTTAAGCATGCAAATATATTCTTTTGACCATTTTGTCCAAAACATATTAAGTAATCTTTCGCGATAATTAAACCTTTTAATTAGAACTTTCCTGTTGGATAAGTTAGAATCAAAATTAAGCCTGGCAGGTGGTAGACTATTCACTCTACGTCCTAAAATCATATGAGATGGAGTAAGAGGTTCAGGTTCATTAAATTCACTAAAAATATATGTAAGAGGGTGAGAGTTGAGCACTCCTTCAATTTCAATTAAAAGAGTCTCCAACTCATCGCGAAATAAAGTTGCTCTTCGCACAGTCTTTCGTAAAGCAAGCTTTACTGTTCGAATAAGTCTTTCGTAAAAGCCGCCCCACCAGGGTGCTCGTTCCATAACAAACTGCCAGTAGATTTTATGAGAAGCGTAGAACGCTTTCACTGTAGGATCGCTGATAATCTTCCACAAGTTTTTCAGTTCAAGTTCGGATTTCTTAAAAGTTTTTGCGTTGTCAGTCAAGATTTTCGAACACAGACCACGACGACTAATAAAACGTCGAAGTGCTAATAGAAATATTTCAGTTGTAAGGTTGTTCACTAGCTCTAAGTGAAGAGCTCTCGTAACAGCACACGTAAATAAAACAATGTAATGTTTATTCTCGTCTTTTGTGTAGAGGGGGCCTCCAAAATCTATTCCAACTACAGAAAATGGAGCTGACTGCTCTACACGAAGAGCTGGTAACGGAGCGGTGACTTGAACACCTGAAGTCGAACTAAATCTTTTGCATATCAAACATTTCTTTAAGATGTTTTTCACAGTCTGTCTCCCTTTAATGAACCAGAATCGCTCTCTAATTTCTAGTAGAGTTTCACTAACACCACCGTGAAAAACCTTTTCGTGAGAGTCTCGCACCATTAAATTTACGAAGTAATGCTTGGCCGGTAAAATGATAGGGTGATTTTGTAAATAAGAAAATTTAGATTTTTGCAGTCTTCCACCGACACGTATCAGTTCATCTGAATCAAGGAAAGGATTAAACTCTAAAATTACTGAAGTTTTGAGTAGTAGTTTGCGTGCACGTAAACTATTAACTTCTTCGGCGAAAGCATCTCTCTGTACTAATTGAATCCAAAATTTTTCAGCACCATCGATTTCTTCTGTACTTAAGTCGTCAGATCGTTTATTGAATCTATTGCGAATGTTATGCACAAATTGAAGCACCCAACTAGTAACTCGCAATAATTTCTGCAGGCTGCTAATTTTGCTTAAATTAATTATTGAGGCTGTGTTTAATTCACATGCGAACATAAACACTTGTTCTTCGGATTCACATGGGTCGGTTGAAAAAAAGTCACAATTCAAGCTTTTCGGCCAGTTGTTTTCCGTCGTGCGAAGCCACTGAGGACCATGCATCCAAAATTGGCTGTTAATAATCGTCTCGAGATTCGCTCCCCGAGAAACATAATCTGCTGGATTTTCTCTCCCACTGCAATGATGCCCATCAGACGGATCGGAATTTGATTGGATTTCTATTACCCTATTCGAAACAAACTGTTTGTAATTTGAAGCTTTTCCTTTAATCCAATGGAGAGCAATAGAAGAATCACTCCAGAGGAAAAATTTCAAAATAGGGAATTTAAATTTTGATGTTAAATATTTCAAAATTCTCGAGGCTAAAACTGCTCCTAAAAGTTCCAATCGTGGGAGGGTTAACTTTTTGAGAGGAGAAACTCTGCTTTTAGCGGTTATAAAACTCGTGTAAATATCGTCATTTGCAGTGACATAACGAAAATACGCCACTGCTCCAAATGCTCTGGGACTTGCATCACAAAATATGTGCAATTGCAAATCCTTTCCCTTATCTAAAGGATATGGAAAATATTTTCTTTCCAATGTTAAGTCGTTTAGAAGACAAACTTGAGAGCACCAAGTCTCCCATTTATTCTTTAACTCGGTGGGCAATTGCTCATCCCAGCCGAGACCGTATTCCCAAATTTCTTGCATTAAGCATTTTATTAACACAAATGGGGAAATAAAACCTATCGGATCAAAGATTTTTGCTGCTGTTTTTAGAACACAGAGTTTCGAATTCTTTAAATTTTTAATTAACTCAAGCAATGGTTGTGCATCTAATTTAAATGCATCATTATTTAAATTCCAAATAATTCCTAAAACCTTTAACGAACGCTCACCCGATTCACAAACATCACCTATACCGTTTTCGTTCCATAATTTTCTTAATTCCTTCGAATTAGTTTTAAATTTTCTTAAATTCATGTTAGCATCTTTAAGAATTTCAATCGCGTCTTTTGAGAGATTGAAAGCCTTATAAATGGATTCGGATGAACCGGCGAACAGATCGTCAACATATAAAGAAGTATTCAACAGTTCATAAGTTTCTCTATAATCTTCCTTATATTTTCGTATATGGAATTTAATCGTCGCAGCAAGTATAAAAGGACTCAAGGTCACCCCAAACGGTACACGATTCATTCTCATTATTTTGTACGATTTGGCATCTCCATCATTCGGAAACCAAAAAAATCTTAAATAGTCGCGATCTTCCTCAGCTATTCCAATCGTTAAAAATGCCCCTTGAATATCACTACAAAACGCATGTTCATATTCGCGAAATCGCAAGATTACATCTATTATTCGGGGATTCAAAGGTGGGTCCGCATAAAGGCACTCATTCAAAGATTTACAGTCTCTACCTTTCGAGGACGCATCAAAAACCATTCGTACTTTTGTCGTTTCTTTGTCTTTTCGAACCACAGCCGAATGAGGCATATAATAAGAATTAGTTTCGAAATGTGATGAACATTCCTCAACAATATTTTCTTTAATTGGATGTTTAACAATATTTTTGTATTCATTATAAAGCCAATTATTGTCTTGCATTTTTATACTTAAATTACCGAATCTGCGCTTCACTATTGCCCAATTATTTTTCAAATCGCTTGGTTTATCTTCCCAAAATAATTTAGTCTGATACATTCCGTTATTAAATTTTAAATTATTCTCAAAACTCGAAATATAGTCGTTATCGCTATCTAACATATTCTTTTCTGTATCACTAATTCCCATCGATTCTAATTTCCAAAATTGGGTTAAATTTTCATTTAATTTGGAACAACATTCTATTTTAAATACAGAAACGTTTTCTTTATAATGTACATCCATAGGCGATATTCTCCTGGATTATTGTCCCGAAAATGGTATCTATCACAAACAAAGTTTTTGTTAATTTCTCCTTTTTACCGGAATGAATCTGCCAAAAATATTGCGCCCCTATTAACAATGAAATCTCATCCCCATTCGATTCGTTTAAGTCAGAAAAGTGAACATTTTTACAACTAAGCGATTTCTTTAATTTATTCGCCGATACTTTGAAAGGAGTTCCGGAAATGACATCCGTTAGGAGAGCTTCAATAGTGATCGTGTTTACAGAATCGTTAAGGTTACAGAGGGTAATTTCCACAACTTCGTATTTTTTTTGAATGGGTGCTCTCGAACCGAATGTGTAAACCAATAAATTTTCTTCGCGTTTCACAGGAAGCTTCATTTCAGAGGCTACTGTTTTTTTTAAAAAACATCTCTGCGAAGCGTTATCTAACAAGAGATTTATTTCCTTTTTCTCCGATTCGTTTACCAATAAAGCCCTGCACGTTTCGAGAAGAATTTCGTTAGGAGGTGTATTCACATTACAGCATGAAATACTTTTCAGGGGTGTGTCACATTGCAGTGAGGAACCCCGAACACCTGCGTTCTCCGAGGCGGTCTTTTGGTCAACAGGGTTGTTTGTGGGGATGAAAGAAGTATCGCATATCAGTTCGAAGTGACGACCCTTACAATTAACGCAAACCCTAGCCTTTTTACAAGCCCGAAATATATGGCCTCGCGTGAGACATAGATAACAAATGCCGTTTTTCCTAAGAGATAATTTCCTTTCCTCGATTGATTTCGGACAAGAATCGGAACTATGATCATTTTTATTATCATTTCCCAAACAAAATACACACTTATTTACATTGACAACAAACGCGGAGGTCGTCGGGACATAAGTATTTTTATTTTTTCCATACGCTGAATCTACGTTATATTTATTAAATTTACTGTGTTTATAATTCTGTTTTTCGTTATAATAATTTCTAGTTTCTTTTCGGGGATTGGAGTCATAAGAATTAAATTCTTTAGTTAAATGCTCATTTTTCTCGCGACATTGAATTTCTATTTTTAAGAAGTCTAATAAATCAGAAATCATATTCTCCGTTTGACCGTATGATTTTCGGGTGAACTCTAATGATAAATCCCGCGGAATAGATTTTAAAATTATTGGATACAATAAGGAACTATAAGTGTCCGGATTTACCCTACAGTTTTGTAATCCTCGAATAACAGTTTTCGCAAGCTCAAAATGTCATCTGATTTTCGCACAGGATTTAAATGTAATAATTTAGACATATGCGAATCAATAATTAAATCTTTTCTGCCAAATCGCTCTTTAATTATGTTTAATGCGATTGTATAGTTATTTGCACTTAAAGTTAAACATCTAATTGCTATTTCAGCTTCATCAATTAAGTAAGATTTTAAATAATTAAATTTCTCAACGTCACTTAAATTTGAGTTGTGTATTGCTGCTTCGAATTGGGCAAAGAAATCACTAAATTTTAAAATATTTTCGTCAAATTGTGGGATTTGCAGTTGAGGGAGTTTTAAACCTGAAAATTGTTGCTCGCTTCTAGAACTTGTAATAGGTGTGTTTCTCGAATCAGTTTCTCTTTTGTTTAATATTTTATTGCTCTTTTGTTTAATATTTTATTGGCACGCACTTTACAAGTTATTATTGAATCACGGTATTCTTGTTGTTTTTCTATTTCCTTTTCTAGGTCATCCATATTAGTAAGAATCGTGATATCTTTGTCAACATTCTCAAGTTGTTTTTCTTTATCAATTAATTTTGCTAAAATTTCTTCTATTAAATCGCATGATGCATTCTCCTTCTCAATTTCAATTTTAATTGAGTTCAATAATTCTGTTGCCGCCCTTCTGACAGGTGTTCGAATTTTTTTAAAAACTTCGATATCCATTTCGTATAAATTAAATTTTCAACTTCAAATACTGTTCGGAAGATTTCAACTACACTAACAGTTCGCAATAATTTATCTAAAAGCAGGTCCCGAGTTTCAGGCACCAAAATAATGTTCAAATTCAAACTTCTAAATAATTATTCAAATTCGTAATTCAAAAATTCAATTCGGATTCGTGCATTAAAAATGAATAAATTGCTCTTACCTGTCAGAAGGAGAAGCGACGCACAAAAACACCCCAGTCGGATGGAGGGACAAAAACGTTTTTATTTACAAAACAGGAACACTATTTACACTAGAAGCAAGCGACTACAGCGCCGCTAAACAGGAGTTACAACAAAAACAGTTATCTCTTCATAATTAGTCAAACAATTTTAGGGAAAAAAATTCTTTTGTTGTATATAATCTTTAACTTCAACTTTATTTAGCAATGCTTTTTAAATTGCTGATCATTGTTTGCTATATAAAGTGATCATCTTAGCTCTTCAGATTATGATTTGTATATAAAATACAAGGTATATTATAAAACACAAAATAGGTCTTAGAGTTTTAAATTGAATACATACATAAATATATATATAAAGGAGGAAAGAAGCATGGCAAAACAAATTTACATATTATGCAAATACCCGATTTTTTTGAAAATGTCTGCCTAAAAGTATTTAATAGAAATAGAAATCATTTTCTTTCCAGTTAATTTAAATACTATAACTAAACATTACATGCTTATTTACAATGGCATATGAATTTATGAATATGAATCACACAAACCTATTGAATATAATTTTAAATTACATTTAGTACAATGTTTT
This sequence comes from Trichonephila clavipes, assembly GCA_019973935.1. Lineage (NCBI taxonomy): Eukaryota > Metazoa > Arthropoda > Arachnida > Araneae > Nephilidae > Trichonephila > Trichonephila clavipes. The sequence continues at coordinate 178,399 of BMAU01000084.1, forward strand.
ATTCTGAGAATTATGAAATGAATATAATTAAATATTATTAATGATAATATTAAATGCCAGTTAGCGTATTTTCAGGATTCCAACACTATAAACATTTTTACAAGATTTTAAACAGCAATTAACATTTTACTAGCTACATGGCCCGGCATCGCGTGGGCTTTCTGTACTTTTATAAATTTTCCCTTTCCTTCACAAGGTCTGCACTTCTAATACTCTTTTTCAAAATTCAAGGGGAAAAAAAAGTAAAACACAATTTTTGTTTTAAAAAACCATACTTTTTAAGTAATTTTTTCAATCTTTATGCAGATTACGGATAATATCGTTCTACACACGGAGAAAAGTTCAGTGAAATTATTTTTATAAATAAAGAAGTTATTAAGTATTTAAATAAAATTTTGAGTATTTTTTGAAAAATCGTAAAAAAAATTTTTTGACATTTTATTTTTAAATGACTGATTCTAAAAGAGAAAAGCATGAACTTTTTTAGGGTAAAATATCATTTCGTTAACGCAAAAGAAAATGCAAGCGGAACGGTTTAGAAATCATTTTCCTAAAAACGTATCGATTTTGACTCATTTTAGAAAAAATCGTAAAAAATAGAAAATATCATTATTTTGTAAAATAAATTATACCGTATCGTGGCGAAGTAAATTATCTTTCCGATTCTGTAATTATTTTTTCTCTGAGTCTCATAAAAAAATTATATCGTGTTTTAAAAACGTCGAGGATAAAAAAAATACGTCGAAAAATTAGAATTTTGCCATTCGGTGGCAAAAAATTCCAACAGCGGTAAAATAATTATGCATTTGAAGGTTTTTAATTAATATCTTTTTAATTAATTGCAATATTGGAATATAAATGGTCAAAACGGATTCTCCTCGGATCATTCCCGAGCTTTTGGAACCTTTGGTGAGTTTCTGCGTCGTGCGGTTCAAGAGAAGATAGATACAGGTAGTCAGATAAATGCGTTTGCTTACCTACGAATTTCAATAGTGTAGATGACGTAGGGAAACGATGAAATAAGGGCTTTCATCAAATCGTGAATAAATTTGTTAAAACACAAGGTTTAATCCTTTGAAGGCGGGAAAACGAGCCGAATTGCTGGGCTTCATATTAGATTTGCTTTTTTTAGAATACGTTTCTTGTTTAAGAAATAATAAATTTGTTCTATTAGCAATTAATTTATATAAATCAATTACGTATATATATATATATATATATATATATATATATATATATAATCGTAATATTTAAGAAAACACAATATAAAAATATTTTCTTACGTCATAATATATTTAAACTGCATTTATATTAAAGCTTTTTCTTACTTATTGAATCAATTGAATTTATTAAGTTTATCTCTCTCTCTCTCTCACTACTTCTTGAACTACTCAAAATAATTTCTTAAAGTTTTAAAACATTTACTTTAAATTCTACCATACATTTTAAAGATTATAAAGGCATTCTGTTAACAATATGAGGAATAATTAACTAAAAGGAAATTAACAGAAAGAAAGACTATGAACTAGATATTTTACTAATAAAAATATTTTCTCTAAAAGTTCAAAAACTGCAACCACAGATAAACCTACCCATAATCCAAACTGATTACCTAAATTACTTAAAAACTCAGATACTTTATATTTGGGTTGTTGTTCATAAATGTGTGTTTCTAAGCTTAAATAAAAGACATTTAATCTCAGAATTCTGTCTTTAAAGACTTTTTTTTTGAGTAAATTCCGCTTAACGTATTTTTCTTTTTAAAAAATGCTTCATGTGATAAAACAGCAAGAGATACCTTTTCATTATAGTAAATGGAATTGCAAGGCAATGGACAATCACAAATTGGCCCAGATTTTGTCATATTATTCAGAACGTCATCCAAACAACAAACCTCTTCCATGTTTGTTAAATTACAAGGCTGTAAGTCATTCATAACTGCTATGGTCTGATCAATACACCCACAATTTTCAAAATTGTGTTCTTGAATGCAGGTTCGAACGCGCAATCATTTTTGTTAAAAATATTTTTTTTTCCCTCTGCTTTGTAATTTAAACAGCGATCTTTATACGGAAGTGGTAATCTACGCATGATAGTTTGTTTCAAAGATATTATAGCTTCATAACCAGGACCAACGATAAATCCGTCTTCTTCAGGACTTGGAATTTCACTTGGGTCGTGAATAATTACCTTAGCCCCTTGAATATGGACTGTTGGTAAAGATTTACAAGACCGAAGATTTAAATGTAAAATCAAACCACTGTTTATTCCAGTCTCCGAAACTTGTAACAGTTCTTTTCCTTCAACTTTTTTGTTAAATGTGATACAGTTCCCAAAACGGTGATGAACGAAATGACTTAAATAGGTTGCTGAACAAGATCTACCATTGAACAAGCATTCTTCCAGGAAATCAGAAAGAGTGTGCCCTTGTTGGAAATGTGTTTCTTTGTTCATTGCATAATGCTTTAATTGGAGTCTCAATGCTTCATTATATTTTATATCTTGTAGTATATCTTCGTTATTTTCAACCTTATTACAAGGGAATAAATTTCTTCAGTTAGATAGTAAAAGTGGTGTTCCTGATGGGATGCTTCTGGCGATTCCCATCCGTATGCATTCCCGATCCAGTTCTCTCATTCTATTCAAATTGCAAATACTGACTGCAGGAAATTCGAGACTTTTCCTTTGATCCATCAGAATATTAATCACAACAGGATACTTCCAATAAAAATAGCAAAATTTCTGAACTTCATAAATACTTCCAATGAGACTCGCAACAAGTATAAAAAACCATACTATCTTGGCGAGATACGACGAAGAACAGCCAATCTTGGAGACTGCATAAATAGAAGAATTATTCAAAAAACATGAAGTAATATTTTGTACTTTTCTATCACAAATACTTCGGCAATCCTTGTGGAATACATCGTAAGTTAAAATTAATAATTTTTGACTTTTCGAAATTACTTTACCCATTATCTTTTTTTTAAAAAAAGCTTACACTTGCTTCTTGACGTTCGTTTGAATATTTCACTGCAGAAAGATTTATCATTAAGTTCGAAAGCTTAATTGAAACAAGATTTTTATACATTTGACAGATTAAATTTTAGACACTTGGTTATAGATTTCTGTGTGCAAGTTTTTTCTAATTTTTTTAGTCATTCCGGTTAAAGTTTTTGTATTTTATTCTTTCAGAAAATCTCTCTCTAAATTTATAACAGCATTCTTAATTCAATAAAGACATGCTACCTGCATTCATAGTTAAAAATATATGACTATATATTAGTAACGGCAATCTTGAAAGCATTATATTTTATAATTTAAAAAAAATATAATATAATATTCATTATTCTCTAGTATAGAAAGATGATGTGAGAAAGCTACAATTGAAAAGTTGACATATTCTATTGTTTCAGAGGTACAGAAAAATATCATTTAATGTATTTCAAAAGCCTTTTAAATACTCTTCTCATTGATTACTCCAGTAAATTATGCAACATTTCAGTTATTATAAGGCATAATTACTTCAATAAATGAATAGCTTGCTGTTCTTTAAAAACATTACTCAAATAATTGAATTTTCCTTTTCAGATAAAATAAATATTGGAAGCTCACAGAAAGCCTACATACATTTTTCTCTTAAAAATAGGATTTAAAAATGTAACTATGTCAACACTGAGAAAGGTAATTACCATGCTTCCACCTTATTTCGATTTTTTATTGTGTATACAAAAGATAGTAAAGCTATCCACTAGATATGCAAATGAATTTTTTTTTTCATTTTATCCTTATGAAACAATAGAAGATAATACTTTTTAAAATTGCTTCTTAAAGTACAAACATGTAAGACCGTATACTAACATTATTCAAAAAAATAATATTCATTGATTATTGCTTAGACAAAAATGATAATACATATTCATTCATTTAAGCTTTAATACCCCTTTATGTTACAATGTGCTTAGTTTCGTACACAATGAATTATTAATGAAATACCATTAATTTTGGAAGAAAACTTCTTTTTAAACATTGAACATTCAATGAAAAAATAGCTGTACGTGCGTGGTTGTGTATGTGTACAACATATAACACACAATATATAACAAGGAGTTATCCGAAAAGAGCGAAACTGTGTAGAACATTAGGGTAGGCTGAAAATAATTCTTTTTTCATTGCCATATCTTATAAAACATTTACCTTTCGCCAAGCTAAGTAAAGAGCCGAAAAGAAATTTTCAAATTGAAAAATATTTTCCGTTCGTACATCGCACTTGAAATTTTGAAAAATGGAGATATAGTTCGTTATTTTCTAAAATAAATTTCTTAAAATCATTTAACTTACCTATGTCGTGATGCCATTGTTCTAAGTGTACATTTGTTCGGGCCAAAAAAAAAAAGACTAACTAAAACCTGTAAATTAAAAATATTTATTATTCGTGCAAGAAGCTGGATTTTTTAAAATTAAAAATAGCAAGATTTTATAATTTTATCTGACTTCATTTTTTTCCTCTTTAATAAGCAAAACTCAATAAATGGCAAACATGTTCATCATTTCAAACATTGTTTTAGCACTTCATGTGAGCATATATCTTATTATTAAAGCGTACATCTTATTTAAAATTATTCAATATTCTTATTCAAATGTACTTAAATTCAGATTTTGGAGAAAATTTAGCGACGGATCTTGATAGTAAAAACAAGAGAGTTGTTCTAGTGATGATCTGTCCAGGGATATCGTAAGCCTTCTTGAAGCCATGGGTCCCTACACAAATGTGGGCATCACCTATGACCCTTAAAAAAAGACACTACATAGCATACGTTGTCAAATACTCGTACAAACAATAACCCAAAACAAATAAATGTGCATGACTTACAACCGCACAAACCGGCTCGACCGACTTCCGCCTTTTGCGTATGGTGGTAGGTCTAGGTCTGTATGTGGACGAATGCCATCATACATAGCCAGTTGACATTTCGTCCAAAATTTCAACTTTGGGGGGAAGTACAACCGGAAATAATACTTGACAGTTTACATTATTCGAAACGAGACGAAGCCTCTATTGTGTGTGTGCGGCCGAGACCCTTGACCCGGTTGGCCCATCCCTTCGTCCTAATACGAGAGGGTATATACGTTTATTAGCAGCAGGGGTGCCCCAAGGACCGGATCCCTGCCCGGGGTGGCAAATTCTAAGGGCGGCATTTGGATCGATTTTGGAAATAAAAAAATTTTTGTTACAAAAAAATTTATACATTTTCTGAAATATTATTGGGGGGGGGGCGAATTTGGTATTTCGTTAAACGTATCTTACTTCCTTATTTTGTATTCTGTATGTTTAATGTCTGTTTTCTTTTATGCTGAAATCTAAGAGTTCGAGGCTGGAGTACATGTTAAGCATGAAGTTTGATAAGTTTACACATATTTCACTAGTAACTTTCTCCCCATCCCGGAGTATGGCTACAATGGACATTCCTTTCACCCGTACGATGTCCGGTGTCAGCTATCCAAAAGGGGACAGGGGCAACAAGAGTTTTTTTATAGATAGAGAGTCACAGGAGATGTTTTATTTTAGTCTTGAGTATAGTTCTTTTAAATTAAAATAAGCGTTTGTGATCCCCACCACCAGTGAACTGTTTTTAGAAGAAATTGGCATACTGAAATGGACGATTCCTTCTCTTACATTTTACTCGTTTGAAATAATAACAGGTAATTATATCCTTAATTTCGAATTATTTTGTATTTGGCTTAAAATTTTGTGTATATATATATATATATATATATATATATATATATATATATATATATATATATATATATATATATATATATATATATATATATATATATATATATATATACTGCTCAAAACAATTAAAGGATATTGTAAGTTTTATATAAAATAAAGATATAAGCGAAATTTTTTTGCCGACAATGGAAGAAGAGAATCCCAAATGCAAATTTTTCTGATTTTCAAACTGTGGAGTATGCTAATTTTGAGTTCGACGTCAAAAACGTCGCTTCAGCGGTAGTGAATGAAATTTGACTTTCAACAGAAATGAAGACAAGGATGATCGGCATTCAGTGACTGTTTTGTTTCGATGAGTACGATGTCTCAGCGAAGTCATTAAACCGATTCAGAAGCTTGAAGAGTTGTTGGTAGGTTAGAAGGGGGCCAAACTCAAGCCGAAGTAGCGCAAGCCATTGGAGTGTCACAAAGTGTGATTTCCAGGATCTGGAACCGTTTTTTGGAGACTGGAAGTGCAAGCCGAAGACCAGAACAAGGTCGTAGACGGGCAACAAAGCCCAATGAAGATCGTTATTTTGTGTTAAAGGCTCGGAGACACCGAAATATGAACGCTACTCTTCTCCAACAACACCTTCGCTCGGCTACTGGCACCATAGTTTCAACTCAGACTGTCCGAAACCGGCTCCATGGTGTAGGTCTGTATGCTCGCCGACCGATGGTATGTGTTAGACTAACATCTAGGCATCGTCGCAACCGCAGGGGGTGGGCAACAGAGCATATGAGCTGGAGGAGAAATGAATGGAGCAATGTTCTTTTTTCCGACGAGTCCCGTTTTTCTGTTCATCCGGATAATAGGCGTATTTTCATCTGGAGGGACCGTGGCAGTAGGAATAATCCTGCGTTCGTGCACGAAAGTGTCATATGTTGCGGTGAGGGAGTGTTGGTGTATGGTGGCATATCCGTTGACGGGCGCACAGACCTCTACATCATTCGAGATGGACCTCTGACTGCTCGCCGATATAGTGATGAGATCCTCAGACCTATTGTAGTCCCTTACGCTGCAGCAATCGGAGATGACTTCATTTTAATGGACGATAACTGCATGCCACATCGTGCTAACCTGGTGGAGGATTTCCTTTTCGAAGTAGGAATCATACGAATGGAATGGCCAGCGTGTTCTCCAGACTTGAATCCAATAGAGCACGTTTGGGAAGCTCTAGGAAGACGAGTTGCTGGCCGCCAACCACCCCCACAAACTCTCCAAGAACTGGAAAGAGCTCTTCTGGAAGAGTGGGACAGAATACCCCAACTCGTGATTAATAGCCTCATTGACTCTATGCCTCAAAGGTGCTCAACGTTGCTGGTCGTCTGTGGAAACCATACCCCCTACTAAAAATGATTTCCTTTGAAGAAAACACCTTTTCTTATTCTTTTTTTCTCATATGCACAAATTGTGTTTTTTTTTCTTTTTGTACACAAATGCGAAATAAAATGCATTTTTTTCTGCCAAACATGTGTAATTTATTCTCATATAACCTACTACGTCTGTCGACCATGTATCAATCAGCTAAAATGTTTCCCAGCCACAAGATCCACCTAAAACCGCAGTATCCTTTAATTATTTTGAGCAGTATATATATATATATATATTTCAGTTTGTATCTGTGGAAATATTTTATCTTTTTTAATTATAATTTTTTTGCTTTGGAGAGGGGTGGTATTTTCCAGTTTTGTCTGGGGCGGCAAAGCTGCTAGCAGGGACGTCTTAAGATTTTCTGAGGCCCCTATACAAAAGTAAGCCTTAGCTGTGATCTTTAAAAATAGAGAGTATATAGCACACATTATCAAATACTCGTACAAACGGTAATTTGAAACAAATTAATATGCATGACTCACAAACCGGCTCTACCGGGGGTCACATTTTGACTAAATGAGTTGAATGATTGTTTATGGCATTAGGCCTAGGCCTAGATCTAGACAACTGACATTACATAATAATACAGTCTTGCCACTTGACATGTAGTTTGAAATTCCCTGTTTTTCGGGGAATATGAACTGGAATAATATCCGACCATTAAAATTATCTATCATGATCTTATAAGGACTGAGTCGAAAACGAAACTCCCACAGAGGGCAAAGCCTTGGGCCCAGGCTGCCCATGCCTAAAGACGTAACTTGCCTCAGCGCCATTCTTTTCGAAATGTTTTGTCGTGTGACACAGCCTTCCACCGCATGGTTGTGATAGGGAAACTTTGGAATGCTGTACCCAAGTCATTTATTACACCATTATCTTGAAGTACAAATAACGCAACCACAGCTGTTGATGTTACAGTGTAATTTCTCACTGTAACTTACGTTCTCTTCTATTTTTAACATAGACAAGGCAATGCAAAGCCCTAGCCCAGAAACTAAGTTTCAAACCACTTTTATGCAACATTGCTCGAACCCCTTCAATAGCAGTTTGGTTAAGCCTTTCAACTATGTCATTCATTTCAGGAGTTTTTACAGGGATTCTTTCCATATGTATGTATCCAAGTAGTTCAAAAAGCTTTCAAAATCGTCATTAGAAAATTTTAAGCCATTATCAACTCTTAACGTTTTTAATTTCACTCCTAACTTCTGTACTTAACTAAATATTGTTTAAAAATTTAAAAAAAATTGTTTTTATATTGTGAGTTGTATATATTTCTACTCTACACGAGAAAGAACAAAAAATATTCAGCTCCTATAATTCTCTTCAAACAACTTTTACCTCACATGTATAGCTTTGACAAGAAAACTTTTTAACAGTCAACTCATAATATATATTAAAGCTGGATCAAATAGATTTGGTAAGTTTTCAAGTATTGCACAATTCCAATTTTCCTTTTAATTTATCAATACCTCTCATAATTTTATTTTTAAGCATTTGATTTAATAGCTCTGTGACAGAAAATGTTCTATTAATTCTCTACCTAAAGATGTACTAAACGCCTCTTCTGCAATATATTCTACATTCCACGCGAGAATAGCCCTTTAAAATACACTATTTATCCACTTAAGGCAAAGTAAATATTCACACTTTCATGAATTTCTACAATCATTTTATCTTTGCCCCATTTTACAGTCATCCCAGCTATATATCCATAATAACTCCTCTAATTTTTTTCTTATATTAAGTGCATAATATGCATCAACTTATTTAACTCTGTAACATAAGTAAATTTATATTTAACATTAAATATACCTTCAATGCCAAAATCACAGACTGTTTTTATCACCTACAACAGGAGTGGACAATTATTTAGCCCGGGGACCATTTTGTAAAAGCGGAGGACAGCATTGGTTTTAAAATGATTGCATTCATTATTTAACTTTGCACTTCGAAACAGGTATAAGTTTTAAAAAAATTTAAAAAGTGGCAGCTTTATTCAATTTACTTATTATGCAAATTTCATATCCATTGCTACTAGCAAAATTAATTTTAAAATCAGCTTAATGTGACAAATGGGTCCTATCTCACGTTTCTACAATTGTTTTTAGAATCAGAAGTGAGATTACTCATTCAGATTCTCATCACAATCCCTGTAAAATATATGTCAAGGAGCGTTTAGAAAAGTTGTAGGCTATCGTGAAAATTGTTGTAGGACTATTTTGAAGTGTGTTGATTATTATGTAACTAATATTTGTTGCTTCTACAGGTTTTTCACACACTCCATAGCTTTTGTGTTCTTCCTTAGAAAGTGTGCAGTCAAAATCACTTTGTTTCAGGGTATCTCGTTTCATATTACACTTCTTAAATATGTCTACCGTTTTATGACACCTGTTTCGGTCATCAGTGGTGAGTGAGTGAATATTAACGTCGCACTGTTAAGCTACACGAGGGCTTTTGGCGACGGACCACGTAATCTTGAACCATGGTCAAGTGACGTGGACGACACCTGAGCTGGCACCCTCCACTCCTGACTACCACACCACATGAACAGGAGGACGTTTCAGCTCACGACAGATTTAGCGTGCATCGCTGCCCTACACGGCTGGTCTTTAGTGGTACTGGGCTCGAACTCGTGACAAAGCCAGCCACGATCCTATACCTATACCACTCGGCTACCGCGGCCCCTCGGTCATCAGTGGTTCAATCAATCAGTAAGTGGTAGAAATCATTGGTTGAATCGTGGTAGAATGGCTTTGGATCAATCAACGCTCATATCATCACAACTATTAGACTCAATTTAAGTTCAGTAAATCATCGAAGGCAAGTGCAAGATTAAATAAGTTTAATGGAATATGGAGTGCGTCTGCACTCGGTCACGTACAGGCGATCTCTGGTGTAAACAAAGCAAGTTTTTACAAGCAGCGCCCTCTATACTGAGGGGGGGTTCTACCAACACCGTACGTGCTGCTTTATTCCCTTTATTATCCAAGAAATACTTGTTTGTCCATTAAACATGGCATTCATCACTGATTCTGCTTTACTGGTAATCATAGTCCGGCGGACTCTCTATGGGCATTATCACAGTCCAACAAACTCAAACACTGGGAATAAACAGGAAATACCTATAGTATCCTTTTCCGGATTAAACTTTCGTTCAAAAAATTGATTTTTAAGTCCAAAAAAATGAAACTCGTATATGGTACAAAATTTTCCTTTAAAATATTCAATGCTATTTTTTTCATCTTCAGTCCTAGTTTTCAACGGTTGAAACTGTTTTTCAAATCTTTGAAACATTGCAGTAGAATTTCGTGTTTTCTCCCACTGTCAGTGATTTACACAAACTTCTTTTATAGAAATGGTTATATTCTAAAAAACACGTAGATGTGTGGAAGCGCTCTGAACTTCCAAACTCCACTCTTGTATAATGCCATTGGTCAATTGTATTATTGTTTATTATTTCAAGGCTTCTTTAGAACACGGCATTTCTTTGGATATAAACAAAACTTTCATATGCTTCCAACAGGAGTAATAAGATACATGCAACTTAGGAAAAATACGAAATTTTAATCAAGACAACCCATCAAAAGGATGCAGTTTACAAATAAGGAGTTGGTTGCGGCGGATCCCAGAAACAAATTACTTTATCGAAGTAAAAAAAAATAAATAAATAAAAAAATTCGAATTTTTCTAATATTTCATAGAATCTTTTTTCAAATATACAGATTTATTGTTAAGCTCTTTTGGCCCATAACCATTTGCAAGACAAGATGCCTGTATGAGATTAGAAGGTCAAACTATTGGGTGAAAATTCAGGGATTTTACTATCACAATCGTTGGATGAAGAAAACAAAAATCTATATAATTGCAGGTAAATCCTTACGTCAACTCTCCATCATGTCAAATCAAACTCCTTTACTTGCACAATGAAGAGAAAGAAAAATTAACATAATACCTTTAAAAGTATAAGTTTTTATCTTTTCATGAAATATATATATTTATATTATAATTTTTTTTAACAATAATTGTAAAACAAACTAAGTTTAGTTAGTAGGGAGAGTGATCTCCTTTAATTTTCTTACATTTCATGCTACAAATCAAGAATCTAGACCAGTAGTTCCCAAAGTGGTCTATATAGACCCCCTGGGGTCTATTGACTACCTTCAAGGGGTCCACGAAAGTGAAAAAATAATTTGGGGTCTATGAGGTGTAAATGGGGTCTACGATAGTGGTTCTCATTAAACCAGATCGTGGCTTTAATTTTAAAAGGAAATTTAATCAAGTGGAGAGAAACCACACTTACTTAACAGATTTATTTACTTAATATAATGAGGTTAGTTTGTAGTTACAAGGCGACAGCGTATATTTTAGGAGAACAAGGACCACATTTAAGCCTTTCTTGTGTGTGTGTGTGCTAGAATTAAGCCATATGAGTATAATTTTGAACATCGCAAATTTAACCCAGTTTCTCAATTGTCACAGACAATCTGCCAGGAAAAAATACGTTTTAACCTACGTTCAATATTTAAATACCTTTTTTTTAGATTTTGAAGCTAGGTCTGAGAATATGTTTTGACTATCGTAATACTACAGTAGGCACTGAATTCATTTGGTCACTTTGAAAAAAAATGTCAGTTTACAAGAATTAGGTACTAGGAATAAGCACTAACAAAGAAAGTAAAGTTTAGAAACGGATGTCGGCAATTTTGGCTTTAAAAAGATATACCTGTTATTTATTCCATATTATGGAATAACTTGAGAAAGTTTTTTAATTATTTTTCCGATTGAGAAGAAGTTTTTCAGTGTGCTTACCGGTCTCTAAAACAAAAAAAGAAAGTAGAAAAGACTGGATACTAATAACTGAGGAGAAATTTAGGGTTTAACCTGACAAGATTGATCCCAAATGAAATTTTGTTATTGCATCCCCAGTGTTTGCTGCCCAGTTATTTTACGTAACTGTTATTTTATGCATCAATTAAATTTTAATTTAATTACTTAACATATGATTTCTCAAATTTTAAACACATTCTTCTCTACAGTTAAAAATTTTAATCTTTTAAAGTAAATAGCTCTATACCTACTATCAAAAACACATTTAAGTTGATGAATTTGCAAAAATTTAATATTAGTCAAGTAGGGGTCTACCCCAAACTGAAAACACTGTCAAGGGGTCTATGAGGCAAAAAAGTTTGGGAACCTCTGATCTAGATCAACTGCAGCGACAGATTCTCACTCTTGCAGCAGAACAGTTTTGATTTCAACAATGTACCTTGGAGGAGACTATTGAGCTGAAATCTTTCGCAAGTATCAAACAAGCTTAATTAAGTGCAAGTATGAGGATCCCGTTGGCCATCCTGTGCACTTAATCTCTTCATTTTCAAGATGTTCTTCGTACTGAGAATGGTATGATGCTCATTGTCATCCATGAATAAGAGCTGCAGATTTGTAGTACTTCAGAATCTCATATCTGTAACCTTATCAGAAGATCCTTTGAAAGCGTGGCGAGTGCATTTTCATCTGATAATAAACCTGCCAACTCCAAAACATCATTACCATGTTACAGATCTCTTTCCGTGATGTTATGAAAGTGGTAACGTGTTCCACATTCTCTCCTTATAATGCTATGTCCAGAATCATTCAGTAAATCAGAAATCATTGCATTACTCCAATGTCTAGACAAATTCTGATATACTCAACTCCATCACAAACAGTTTCTCTTTTGTACACAAGTCAATGATAAACCAACAACTGAATGTGTGACATACAGGTTCCACAGACATCTGTCTGACACATGTCACCTGGTAAAACTGCAAAATAACAAATAGAAAATTGCCTTTAGTTGTGGTTACTTTCAGTCAACCAGTTTCCTGTCTATGAAGATTTCCAATAGTTTGCAATCATTTCTACTGTTTGGAAATTAAGTACTCAACATTTATTTGTGTTACCAATTTTTTGATATTCCATTGATTTTGCCTTTTGAAAACTGTTCAATTTGTCTTGTCTTTCTTGTCAATATTTCTGCAACATTTCAAATATTATGAGCTTATTAATTACACAAACCCAATAGTCCCTCTGATGCTGAATAGTCTCTCCCAAATTCATATTACATAACTGACAAAAAAACTTACATGTACACAATCGGCATTTAACGTAATTAGATCATGCGCATGAAAATTTTCAAACTTTAGTATTACACTTAAGCCTTGTATTTCAACAGTTTTCCAATTAAGCTTAACTTTCAGACAGCAATGTGTGTGTATGTATAGAGTAAGAGAAAAAAAGAGTTATCATTCAAGTACTATTATAGAAATACAAACATTTATAATAGATATTTTTTCAGATCTTTTCAACACTGAAATATTTTTTGCAGTAAAAAGACAAGCTACACACACACATATGATGAGTGACTATTTATAGTTATTTTCAATAACACAAAAAAAAAAAATTTCGGTTTTCCAAAACTTTATTTATAAAGTAATATAAAATAAGTATTTCTGTAACAAAAGAAACATCACCATTTACAAGTAAAATATTACAAAAGAGTAAGCAATTATAACAGATGTTAACTAAAATTGTATAAATTAGTCGATTAATGAAAGGAAAAAAAATCTTATAAACCTTTACAAGATTTGTTAACATTAAGTAAACTTCATTCCACTGGTAAATGCAAGACTTCTTAACAATATCTCAGATCTAATTCTTCAGTGTAAAAAAATAAAATTATAATGCATATAAAAAACAACTTTTTTATATTGAATAGGCAGAATCTCACTAGATTGATTATTTACTTCTCTTTTTTAAAATATATATATATATATTAGAAAATGAACAGATTTTTAAAAAAATCAGATTTATTGGTTTAGTAATATTTTCTGTATTAATACTGTAATGATGAGGTTGATGTGAAAAGGTTAAGTGCTAGACTCAATTTTGCAAAATATTCATTTGGAATGAGGATATTGTCTGATAATTCCAGTTATCTTTAGTCCAGTGAAAAGTTTTGGATAGTAAAATATTGAAAACAAAGATCTAGATCTACTCCTCATCCAATTCTTTTAGAAACTGCACAGTCTATCCTTATTCTTGATGTGACATTGATATAACAAATAAATGGAATGTGAAGAATTAAATGGCGATATATATTAAAACAAGAACAATTTTACAAAACAAACATATATCACAGGTTTTAGTAACAATTGAATATTTAACAAGTCCAATAAAGAAATGCAGGAATCAAAATTCATTATTTAAAACAGGTTCATACTTCAGATGAACTTTAAATAATGACTAATAAACAAATATGTAAAGTCACATAACATTCCTATAAATGGTATATACACACAAAGAGTTATAAATATTATTGCTCTCAAAATATCATACAAACAACAATTTTTTAAAATCAATTATGTATAGAGAGAGTGGCACTGACCAAACATTTAGACAAAAAAGATAATTAAATAGGATGTTATCAATAAACAACTGGTTTCATGTCCATAAAAAAAGTAATACTGCTACTATGATTTCGACTTTTTACACAAAAATATAAATATTCATTTCAATAACAGTTAAAAAAGAATAAATTGTACATAAAAAGGAAGAGTTTAGATTTATCGAGGTACAACAGTATTGAATAAACAAATTTTAAAAGCATAAGAGCTGCAGTAAATTAAAATAAGATTTTAAAAAAATTTCTGTTAAAAATGTAGAATATTGAATAGCATTGAAAATTGCAAAACAGTAAACAAATAGCCAAAAATAAAAAAAAGTTTAATTCTTTATTCAAATTTTATATTCAATAATTTTATCATGGATATTTAAAGTTTAAAAATTGAGATTATATAAGAATAATAAATTAATGCTGCTCAAAAGATGTTTATTTTTGGATTAAAAACATTGTCTTCAGAAAACTTATGAATATCATACAAAAATACCCCTAGACGTAAACATTAAGTCCTTTAGCATTAAAAAAATATATGTATAATATGTATTATTATACATATATAGTAAAAAGAGAAATAGTGCACTTCCTACTTTGAACATTAATGAAGGAGCATTAAAAGAACAATTAACTGAACATTAAAAAATTTATTATTATTTCTAAATTTAAGTGTTTGTGCTTTTATTGCAATTGCCTTATTTAAAATCCTAATTTTACTGTAAAATTTTATATCATTAATAAATTCATAACAGTTTTTTTTCCTGGAAATTGTTGAATAATTTCTAAATCTACAATTTCAAAAACTTTAACAACTTTTTATGCTTAAAATTATCATTAAAATACTTTATGATTTGATTAACAGATTTGAATATTTTCTTAAATGATATATGAAATATAAATACATGTTTAATTAAATATGTCCAAAAAACATATTAGTAAAATTATTTTTCAGTACAATATAAGTGAAAAATAATTCTGAAACCATTACATACACACACTGTCCTACATAAATACAGTGACCTTAAAAGATGTAATACATAGAAACATATAATTTCAAACAATCATTTACACGTATAACATAACAAAAGAATTCCAACAACCAAAATAAGTTATCAAAAACATTGTAGATCTTTATCAAATAAGTACTGAATATATCAGATAGCACCCTGTAATTGAGTAAAAAAAAAAGGAAGAAGCATTTGAAAACAATAAGAAATTAAAACACTTGCACATTTGCAAAAGTGATTTAAAGTGTAAGAGTATACTATATATATGTATTATTGGTAGACAATTTAACATATTTTAACAACATTTATTTTACAAACATTTTTAAAAATAATTCTATATTAAAAGATGTACTTACACACATCAATACTTAATAAGAGATTACTTCAGCATAAACTGAACTTTAAAAAACTAAAAAAAATGATGGACAAAAAAAAGCATATTTATGAAGCTTCTGTGGTTCAGTTCTGTAATTTAATAAGCATTCAATACTTTCCATTTAAAATATTAGATATCAGCTAGCTAATGAATCTAAAGAATTATAATACTAATATTTTGCTTATGTATATACATATATGTAATCAATTTTCAATAAAATGTTTCAAAATATAAGTACTTACAATGTTACTATAGAAAGTCAGCAAAACAATATTAATCAGAGCAGAAAGATTATAAATTCAATTACTTTCAACAGCCCTCATAGCAGTGCAAATAAGTGTTTGCGTATCATTTTTAGAATTCCCTTTATTTCTATATTTTTTTTTAATAGATTGAGAAAAATTCATTATGAAATATTTGGAAGTATGTAATATTCCTGAATGACAATAATGCTTCAAGTATAAAGCCATGGAATTATACAAAGAATTAATCAGCAATTAATTCATAATTGCGAAATTTGCTCATATCTAATTAAATTTATAACAATTAATTCCATTATCAAAAAAATATACAGAAATTCAATTAATGTAATGAATATGATTAGCAGAGAAATTATAAATTGAAATATGAAACAATCATCTTTGACATAAGTCTAAAATCTATCTAAGGATTTTCTAAATAAAAAGGAAATTATCAATATATTGTTACACACAAAACATTTCCAATAATTAGTAAAACTAAATACAACAAAAAAAATTAGGATTCTAGAATTTGTGTTTGTGTGTTTCATCTCCAAATAACAATTAATAGCAATCATTACAGAAAATTATGTAAGTAGAAATGAAACATCAAACAGCAACGTAAAAATGCACTCCTGGATATATTTATAAGACAACTATAATTTTCAAAAAAAAATTAGAAGTATTGATTGTAATCAAATACAGTTTACCATATAAATTCAAATAGCTTTTTGAATCATTGTAACGTATAACATTCATGGCTATAATGATTAAACTGAACTTATTTGAGAATTACTTAATATTTTAGCTATAGACATAAATATAAGAAGGGTGAATTTTGTATAAAAATAAACAGCAACTATGTATGTAAATAAGTGTGTACGCATTCATGACATCATATCTTGATGAAAGATTAAACTGCAGATTGGTTTCAAAGCTCTGAGCTTAAGGGATTTCCACTGGAGCTCGATAAATCTAATTTTCATTTTACTTTCAAAGTTTCAGAAGCATTTACAAAATGTCAGGAAATTTACAGTTAAAAGGAAATAAAATTTGTAAAATTTGGCAACTTTACGGAACCAGCACTTTAAATAACTTCATTTTGAAAGTGATTGTACACACTAGATGTGCCATTTCAAATTTAAGAGACATCAACGATTCGGTGATAAAAACAACAGATTGTTTCAGATCAGCATTTGTCCTTGAGAACCAAACAAAACATCTGCTTTCTTTGGCAATTCCAATGAGAAAATCAATTACAGTGATCAAAGAATTTTGAAGCTCGCTTGTTTGAGATAAACAAAATCTAGAGTAATACATAAAGATTCATATACAAAATATTTGACAATAAAGAACAAACATCTCCTTCTTCAGAAACACAACAGATACAGATATTGTCTTTAGACACACAAAAATGAGTTCTGAATCAAATGTTAATGTAACTTAAGATCAATTTAGAAACTACAGAAAAACTTCAAAGAAGAAAAAGCAACACTTTTAAGAAGGATATAATGCAGTGATTCATGCATCAAAACTAACAAAATCGTGGTTCTTAACAACAGGATATTGCTCTTTTGTTACGGCCTTCTTACTTGACCAGATTTTAAACATAATACAAAATCTATGAGCAATCATGGCTCACACAGTTTATCATAATGGGAGACAAATTTCAAATGTTGAAGAGCTTAAGAATAAAATTTTCAAAGCTTGTGAAGATATATCCTGAGATTAAAATTGACTGAAACCGTGCCAAATCACATTTCTAAGATAATTAAATGCAAAGATAGCTCCCCCAAATTATTGAATATGATTCATGTATTTTTAGTTGGACATAACTTCTTAATGTAACAACAAGTGTATTATCAACAGTTTTTTATGTTAATTTAACTTTCTACAATACATAGCTTACTTCATTTCTTTGTCTTTATAATAAAATTTAAAGTTGACTCATAGTTATGTTCAGGAGTGTGTACATGATCAAAGGAAACAAACCAATATTTATCCCTTAAAGAAAATGTATTCCCTTAGAATATTTGTTATTATATTTTCCAATCAACAGATTCAAGCAACCATTTTTGATTCAAGCTACCATCACAAATTTGTAATGTTAAGGCTTCAGGTCTAGTTTTGGAAGGTATATCCAAACACAGATTGGACTTGGTATGAACAAGTGTTTGCTTCTGAAAGAAGAAAAACAAGAGGCTGGAATAATTATAAGATAGAAATACATATTAAAAATAAACTTGCAAAACACAGGAAATTCATATTAATCATTTTTGTAAAATGTCAGTAAAGAATAAAACAATGTTTTAAAAAAAAGTGTGTGTGCTTATGACCACATGATAGAAGTGATAACTTCAAATTTTTTAATCTTAATCAGGGATTAGTTTGGTTATTAAAAAACAAGGGGATATATTAGTATTATCTATAAAAATATCTATTCAAATGTCTGTACTCATTAAGTAATATTTTTCACGAAATATACAATCATATTTGTGAATTAATTGTATTCTAAGAAGGAAACAATAGGTTTATAGTAGCTGAAATATATATATAGGTTATAAATACTTTAAATTCCAAATTATTCAAATATCTAAAAATAACTCCATCAAGCGTTGTCGTGCTTTCATTTGGATCATTTGACGTAATTAAATTGAATTTTGATCTTAAAAAATCAACTAAAGGTTTGGGTTTATCTTTTGAAAAATCTACATTAAAATCCCCACTTAAAATCATAGGTAATTTATTCAGAAGAACCAATCCTCCTTTGTGAACAATTTTACAATATTCAGTTCTATCCATGAATTGATTTAAGCAATGGGATAGAAGACAGGTAATTGATTGGGAAGCGAGAAATCTAGGTCAAAACCTTTAAAAAGGGATTTAATCACATAATCTCTAGATTATACTAACTCTTTTGTCATTGTATGGCAGTTTTGTACAAGTATATCTCGTGCTGCTGCAAGGTAAGTCTTTTTAATTATATTTTGCCTTCTTGTATTTAAATTATTTAATGTAACTTTTTCTTAATAACTTTATAATTAATTTTGTTATTTTTAATTGTTTTAATTTTCTTTTTAGACTCAAAGTATATTTAAGTAATTATGTGATTAATAGAACTATTTGTTCATTGCTATTCTGATTTGCTTACAAAAATAGATTTTTATTCTTAAATTTACTGCAATATTGCTAATGATAATTATACCAATTACTTAGTTCTATAAAAGAAGTTTGTACTTTTTCTACATTTTAAGTTTTATTTTAGTGTAGGATTTCTCTATCTCTCTAAGCTTATTTTTAAAAAATATTACATATTTTATTTTCATGCTTCTACTAGGATTAGAAAGAATTCTGCCATTCATTTTTGTTGAAAGAGGTGGCTTGGGGGAAAGCCCCACTTACATCAAAGCTATAGGTAAGATATAAGATTATAGCAGTGGTCTTCAAACTGTGTTCCACAGAACCCTGGGGTTCTATGAGTCACAATAAAAAAACCAAGAAATAAATATGTATGCAAAATGGAGATTTCCGTTCTCTATGAAGTTTGTACAGTTACAAGTATCTAAAGCACAACCTATTGATTAAAACTGAAAATTTTATTTATATATAATAAATTTATTACACAACATTTTTTAAACTTTTATTGTAATATAATAAAAGAATATTAAAACGTGTGCACATGCACATGTTTTATCTTTATATATATATATAAACTTCCTACTAGATTATAAATATTCTATAGTTAACAACATAGGTTCCCCAAGATAATTTTATAATGAGGGTAAATGAACAACATATCAACGGAGTTGATATTAAATTCTAAATTTAAGAAAGAACAGCTTTTAAATTTTAGGTTGCAAATTCATGCAAAATATACAGGATTTCTCACACAGTTATAAACATTTTAATGACATTCAGAACATTGTGTTTAAGTGAAATGTATTTCTCAACGTAAGTGGCTACAAAAACAAAGTTTTAAAACAAATTTTAAAGTCAGAATATGTAATGCGATTGCATTTAATCTCAATAGACCTAAATTTCTACAGTTTGCTTAAAAAATATTAGCATATATCCCAGTTACTAAATATAATGCATGGGTAGGTGACACTTGAATCACAATTTAATATTATTAATGAGTAAACTATATTAAAAAAATTAGATTAGATTTTTTTAATAATAAATGCAATACTTTTTTTAATTGCCTTTACATGAAGTGCCTATAACATGTTGATCTACATTAAATATTATTTTGAGATATATTCTTCAAAGTATGTGTATGGAATGGGATTTCACGAAAATACTTTCTAGTTCTAGGGATTCCACGAAAGAACCTTCAAGTTCTAGGGGTTTCATGAGTTAAAAAAGTTTGAAGACCACTGGATTATAGAAACTTCACTTTTCCAACGTATTGGTGGGCGGAGGGGGACAGACTACCACGTTGCATGTTGTTTCAGGGTGGCGGGGGGACGTTCCTCCTTCGGTCACATGTCTTTTTAGGGGTGTGTATGTCGTGAACGACCTTGTGCATGATTGTCGACTAAAGACGAAAAATGCCGAATGAGCATTACAAAGACGAGTGTGATGCTTCATTCAAGTTCACTCTCCCGTAAAATGTGCCTAAGGAAGTTATCACTTCAAAAAATATGTTCAGCCAAATATAATATACCAGAACCTAAAAATATTGAATATTACAAAAATTAATATTACTTCAATCACTTTCCACAAAAGCATTAACAAATATTTAGAACATCATTTATAATATGAACAATATTTAAGTATCATTTAAAAATTACAAAACAGCAATATAACTACAAGGCATTTTACTTAGAATTTTCTATATAACATTTTCAATTTTTTTCAACCACTTTTTTTTGTCTCTAATCATATTTTGTCATAAGAACAAGCAGAACAAAATAGCATGCAGAAGATCACTAACACACAATCTTTTTTCAAAAGAGAGGATAGGGTGAAATAAATTTCTTTGGTCTTATTTTGCAGTTAATTTTACAGCTTTCTTTCTCCTAAATAAAGTAGATCATGTTTATAAATATTTATTTTAATTTCTTTCAAATTGTTTTTGATCAAAATAATAAATAATATCTTACTGTTGGTTCATATTTCCAATTTTGTCGTAGCATTTCATTGCAGGCTAACATGACAACATATGTCTCTTCAGCCCCTTCAGGAGAATCTAAGCAAACAGACTCATCAGTCATAATTTGTCCTTTTTCAGTATAGACAAAAAGCTGGAAATTCATACAAAGACATGTGAAAAATATCATGCAACTCTAATTAAAAATAACATCTTGATGTAAAAAACTTTTACTTAAAAAAAAATTATTAATTTAAATCATGTTGATAACTGTAAAAATCCTTATTTAACATCAATTATTGTTATCACTTTTCCTATTATATGAAGAAACCAAATGCATAAAATAGTATATACTACAAAATGCTTAACTTAACTGAGTGGCACAACAGCCCCTAAGGGCCAAGGCCTACTGTGCCCAATTCAATATGCATGAACTGGAGCCCTGAGGTGCATGAGCATATGTTCCGGTCAAATGGTCAGTCTGATGCGAAAATCCCAGTGTTAAGTTCCCAAGTAAGCTTGGTACTCATTTATTAACCCCCTGAAGGGATGAAAGGCTAAATCAACCTTGCCCAGCCCAGGGTTTGAGCCTAGGACTTGTGGTGTGGTAGGATGATGCACTAATCATTCAGCCACTGGGCTTCATAATACAAACTGGAATTTAAAGTATTTTTTTAAATGGACATATAATTCTGTAAAAATAATTTTCAGATTCACTCACATTGTCAAATAATGAAAAATAGTAAATTAAGCAAAAAATTTTCTTAAAAAAATCTGTTGCTGCCATCTTTTATTTCAGTCTTATCTTTCACAAATACAGCACTTTTCTCAATGTATTATTCATTTTTAATTTACAAAAAGCACTGGTTTACTTACATAATTAATTGGTCGTAATAATTATGTAATCCCTTGAATACTCAGTCTACAATTAAATATCTTAATAAAAAAATACACACACAAAAAAAAATGTCCTTTGAACATAATATTAACAATAAAATACACTTGTAAAATAAATCACACATGATTAAATCATCTTTTGATTAAAAGTACATAACATTAAACTACAAGTATTAAAAGCAGATAAACTTTTCATAATTATGATTTAAAGAGCAGCCAGTTTGTTTCAAAAAATATTTAGAGCAACCAATCAAAGAAAGTCCTGGTTACCAACCTGTTTTGGATATATTTCAAAAACACATGATGCTAATTTCATTTTTCCTACTACATGTTGATTAGCTGATCCACTTCCTTTTTGAAAACATTTTCCATTTTTTAAATTTCGAATCTAGACAGAAATTCCAAATTTTGTACATTATAAATAATAAATTTTATGATATTATTAATTCTTTTAAAAAATTAAAAGCAGACAAGGCATTGAATTTAAATAATTTTAATAAACCAATTATACATATGCAATGAAGATATAAAAAATTAGATATAAAAAATATTTAAGAAAATTTCATAAAAAGTTAAAAAGTAATTTTCAAAGGTGCTTTAATTACATAACGTCAGAAATGAACAATAATTTACTTAGACATGTGAATAAGTTTAATAATAAACTAGTGAAAAAAAATTATAAGCAACTAAAGCCAATTTATTTTGTTGAGATATATATTTCTTCAAAATAAATATAAGCAAAGAAACCAAATTCCTCACAAAAAATATACTTTAATAGATATACAGCCTGTTTAATTTTTATTCTATAATTCTTTTGTCTCATAGAGAGATTTTACATTTAATATTCTACAATCTTAAAAAAAAAAAAAAGGAATGTCACAAAATACTTTTTAAAAACTAATAAATAATGTGCCATTAAATTATTTTTCACTAATAGATAGAAGAAAGAATTATACTTTAATTGCAAAATTTCTCAAGAAAATGACTCCAAAATAGCCAGAAAGAGGATAGAAAGAATCAAAGTCAGATAAAGCTGTAAGAAAATATGGAAAGCAGTAGACAGCAGGATTTAACAAAAAAGAAAGGTATAACATATGCATATATTTTAAATGTATATACTTGCATAAACTAAACACATACAAATTGAGAAAAAAAGGTATCTCAATGTTTTCAAAAGGAAAATAAATTAATTCGTTAGAATAAATACCTTTCCAAAAAATCTACCATCTATTGGAAGAAAATGTTCAGGCCAAATATTTTCCAGATACCACTTAAAACTTTTACAATTCAGTCGTTTTCGTAATTTTAATCTGGAATCTACATCTACATTTCGGTTTGTCTTTGCAGCATCTGAATTAAAAGATAAATAAAATACATAAAAAATTTGAACTTTTTAACAAGAACTTGCAGCTGATTTTCATTTTACACGCAACAATTTTGTTACCCTACATTGTGCTTCCCTTAAGCCATGTGGAATATTATTCAATAAGCAAAATATCAATTTAAAAATCCTATCTAGAATCACTCAAGAAGATATGAAAGTAAGTTTAAAATACAGTTCAAAAGACGATAAAATAGTAGACTATGTTTTTATAAAACAATGAATCCTTTAACTGATACACACACATATTTACCTGGATTCATTTTAAAATAAAATGTTTTCCATTCATCCATCCACACTGTGGCAGCTCTGGCCAAATTCTGATATAAAACAGCTCCAACACCACCAGGTCGGGGAAATGTATACGGAGAAGACTTCCGAAAAACATGTCCTACATGAGAACAAGGAGCAATTTCTATACTTCCACCACACTGCCAAACCTAATACAAACAACATAATCAATAATTTTTCCTAAAGCTCAAAAATTATAAAAATCCTTTTTTTTTTTCATTCATAAAATGCAGCAATTCATTTTGTAAAACCATCTACTCACCCGGAAAGACATCTCAATGTTTTCTCCACCCCAAATGTCCATTTTTTCATCATATCGGCCAATTTCTTCAAAATAGGATTTATCAATAGCAAACAAACCACCTGCCATTGTAGGAGTCCTAAAAATATTAAACAAAAATATTATTGAAGTAAAATCTGAGCTTTGATAATTATTTAAAAGAGTAAAATGAGTGTAACTAACTTAAATGGTGCAGTACTATCATTTCTTCTGCTAATAAGCACTCTCTCACTAACTGGATACCATCGAAAATGCAATTCCCAATTAAAAGCACCCCAATGCAATTCAAAGCTTCGCACATATTGGAATGTTTCATCATGGATAATATCTATGACTGGACATACAATTCTTGACCTGAAAAATTATTTGGATTTAAGAGAAGTAAGTAGTAGAGTACACAAAAAGAAAAACCAGCCAGATACAATATAAATAAAATTTATAAATTGAAAAAATGTATAAAATATTTTACAGACTCATTAAAGAAAATTCTACAAAATATTTCATTTTACCAGTTTTTCTTAATCCAAAAATTCTGACATGGTATTTTATAAAATAAAAGCATATAAGCATTAATAAAAGACAATATCAAATTTTGCTCCTTTTTTTCAAAATTCTGGAACAAACTTTCTATAATAATTCTGTGGCAAAATGGGGCAAAAATCAAAAGCTGTCTATGAATAAGAATCTTCAAATATGAGACAAAACACAATTGTGATTAAAAATTTCTTTAAAACTATTAATGAAATTAGGACATGAGAAAATAATATTAATGTTATTTATACAAAATAATATAGAAAATACCTTTTTTCTGCAATACGAGATAATAAAGGTTCTAACCATCCAACAGAGCACTCACAATGTGCATCCAAAAAAGTAAGAACTGCTCCTCTGGCTACATTGGCTCCAAGAAGTCTTGCTCTTATAAGTCCGATTCTTTTGAAAGATCGAATAATTTTAACAGAAACCGGGAGACGAGAAACATATTCATCCAAAGGTTTTTTTAAGAAAGCTATAATCATATAATAAAAATATCAGAAATGTCATTGGAAATAAATAAAATTTTGTGGTGAAAAAAATGCCTAGCAGTAAAGATTAGCAAATCTTATTTCTCAGTATTACAAGCAATCTATTAGATGTGAAATAAGTCATAATTACTGCATGTGTAATAATTACCTGCTAAATAGAAGCAATTGATTTAATTTATATATATATATATATATAATTCCTTTCCTTTAGTGAGTTTAAATCTAGCTGAAATATCTTCCACACTCAATGCATGTTTTCATTTGGTAATTTAAAATTTATTTCCAAAATTAAATTAAAATATCAGTACTCACAGCTCTTTAATTATATATACACATATATTATTAAAATTATTTCTTTTTTTATTCCATACTTTATTTTGTTGCAGGATAATTTTATTTAATACTGATTATTGATGCTTTGTTTAATATAAAAGTTAAAAATTTAAGTAATGAATTTTGAAAATATTAAAATTATAAATACTCAATTTTTTTTAAAAAAAAATGTCAATGTACCTCTCCCCCTCCCCATTAATATTCTTACTATAAAAGTAATGCCATAATATACCATTATATATATATATATTATTGTTATTTAAAATTTTGAGGCAAAATTCAGAAGGACCAGCCAACTGATTTGAAAAAGTTAAATGGTTTGCTTGAATAAACTTTTTCAAAATAATTCATTAATCTAATGCATGAATATATTTAATTAAATTTATTTACTAATGTCATTATCATTCAAAGTGAAATTTTTCAAGAAAAATGAAAATGAATGTAAAAACAATATATTTTTTATTTGAAATTATAAACAGCGCTAAAAAAAAGCAAAATTTTAATTTTGAATAATTAGCTTTTGTTTCATACATAAATTACACAGTTCACTTTTTTAATTTACAACAAAAAAAAGTTAAGATTAGGAATCATATATAACATATTAACAGTATTATTCTGTTTCAATTCTTTTCTTTTTTCTTAATAACCCCTTTTCCCATTTCCAAATACATAATACTTTCTTTTTAAACACACTTTACAGAGGAAAAAAAATTAAATCTGCATGACTCAAAGTGTTTGAATAATACATTTACAGTAGCAAGTAATAAAGAATTCAGCAGAATAAATAAAATTGATTTTCTCAAAAAATTAAATTATCTTAATTAATTTTTATCTTATTAGTTTAGTGATGTAGCTTTAAAAAAGTTTATACATCAAATTTATAAATATTTTGAATGTTTTTTATTTCATTTTTAAACATATTTATAAAATACTCTATTATATATATTTACAATATACACTATTACAATAATAAAATACTTATTTTGTTATTTATATTAATTAAGCAATGTGAATCAATTATTGCTTATACAAATTGTCCTTCAATGACCTTGTTAAAAAGAACATGTTTGTTCATATAGTTTGTTCAATAAATATATTTAAAAAAGCTTCTTTCACTCAATGTGCTCTCAAAGATTTTAAATAACTACAAGTTTTGTAAAACAAAATCTAAATTTTAAAGCATAGCAAAGGCACTTCTTTTTAAAAATTATCTTCGGTGATAAAACAGTATATATATATATATAAAAATACTAATGTACTAACCTCTAGTACTAGCATCATCCACTAAAATTATTTCTTTTAAAACTTCCAATGGAGATCTATTAATTATGCTATGGACTGTTCTTAATAAGGTTGACCATGCCTCATTGTGATATACTAGAATGACACTGGTTGATGGCAATTTATGAATGTTATAGCTTTTATCTCTGCAACTAAAATAAAAATTAGTTAAAAATTGTGCAACTTAAAATATATACCCATTTATAACAGACTGATTTAAATTACACACAAAAGCAAAACATGCTAAAGTACAAATATAAAACATAATCTAAAAGCATTAAAAAATGGTAAATTACTGATAAATAATATAAAATAAAGATATTTTAATTGTAAAATTTAAGATGTCAAATTAAGGTATCTCAAATTAACTTTAACTGCTGCCAATACATGTATATCCTTCACTCAGCAGGTACATTAACTGCTTCTGGTATATATATATATGCTTTTCTGAAGTAGGATCCTTAACATTGCATTTTTATCAGCGAAACTATTCTGAAGGCTTTGGAATGCAATAAAATGACCTTGACAGCATTTGCCAAGGATTTAATTATTTCAGTGAAGGATTTACTTATTTATGCCTTTTCTTTTCCTTCAATCCACAGCATAACTACCTACCCCTGCATGGAAAACAACGGCACTGTGGAGAGAATTGTGTAACTTTTCCTCGGCAGTTAGGAATTAAGTTCCAGATATTGAATTTGAAATTTAATTTCCAATTTAAGAAACTTATAATACTGGAGATTATTCCTCAAGAAAATACAGGGTAAGTCAAAATGAATACAGCAATTACAAATGGCTATAACTATTTAAAAGAAAAGAATTTATCGATAAGATTACACAATGTAGACTGAATTTTAAAATTTTGTATACTCGTACATACATCATAGATGTTCTATATGACTTCCCTTGGTCACACAGACAGCATCTAGTCGGTACTCCATTTCATGGCATACATTCTGAAGCATTTGTGCAATACAAATGCATACTGTCAGTTCTTCAATTGTTTTGCGCATGGGAAGCACATACAACCTGTCTTTCAAATAACTCCATAAAAAAAATCGCACAGTGTTAAGTCCAGCAATGTTGGTGACTTGTATGTTTGCTGCAGGCTTCTGGTTTCAATTGCAACACAAGTTGAATTATGCATAGAGTCATTTTCAGTCTCTGTCTGAGAACAGGCCATACTTTTTTTATGACATTTGTACACCCTACGTACATTGATTTCTGTGGGCTTCATTCATATGTGCGGCAAATTCTTTCAATGTTTTCTGCTGAAAGACGTGACCTTACGCTACTTTTCCCTTTGCACAAACATTCTGTTTCTTGAAACATCTGATGCCATCTGCATATCCTGTTCGCATTTGGAGGTTCTTGATTGTAATGCTAACAAAATCTTATCTGCACTGTGATAATAGAATGACAATTGTTATATTCTAACATGCAAAACTCTTTCTGCATTGGACTCGCCATATTCACTAATGAGATGCTCGAATGAACATGTTTCTTGTCGTTACACAGTTTTAACTCGCACATGTGTAGGCCTCCACTTCACTGCCCCTTACATAAAGAAATTCTGAAGTTTTGTCTACATTCTGTGTAAATCTTATTGACACATTCTTTTCCATTAAATAGTTATAGCCATTTGTAATCAGTATATTTGTTTTGATTTACCCTATACATTTTAAATGAGATTACTGAAAAAAGGTTAGAGTAATACCTACTCGGAATACCTTTTAAAAAGTAGATAATTTAATCAAATATTGTAAAATTATAATGACCATACATTGTTTTTCAAAAGAAATGTTAAATATCAGTATATCAGATAAATTTTCAATTTAAAAAACAACATAACAGTTTATATATGTATGTATATTAGACATAAGTAATTAATACTACAATGAAAAACACATGAATGTATAGTTTTAGTACAACTTTGAATAGTGTTATTGATTCTTATAAAAAGACTCATCAACATTATGGTTAAAATTAATATTCAAGAGATTTTTTTCTATAAAATTCATAAAACATGTTTATGATGAAAATAAAACAGTAAAACAATATTTATATAAATTTTATATTCATTGTGATTCAAACTTCTAAAATATTGATAGATAAGCATTTGTAAGCAAATTTATTTATAATTTTACATTTAAATATATCTAATAATTTGTTAAGTCAATAATTATACCTTTCATTCTAACAATAAATGAACTTCAATGTAAAAATTCAGAAAAATCAATAGTTAAAAAGTACCAAGTAGTAAGTATTTTAAAAAATGAAATACCAAAACATCCTTTTTAATGATGTAATAAATCCAAAACAAAAAGTTGATCTATTAGTGATTCTTTATTAGCTGACAAATAAAAATGTTAATATAAGTTATTTATCACAGAAAAATGTTGTAAATTAATTGTAATATAGATAATCACAAACCATATGGATACAGTGTAAAAACCACAACCCATATGGGGGTGCACAGTAATATAACTAGCTTGTGATTTGGACTCTCTTGTGATTAATCATTTATCGCTTGTACAAAAACTCTTTATAAAACAGCTCTATTGACTATTAAAAACTCAACTATAATTTTCACCAGCTAAATTGTTTTACTTTATATATTAAAGTAACAATTACATAATGAGGTATCTCAAAGACTGATACAGAATTTTGAATCTTATAAAAAATCCAATACATTATAACTGCACACTTTTAGCAAGAAATTAAGTACCGTATTTTCCTGTATATAATCCGTGGATTATGTGTTAAAAAGTTTCAAATTCTGTTGTGCATATTATACGCCGCCGCAGATTATCTGAGAAAAAACATTCTCCATAAGAAAAGCTAACAATAAAGTTTTGAAAGAAATGGTGTTTATGTTTTATAAAATAAATAATAGATGGCGCTTTCATGACTTGGATGACGCATTTCAGCCATTACTAGTTTTTGTCCAATTACATTCAAAAACGAATTCGATTCCTCGGAAGGAAACAACAGTCACTAGTCACTGGTGCCATTTCCAATTTTCTCTTGCCTAGAGCTATTACGTCCTTTGAAAGTTTTCATCATGTTGAACGCAAACTTCAAGTTAAAAATTATAGAGAAGGCTATCGAAGTCGGAAATCTGCAAGTTTTTTCAACGTTGATGAATCAAATATTCGTTTGTGGAGAAAAAACGAGACCAATTTCGAAAATTGTGATTGATGTTCGTCTTGGAAAACCTCACTGGCCAGAATTAGAGGAAGAAATAAATAAATGGATTTTAAAAGAAAGAGACAATGGGAAAGCAGTCTCGATCTTAATTTTTTTGCTGTTAACTTGCTAAATTAAAAAAAAAAATTTCCGCAAGGAATGTTTTGTTTAACAACTCAAGACAGATGGCAGTAGAAAAGAATCTTTTTGTTTCAATGAGATTATCGTAAAAAATATTATCATACATATTTAAAAAACGTTTCCTAATAAAAAATATTTCTCTGTACAATTTTTTACTTCTACTTTTAATTATATTGTGTATTTTTTACCTTACAAGACACTCATTATACGCAGTTTATATTTTGGATTATTCGTCATAAAAACTGTCATGGATTATACAATGTTGTTTTTTTTTACTCGAAAAAAGGGTTTGTGGATAATACGCCACTGTGGATTATATACAGAAAAATACGGTAATATGGACAGCAGCTTCAAAGTTAATTACAAAATTCTCAGTAGCAAATAATGGGGACTTTTTTTTAAAAATAGAATTTTAGTTATGAAACAAGAAATGGAAATCACACAGATTATCAATGGAAAATACCTGGAAGATACCAAGATTATTTTCATTTTGATTAAATAACTCAATGTATATAAATATTACAAAATTTTTGAGTTTTGTTATTTTAATGCTCTACATAAACTTTATAAAACAATTTCTTTTTTGAGTTTGTAATAGTAATAGTACATAACAATCTTATCAATGCATACATTAAATAAACAAAAAAAAAGACATTTTTAAAAATACCATGGTGAATAAAGAAAAATTATTAAAGTTGTTTCAAAATAATTATCTGACACTGACTGCTGTGCCATAGGGCCTATTCTGGAGAAGGCATGGTTGTTTGTAAATGTTTAGTGCCTTTGCAACATCAGGATATTCTAAATAGCTGTCGAGATGCAAGTCCTCTTGTGGGGAAGGGGAAGAGATGTGGGAGGCCTCTGACCACGCCCAGGGTGCTCTTCCTCAAAAATGAGGTGGAACCAGGCCAAATTGCACTGTCACCTGTGTATGGTGCTCAAAGCTACGGCTAACGACAGGCATACAACTAGCCTTTTGCTACGATGAATTTCATGGGCCTTGATCTGATGTTATTGTCGATTAGGTGGCATAAGTAACAATGAAAAAAGTAATTATCTCTTTATTTTTAAACAACTTATATAATTAAAGTCAAAGAAAGTATCTTTAAAATTTAGCTTAAAAATTTACAATAAATAAATAAATATATCAAATAAAGGGGGGGAGAATATAATAATAATTAACATTTGCATTCAATATAGACAAAGGGGTACTATTCAAAATACTTTTTCAAAATATTTACTTACGCCATTCGACGCTCATCAGGCAAACTTCTATTCAATGGTATTCTATCACTTACAAGCAAGTTGAATTTGTTGATATGAAAGAGAGCTTTACTTTTTTCTTTTTCACCAGGCAATATAAAATATGCATCTCCATTCTTTCCAGCATTTGATATGGGAGAAAACCCATTATGGTTTATTACTTCTAAAATAGCAATATTGCAGAACTTTAAATATTAAACTAATAAACAATTACAAATTACAAATCCTTATAGATGAAGTAGAAATAAATATTAACACAAATTTGAAAATAATTTCTTAAAGTTGGTTTCTGTAAATATTTAATGCACAAGATCAACTATATTTGAAAAATCATTAAAAGTTCTTTAATGAAATAAAATTTAATTGTCGCTGTTCAGCTGATGAATTAAAATAACTAATTTCAAGACCATATAAGATATAATATTTCATCAAAAAAGAACTCACATAATATAATTTATTTCTAATTAAATTATTATTTTTCATTTAACACATACTGCAACAGCAAAATAAGTATATGTAACATATAAAGTATGACAAAATGTAAAATTTGTGCACACATTGTAAACAAAAGAAAATTTCTTAAAAAATACACAAGCTGTATAATATTAATTTACCTAAAGCCAAAAGGGAAAAAAACTATAGGATGTACAATTTCTGTTTTACTTCTACACGTAAATTACTTACCATCTGTTAAATTCGGAGTAGGATTCCAAGGTAAATCATTTCCAATATAATGCCCAACAATAACATGAATTCCTCTTTTGTCAATATATTCAAGCTGCTTCTTGGATTTTTGAATAATTTTCTTATCTGAAGTGTTTTTATCAATCAGGTTGGATGGAGAGCTTAGAAGGACAAAGAACATCAAGAAAAGTGGTAATAATAGTAAAAGAAATAGTATTCTTATTTTTCTTTTCCATACTCTCCATGGCTTCATCACACTAAAAGAAAACAAACTCAAATGAATGCATTCCAGATATGTTTTATTTACGATTGAAATAATTAAACTTTTAGGATTTTAATTCCAACTTTTTAACAGTTGAGGGGGGAAAATTGAGAAAAAAATTCAAGTACATACAAAATGATTTACAATAATTCTTAAAATAAAATTTAT
Source organism: Trichonephila clavipes (assembly GCA_019973935.1). Lineage (NCBI taxonomy): Eukaryota > Metazoa > Arthropoda > Arachnida > Araneae > Nephilidae > Trichonephila > Trichonephila clavipes. The sequence goes on from BMAU01000084.1 coordinate 210,900, forward strand.
TTAATTACCTTATCTCTTTGAAATACCAATAAGTCATTAACTAATAATAAAGAAGATTTGGAAGAATTTGTCAAGATTTCCCATCTCATAAATCAGGTTGTTGAGTTTCAGCAAGTATGATAAATGATTCTTCATTATTTACTAATGAATACTACGGTATTTGGCAATAGTTTTTGATTCAACCAGGCCAAAATTATTGACGGATTAATGTATAAGTACTGAAATACTCTCTATTGCAGAGGGAGTTTGAAAACTTTGCTCTCAGCTATACCTTATAATTAAATATTTATAACAAGTTACTAATTCAACAATGAGCTAATATTTGATAACAGTTTTCTTTAACCCCAATAAAAAAAAAAGTCATCTTTATAATTGGTATTAATAGAATCTTAATATGTATCAAGTAAATTCAAGACCTCCCAAATAAAAAAAAGTTATAACCAAGCTGGTTGATTCAGAAATATTCTGTAATGCTTACTCTATTCAATTCCTGTTAATTCCCACTAATCATATTCCTTTCATTTCCAAGCAAAATGGAAACACATTGAATATATATATAGCTGAAGTTTAGCCATTTAAAGTCCATTATCAAATATTTAATAATATTCTATAAAAATAAGTGGGTAAGAAATTAAAAATTCCAATGTTTTTAAAACATATGAGAGAACATGGTAAAAATATTTAGTATCTAAAATGCTGGGTTGTTTGAAAAATTTTATACACAGGTCAAATTATTAAACTGGCTGTTTTAATCACATTTCTAGAATTTTTATAGATAAATAATTCAATATAAATAAAAAAAAACCTTGTCATTCAAAGTAAACATCAATATTGCAGATAAAAAGAAACCAGACATTGTTTTTATACAAGTTATACAAATATTCATTTTAGAAACATTTTAACCTCCCATGAAATGAATGAACTAACATCGCATTCGAAGCAAATATCAGTAATATAATTAGAAATACACCATACACAGAAATGGATAGAATTTATACACAATATATTTTAATCATTACATTTCTAAATAAAAATTAAAAAGGTACGTATTTACTATTTTACTCGTTATATTATATCTTAATATCATTAGTAGCTCAAATTTGATCAAATAATTCTAAATTTAAAACAAAAGCTATTAAAATAAATAAAAACTTATTACAGCTGTTCATTGATATGAATGAGTCACTAAAATATTTTGAAGCTAAAAAAAATTCGCCCAGACCAGATCATTTTCATATATCAGATAGAATTTTACAAGAAATTTTTAAAACGCGCGCGCGCGATTACCTTATTTTAAAAGAATGTACTCAATACGAGCATTTCTTAATTGCACTGATTGACGACAACTGGAATCTTCATAGTTATCTGTCTTGTAACATTTAATTTTGCCCACGAAAATTCAGTTGCACCTGAAACACACATACAACTACGTTCAAATATAGACACTGTCCGACACTAAAAATCAAATCATTGAACCAAAAAATTACATCCGTTGAACTCATAGCAGAAATCTATTCAACGCAGCATAACTGGTCAATCCTTTAATTTGAAAGGCAAAGTGTATTACCCTGTCTGTTTGTTGACACAAAGAGATGAGGTCACATTCACTTCACTTTATTTTCCGGTTTTTGGTTGTTTTTTATTATTGACAGATCAATGGCATTGATGTTATTTAGGTAATGCCTCCTGCCCATTCAGTGACGATTTATCTATTGGGCGCTTGGGTGGGGGCCCGGGGGCCTGGATGATGATGATTGATTGATTGATAATTAACGTCGCACTGTTTAGCTACACGAGGACTTTTGGCGACGGACCACGTGATTTTGAACCATGGTCAAGTGACGTGGGCGACACCTGAGCTGGCACCGCTCTCCTAACTACCACACCAACGGGAGGACGTTTCAGTTCTCGACAGATTTAACGTGCATCGCTGCCCTACACGACGGGTCTTTAGTGGTACTGGGCTCGAACTCGTGACAAGGCAAGCCACTGTCCGATACCTACACCACTCGGCTACCACGGCCACCAGGGGTCTGGATAAGCTGGACTTAAACCAGGTTTTCTGATTATAAATTTCGATCCGCCAGTGCCAAAGGGACCGGTACATCTTCTGCGCCAAAGGGCCCGAAATGAGCTTAAATCGGCACTATGCATATTGTATTTTTTTTTTGTTCAGATTTAATTAAATTGAAGCAATACTCAAAATATCGTTGTCACTGACCAAAATATCGTTGTTTGACATGGTAGCCAAGTGGTCATGTAGTTGATGTTGTTTCTGTAGAGTCGTGAGTTGGAGTCTTGGCGTTTAGTGCAGATATTTAAAAAAATGCACAAGCAGGTACTCTTGTTGATCCTAATCAGAGGGATTTTCAACGAGTTGTTTGGAAGACTAGTGCAGAAGCTCCAGTCAAGACTTATAAACTAACTACAGTAACCTATAGGACAGTTTCTGCACCATTTTTAGCTACCAGGACCTTAAAAGCCTTGGCAGATGAAGAAAAAGGGAAACTTCCTGACGCAGCAGATGTGATTTGAATTATAGTTATATGGATGTTATTCTGTCTGGGGAGTCTACATTATTTAGGGGGTGCTAAAAAACTCCAAACCAAATTATCTCAACTATTACTGAGAGGTGGTTTTGAGCTACACAAATGAGTGTCAAATAGCCCAGAACTGTTGAAAGATTTATCTGCATCTTCCTATGTGTTTGATAAGGAATTTCTCAGAATGCTCCAGTGAAAACATTAGGCATGCTATGAGAGATCCAAAGGTGGATTGTCTAACATACAAAGTAAAGATTAGTGATAAAGTCAACTTCTCAATAAGAGACGTGCTTTTAGAAATTGCAAGGCTCTATGACCCTTTGGGCCTGATTGAACCCATTGTTACGAAGGCTAAGATATTTATTCAAAGACTTTGGAAAATAAAATTAGATTGGAGGGAACAGCTACCATCAGATGGATGCAATGGAAGAATTTCTACCAAAAATTATCGAAAGTAAATAACTTCAAAATTCCAATATGCATTCTACTTCCTGCAATAATACGGATTGAGATACGTGGCTCTTCTCCGATGCATTAGAACGTGCTTATGCTGCTGTTGTCCACATAAAATTGTGACGGGCTCATCGCATTTTCTACTAAAAACTCCTTTAGGATTCTTTGGTGCCGAAAAAGGCAAATTCTTTCCAACCAAATCCAGAAGCGAAGCGTGAATATGCAAATTAGAAATCTGTTAAATAGCAGAAGTTTAACGTAAGCGTATGACCTATTTGGGAGGGATTATGCTAGTCTGAGTTTAAGCGTGTGAACTGAAGGAAGAGAAGAAAGCCGTCATTGAGTGTGAAGCTATCCATGATAGAGTGATCAAGCAAGGTGGATACTATTCCACACGAGATAAACAAAAGATATTTAGGATCTGAAAGGATTGCGGTTAAACAAGAGATTAAGGTATGATAGTTCTGTTATCTATTAGGACTGTGAATAAGTTGAGATTAGAAATATGCGGGAAGAAAGTGATTAAAGTCGCGCTTATTTGGTATTACGTATTGTGTGTTTTATCACCTCAGATCCTCTAAGTTATAATATAAATATTATCATTGTTAGTGTTTAAGTTCAGATCTTAATAATGACATTTTAAGATCATGGCAACGCCTGGTTCTTCATTCACTCCCACACCTCTAGGTCACGAAGATAACTTAGGAGTAAGGTATCACCCACAGGCGAATACCTCACAAAATGTTTCAACGAATCTGGACAGTCTCAAACTAAACTATTATGCAGCAAGTCCAGAGTGGCTCCTTTGAAAACACTCACCATACCGAGGTTAGAACTGTCTGCAGCTTTACTACTATTGAGATTAGTCAAAAAGGTTGTGCCAATTCTACTATTACCTATCCGTAAAATTTAGTTGTGGACGAACTCAACGATTGACAGGGCCGTTTTCAGCATCCCCGGTGCCCTAGGCACTTCAAACTGTTACGCCCATCTCCCACTATTTCCAGAACGCCCCCTCATTCAGTTCTTACCTTGCCAGTTTTGGTTGGAGAGAGATATTCCTTTAACTCTCTCACTCTTTTCTCTTTCTTTGTTTTTGCTCTTTGGACAGTCTTTCCATCATTCACCATCTATTAACCCTTTGTTTCCCGGACTGGCAACCACCAGAGTAGGTAGAAAAAGCCGATTCTGCTGTAAAGGCGGTGCAGGCGGTTGCAGGCGGTTGCAGGCGGTTGCAGGCGGTTGTAGGCGGTTGTAGGCGGTTGTAGGCGGTTGTAGGCGGTTGCAGGCGGTCGACGGCAGTGCAGAGTTGAGTTGTTTCGTTCCTACCGACGAGTTGAGTTGTTTTCTCCTGTTGAGTTGAGTTGTTTCGTTCCTACTGATGAGTTGAGTTGTTCGTTCCTGCTGCTGAGTTGAGTTGTTTTCTCCTGTTGAGTTGTTTCGTTCATGTTACCGAGTTGAGTTGTTTTCTCCTGTTGAGTTGAGTTGTTTCGTTCCTACTGACGAGTTGAGTTGTTTTTCTCCTGCATTGGCTTTGGTTTTCGAGCTGAGGGGGCGAGTTGAATTGTTTTTTTTTTCTACAGCTAAGTTGAGTTGTTTTTAAAAAATGTGCACAAAAAAATAAAAGTATGGGAATGTTAAACGTGCTCATGGCGCCACCTATTGATTAAAATGTACACTAATTATAGATTTTAAAATGATGGAAGTAAATAACGCTCAAATTAAAAAAAAAAAAATCCAGATTCAAACTCACGGCCTCAGATCAAAATGTCTCCACAGGACAATAGTTTTCAGTTACGCTAACCATTATCCTATGAAGGCATACAGACCTGAAGAAAACTTATGTTTATAATCTCATGAATTTAAT
>BMAU01000090.1:0-77821 GCA_019973935.1 Trichonephila clavipes
AAAAATTCAATTGAAAACGAAATCAGCAAACGGAAAAACGGCGAACTAAATCAACTACGTTAACGGTTATTCAACATTCGCGGTGTTTCCTAATCCCTACTTCTCCCTGCTATATATATATATATATATATATATATATATATATATATATATATATATATATATATATATATATATATATATATATATATATATATATAATTAACTCTCTCCTTCCACCTTCTCTTTAGTAGACTAGTCTCTTCCCTATTGTTTGGATTCGCGCGATGCAGACGCTTCAATTCCCAAGTAGGTTTAGGTTACGTACAAAAGGGTTTGGCATTTTGGGGGAAAAGAGCTTTTCTAAAAGAAAAGGATTTAACCCATCAAAATTTGTTTTTGTTTTTAAATTTTGTGCTACACTTCTACGTGGCCGAGTGGTATAGGTATCGGATCGTGGCTTGTCTTGTCACGAGTACGAGCCCAGTACCATTAAAGACCCGCCGTGTAGGGCACGGATGCACATTAAATCTGTCGAGAGCTGAAACCTCCTCCCGATGGTGTGGTGTGGTAGTTAGGAGAGGGGATGCCGGCTCAGGTCTCGTCCACGTCACTTGACCATGGTTCAAAATTACGTGGTCCGTCGTCAAAAAGCCCCCGTGCAGCTGAACAGTGCGACGTTAATATTCAATCAATCATCTACACTTCTGCATCACCAGATAAAATTTCCAAAATAGAGCCCGATTTTAAAATTTTTGTAATTTTAAAAACGACTGATTCTATGCATCATTCATACATCCACGCAATGATATTCTTTGTAGGATAACAAAAATTTCCAATCAGCTTTTATTTATTAAAATGTTATGTTATTTCTTATTTACTGTAAATTATATCCTGAAAAACTTGATATTATCTAAAAAAAAAACATACATATATCGTTCAGTCATACTAAAGTTTACTTCTAAAACATGCTGTCCCATATTTTTGTTCAATTTTTGCTCATGGTTTCTGATAATTAATTATACAATCGAGTCTAATTCAAGAATTAAGAGATCTCGGATTAGACCTGCGTTTTGAATAGAAATATATCCTAGTTTAGTGGTGCAGTAAAAGCCGTTGTAAAAATGTTAAAATACTGAGTTCAATTTGTGTATGTTGCAAAATGAAGTGAAATAAAAGTGCCGCTAGGCGGCGTTGTTTTTGTGACGTCAGTCTGCGAGCTGACGAATATATTCAGAGTACTGGTTGGACGCTCGGCGGTTGTCGAACGTTTATTTTTTATGTATTTTAATGTGCCGTCCTCAGTAGAATAAAAGAATTATCTTGAAAGACGTCTAGTCTTATTTTGACCAAAGTTACTCAACATCTGGTAGATGCACCTGCAACTGAATTTCTAGAACATAGTGGCGTCCGTGACAGGATACGAGTACTTTGGATTTGAATATTTTAGTTGAACTCTGAATTTTTTATATCGAAAATGAATTTAAATGCTTTAAAAGCACAACGAAAAGGACTGAGGACGGCTTTTTCTAATTGTTTGAAGAAAATCGAATCTGAATTAGCACAGGAACTCTGCAATTTTGAGACACTTTCGGTTTTGAAAATTCAATTCAACGATAAATTTGCGAGAATGGACTCTTGCCAGAAAGCGATTTCAGAAACATTGTTGTTGTCTGATGATGGTGAGCATTTATTCGCTGAAGATTTGGAAGATGCTGAAATCTACCGAGAAAAGTTCTGGGAGTTTACTACGAAAATAGAACTGAAGTCGCAACAGTGTACTGTTCCGAGCGATAAAGAATCAAGGAAATTTAAACTCCCAAAAATCGAACTAAAAAAGTTCAATGGAGAGGCGAAAGAGTATTTGACCTTTTGGAGCCAATTTCAAAAGATACACGAAGATAGAGGAATTGCGGCAGAGGATAAAATGCAGTATTTGTTACAATCGATGGAGCCAGGATCCAAAGCAGAGAGATTAGTACTAAGTTTCCCTGCTACTGCTGCAAATTACCCAAAAGCGATAGATCAACTGAAAGAAAGATTTGGACGAGAAGACTTATTAGTACAAATCTACGTTCGAGACCTGTTAAATTTGGTTATGAAAAATGCTGTTACCGGAAGAGCGAAGACAGATTTACCCTTGCTTTATGATGAACTTGAAAGTAAATTGAGATCCTTGGAGAGCTTGGGGAAGACTCAAGATAAATACGGAGATTTTCTGACGCCCTTAGTGGAGAGCTGCCTGCCTGAGGAAGTGTTGGTCGCCTGGGAAAGAAGCAGAAATCATCAAACAGAATCCGAGGGATCCCGTTCTTTAGAACAGTTGATGAACTTTCTTCGGCAAGAGGTGAAAGGAGAGGAGATGGTTCTTTTGGCACGGACCGGCCTCACCCTCCACCAGAATCCACGAAAAAAGGATTATCATGCAACACAGATAAATAAGGTAGAAACGACGACAGCAGCAGATTTAGTAAATATGGACAACCCAGGTAAGAGAATTTTAAACTGTAATTTTTGTAATAAGTCGCATCCAAGTGAAAAATGTTACTCAGCAAAGAAAATGACAATAGCTGTTAAGCAAAATTTATTGTTAAAAAAAGGGGCATGCTTTTCTTGTCTCAAAACTGGTCATTTAAGTAAATTCTGTAATATTAAAAATCAATTAAATTGTTCTCATTGTAATAACCATCACTTTGAAATAATGTGTTCTGAAAAAGAAATGAAAACGAAATCTATTCCAAAATCGGAAAGTTCTCTCTCTAACTCCAGTAAAAGCAAAACTGTATTTTTGCAAACGCTTTGCGTTATTATTCGGTGTCAAGGTCAGGAAAAGTTAATCCGTGCTGTGATTGATAGTGGATCTCAAAGTACTTACGTTAGCGAAAATGTAATAACTCATCTAAAAGCACTTCCGCTTAGAAGCGAAACAGTGATTCATGCACTCTTTGGAGGGAGTGAAACAAAACCAAAAAAACATGATATATTTCCGGTAGAGGTTAGTAATTTAAATAAGACGTATACTTGTAGTTTTGAAGCTCTTTCTGAAAAAATGATTTGCGGATATATTCCGAAGATTGAAGATAAACAGGTCTTGAATGAATTAAAAAGAAAGAAAATAAAATTTACTGATTCTTTTCGAAGGGAAACGGAAATCAATCTTTTAATCGGTGCAGATGTCTTAGGAAAATTATTAACAGGGAATTCTGTAGAATTAGAGTCCGGCTTAACTGCCGTAGAAACGAAACTAGGTTGGACAGTATTTGGAAAGGGTTCATGTGTAAAGGATAATATTGTAACAACATTATCGATGCATTCTATGAACACATACCAGTTAATAAACTTTGGGAACTTGAGGTTTTAGGAATTTCCAGTCCTACTGAAATTGAAAAACAGAAAACTGAACTTAGCTTAAATGATTTTAATAACAGAATTAAAATTCTTCCTGATGGAAGGTATGAAGTAGAACTCCCTTGGAAGTATGACTCATTGAAGTTACCAAGTAATAAAGAATTGGTCTGGAAACGACATAAAGGAATGATAAATAGATTTGGAAGTGGGAAATTTTTTATGGATTATCAAAAGGTGTTTCAGGATTGGGAAAAATTGAACATTATTGAACGCGTACCAGATTTAGAATTGAATAAAGAATTCCATTATTTGGCTCACAGGCCAGTTATTAAATTAGATCGTCAAACGACTAAAATTCACCCCGTTTTTGACGCCTCGGCCTCCGAAAAAGAGAAACCTTCTTTAAATGAATGTTTATTAAAGGGAACTAATTTGATAGAGCTAATACCTGATATTCTCGATCGATTTAGAATGTATCCAATCGGTATTAGTGCGGATATAGAGAAGGCTTTCTTAATGCTGTCTGTAGCACCGAAAGACAGAGATTTTCTTAGATTTTTTTTCCCGTGTAGTGAAGGGCGGATCGTGTATAGGCACTGCAGAGTTGTGTTTGGTGTTTCTTCTAGCCCTTTTCTGCTGAATGCATCTTTTAGAAAATTGTCAACCTCAACATGAAGAGGTTGCTCAGAAACTGAAAAGTTCATTCTATATGGACAATTGTGTATATCTGGTATGTTTAATACTGACGAGCAGGGACGTTTCATTGAACATGCGAAATTGATCATGTTGAATTGAGTTTTCAACCTGCGTGGTTTTGAAAGCAATGTGGCTGGCAAAAATGTTGATAGAAGCTCAGGCGATACTTCCGTTTTGGGAGTAATTTGGAATTTAGAAACTGATACCTTGAAATGCTGCACAGATATGGATACTTTGACCTGTGAAACAAAAATCACAAAAAGATTAATTTTGGCAATTGTGCAGAAAATTTTTGATCCTATTGGCTTATTAACTCCAGCTACATTGCTTCCGAAACTATTAATACATAATTTGTGGAAAATGAAAATTGCTTGGGACAGTGAATTGTCTCCTAATGATGTAAATGTATTTTTAAAATGGTTTAGAGATTTGTATGTATTGAAAGATGTTACTTTGTCAAGATGTATGATAATTAATTCCACTTCTGAATTACATGTTTTTGTTGACGCTTCCAAGGAGGCGTATGTAGCGTGCGTCTTTGTGAGATCAATGTTTAAATCAGATGTAAAGGTAATTCTCGTTCTTGGAGAAACTCCTGGAGAATCGGAGGAAGTAGAATTGGAAAGGAAAAAATTAAAAGTGGTGAATATTGATCTCTCAAGAGACGCACCTCCTTGGCATTTGTATGCTATATCTGATTATAATAAAATGATTAGAGTTTTTTCATGGATTTTAAGGTTTGTGAATAATTGTACTTTGTTGAATGGAAAATGTAAGGATTCTGAACTTTCACAATCAGAAATTGAAAATTCTGAAAAGAAATTAATTCGTTTAGTTCAGAGCTATTACCTTCCTGATGCGAAATCTTCAAATTATATTGAGACTTACATAGATGATGAAGGTATTTTACGGGTGAAAACTAAAATACTTAATCGAGATCATGAAATATCATTTTTGTACCCAATATTGTTACCAGAAAAATGTGAGTTTACTAAGCTATTAATTAGAGATGTACATAAGAAAAATTGTCACGCGGGAATTCAAATGATGCAATGCTTGTTAAGAGAAAGATATTGGATAATTAGAGCTAGGAAAGCTATAAAAAATGTTCTGTATAATTGTATATTCTGTAAACGCTTTAAAGTTAAATCCCTGTCAAGCTAACCAACGCCTTTACCACCAGACCGAGTAACAGACTGTGCACCTTTTGAAATTGTAGGAATAGATTTGGCGGGGACTTTATTTTTGAAAGATGGAAGAAAAGTGTGGATAACTTTGTTTACTTGCGCGGTATACCGGGCTATTCATCTTGAACTTGTTAATTCCCTAACTTCTGATGCTTTTCTTTTGGCCCTTAGATGCTTTATTGCTAGGCGTGGTCGGCCACGAACAATCTATTGCGATAACGGAACTAACTTTCGAGGCGCTTTTAATGATCTATCAAAATTGAATTGGAGCAAAATAGTGGAAGAAACTAGAACTCCAAAAATATTATGGAAATTTATCCCACCTACTGCAGCTTGGTGGGGAGGCTGGTGGGAAAGGCTGGTCCGCACTGTAAAAGAATTGTTAAAGCGTACTTTGGGTAGATCAGTGTTAAAATATGATGAATTGTATACTGTGCTTTGTGATTGTGAATCCATTATAAATTGTAGACCATTAACATATGTGTCAGAAAATCAATTCTCACTGTATCTGAAACTCTGTCACCCGATGAGGTAATATTTAAAAAATATACTTCATCCGGGAGATGTGTGAAGAAACCAAAGAGACTGGATTTATTTAATAGAATTTGTTATGTGCTTGAGACTCTTTGCGAGTCTCAAGGGGGGAGGATGTTGCAAAATGAAGTGAAATAAAAGTGCCGCTAGGCGGCGTTGTTTTTGTGACGTCAGTCTGCGAGCTGACGAATATATTTAGAGTACTGGTTGGACGCTCGGCGGTTGTCGAACGTTTATTTTTTATGTATTTTAATGTGCCGTCCTCAGTAGAATAAAAGAATTATCTTGAAAGACGTCTAGTCTTATTTTGACCAAAGTTACTCAGCATCTGGTAGATGCACCTGCAACTGAATTTCTAGATCAGTGTATTTTCCTCAAAGTTATATGCTCGTAATGTTTTATTTTTGAAAAGAAAGGTTTCTTTTTTAAATGATTCTTATAAAGTGACCTACATGACCGTGGGGTTCGAGGGTACAACCTCCTCTCGAAGACCATCAGACCTATCATTTGTATCACACTTACTCTACGCATTTTCATCAAAAGGCCGTATTACTCGTTCATTTTTGGTGCAACTTTTTGGACTAACTTTTCGTCCTATCTAAGGGTGAGGGGTTGCCGTAAACAAAATGACATGATCTGACGTCCACCGTTTTCTATATCTACATTGAAAAATTTCTCGCCGATTTTTCTGCTTCAGCAAACGGACATCCAAAATTATTTATTTTATTTTGCTCACGCTTTTATTAATGGCCGTAAGCAGAAATGGAGCACCATTCTATTTAAAATATTATACGCCATTAAAATACTATGCACCATTAATATAATATACTCAATATCTGATGCGTTTGACGAAATCGACGATGCCATCTTGTTAATGGCGTAGGGTGCCGAAGAACTCCATTGGCTGGAATTCTGGGCAACTTTTATTTGGAACAGCTTTTTGAGCTCACTAGCAAAAAGTTGTTCGAAAGCCGTTGCTGTGATAATTGAGTAAAGATAGCACGAATTGGACTAAAAATTGCTCGAAACGTGTACGTGTGGTACGCCCTTAAATGTTTTGAAGAATGTAAAATCTCCATAAGAGGAGTCTGTGTAAGCTACTACCTCTAACATTAATCAAAGTTCCGTTTCAACTTTTGGATATAAAACAATATAAATAATAAAGAGTTTTAAGTAACTTATAACACTGAAATTATAAATAAATACTTCAAAGTTATTCATATTTTTGTACAACTTCTAAATAAATTCCTACGGACTCCATTTACCACTAGAGGTGCAGTGAGCGTTATTAATATATATTATAGTTGCTGATCAATTATATGTATATCCTTATAAATAAAATCTTGAAAAAAAATAATCGGATTTTTACAAATTTATTTGGGAATTTATGATTGAATCTTGAATGAGTTCAATGAAAAATGATCTTGTTATACATATAACTTTTCCAAAGAAATTAGAGATTTCTGAGGAGTTAATTTACAACTAGATGCGTCGAACATGTTATATAGGGTGACAAAGAATAACAGGAATTTTTTTAAAGCGTAGTTGTTGCCATGAGAAAAGGGCAGTACTGCCGCACAGTTACCTTGAACATGTAAACACCTTACGAATTTTAACCATGGGTCAGTGCACGTGTGTTAGTTATGAAAAGTTTTATAAAAACAGTGTTAGTTTGGAAGAGATGTGCAGAGAGAGTTCTGACTCGGTTTCCAAAATTGAGCACTTGCCATTGATATCCTGTAGTAAAATTATTTCTGATGATCATTTTCCTTTCCAGCTGAAGAAACAAAACCCATGCTTATTACAGTTTTTTATTTAACAAAATGGGCAAAAGACTTCTTGTGTTATACTTTCCTAGATCTGAAGTTTCGAGTGTTCCAGATTAAAGTGTTCGCGTCATGGAATGGCTTACGAAGTGGTTTTCTATATGTTGAATTACTTTCTCATATTTTTGACAATAAACAGCTTTGTTCTTAACCATTTTCAAACTTTTGAATGAAAAGATGTATTTTTTTTAATTTTAAAAACATTTTTAAAACTGTTCTGGAGATTATCTTATATAATGACATTTTAAATACCGGGTGGGCAAAAAGTCCGTAAAATTTTTAAAAATTCATAAAATCTGGAGAAATGAACGAAAAAAAAAACTGTTTGCAGGATCAGCATTAGTATGTCACGGGATTTTTTTTTAAGCTAGAAAAAAAATAATTTGAAAATCATCCGGCAGGAGGCGCTGATGTACGCAAATCAAAGAAACAATGCATAAATAATGAACAGAAAACGTTCACAACTTTATTACACCAGAATATGTTCCATATGACCACCACCACAGGGGAGAAGACATTCCAGACGAGTGACAAATCCAGCAACGGCAGAGTGCAACATGTCCGGATGTATGGAGGATACTTCTCTGCGGATCGCATCTTTCAGTTCTGGCAGACTTGATGGACCGGATAGATACACGCGAGATTTCAAATATCCCTACAACCAGAAGTCTGCCGGTGTTAAATCTGGAGACCGAGGAGGCCATGGGTACCTGCAGCGCCTGCTAACGATTCTGTCTTCCCCGAACGTCTGTATCAGGAATGTCTTAACTGGGTTAGCAGTGTGACTGGTTGCTCCATCCTGCATGAACGTGACATTCGAAATCTGACCTCGTTGAATTAAACATGGCATGACAGTCTCCCGCAGAAGCGTTAGATAACGATGAGCATTTACCGTTTCCGTATCCATCCATTTACTGGGCACTGCGTTTCAAAGAAGAAGGGTCCTATGATAAATGAACCCGTGAAACCGCACCATGCTGTCACTTTTGGGGAATGCAATGGCTTCTGTGTGTACTCGCGTGGATTAGAGGTCGCTCAAATGCGACAGTTATGATTGTTAATGTCACCATGAAGCGAGAAATGAGCTTCATCTGTCCACAAGATGTTAAAAACCCAGGTGGGATCCTGTTCCATTTTAGAGAAGGCTCACTTCGCAAATGCTTCCCTCTGTGCGGTATCTGCTGGCAAAAGTTCATGGTACGATTGCAATTTGTATGGATACAGCTGGAGGAGTCGACGAAGAATATTGCGGACAGATGATGGTGGTAAGCCCAATCGTCTGGCAGCTTCACGAGCACTGCTGGTCCCTGAAGCTGCTTCGGACGCAATCGCTTCCATTTCGACAGCAATGCAGGGTGCGCGTGCTTCTTTCAAGCATGGTCGTCCGGCTTGTGCTCGATCCTCCAACTTTCCAGTTTCCTCAAAACGTTTAACAAGCTTTAAGAGACCTGCAGGTGTTAAAGGGCCTTTTCCACTCTTCACATTTTTCTGAACTCGGAATTTACGCAAGGCTATGGTCGCTGATTCCTCGTTCATGTAAAATAATTTCACCAACAAAGCTTTATCCGGCGCACTGAGCATCCTTGTTCACATTCACTGTTTGTAATGGTGAAATGAATGTGGATTCATTGACAGCAAAGGTTTTTATAACCGTCTAATTTGCATATTTCCACCACAGACGCTTGCAACAGCGCCACCTACCGGATGATTTTCGAATTTTTTTTTCTAGCTTAAAAAAAATCCCGTGACATACTAATGCTGATCCTGCAAACAGTTTTTTTTTCGTTCATTTCTCCGGATTTTATGAGTTTTTAAAATTTTTACGGACTTTTTGCCCACCCGGTATTTACAGTAACTCTGAGTGGTGGGAAATTAAATTTTACCTTCGGATATTTTTTTACAACTTTGGTTTTTTTATGTCACATTCTTTCGTCTAAAATTTAATGCAAGTTGCTGCTTAAAATATTGAACAATATTGAGAATAAATTATGCTGTCAAAAATCGTGGAATTTAATGGCCTTATACAAGTCAATAAATTTTAATTATCGATCCAATTAACACGCCGTTTTAAGGAACTGGAAAAAATGGCACTTGCGCACAATGATATTCTTTGAAGGCTGAACACAGTTTCCAATCAACATTCATATATCAAAAAGTAATGTTCGTTATTATTTACTCTAAATCAGGGGTCAGCAACCTACGGCACGCGGTTCAATTCTCAGTGGCACTCTTCACTACTCGACGCATTTGTCAATTTTTGAGTGTATGAAAGTTGATAAATTTGTAATGGACATTATATTTGATAAATATCCTCAGAATTATAGACGTTACCGCGCATTAAGAACTCTAAAGATAAATTTACAGCTATTTTAATAATTATTGAAGGACATTGCTGGAGAGAGTTAATTGTTTGAAGAGAGAAAATTACATGCACTCTGCTTTTCACTTTTGGTTCTACTTATATAATAAAAATCTTTTCCTCATATAAAAAAAATTTCTTGTCCACAAAGAAATTGTTTAACAACTGAATATTCAGAATCATTTCCAATTGAAGGTCGCAAAATATGCCCCAGATTTTGCGATATGAAAATAAATCGGCGCAAGCGCAAATTTCTCATTTAAATTTTCATTTATACTTTTACTTAACTCTAATGAAGGGAAATACTTGTATCTTACGTTATCTATTTTTTTATTTTAATACATGTTTTTAAAAATATATAACATGTGTACATTAAAATTTTTTTTTTAAAAAAATTGGGTTGAAAAAAATTGTTTTATTTTATGCAGTTTCTTTTTAAGATAAGATATATCTTTAAATGATGCAAAATTAATCTATAATGAAACTGTAAATATCTATGTTATTGACATCTATTCTTTAACTTTACATGCATTATAGTAGGAATCGAATTGTTTCAAAAATGTCATCTGCGACACGTTGAATCTTATTGGAAGATTGGGTTGGCACGCCACAGCTAAAAGGTGGCTGACCCCTGCTCTAAATTGTATCGTGAAAGTTGATATTATCTAAAAAATAAACATACGTATATCGTTCATCATACTAAGGTTTATTTCTAAAACATACTGTCCCAGATTTTTGCTCAATTTTAGCTCACGGTTTCTGATAAATAATTATACAATCGAGTTTAATTCAAGAATTAAGAGATCTCGGATTAAACCTGCGTGTTGAATAGAAACATATTCTAGTTTAGAGAAGCAGCGAAAGCCATTGTAAAAATTAATTAAAATGCTGAGTTCAATCTGTGCATTTTCATCAAAGTTATATGTCGATTACGTTATATTTCTGAAAAGAAAGGTGTTTTTTAAAATGATTTTCACGAGCGAGGGGTTTTAGGGTACAATCTCCCCCCCAAAGACCATCGGACCTGTCATTTGTATCACACTCACCCTACGCATTTTCGTCTAAGTCATAGTTTCCCAAACTTTTTTGTCTCATAGACCCCTTGACATGTTTTCAGGTTTGGGGTAGACACCCTGCTTACTTAATATAGAATTTTTTGCAAATTCATCAACTTTAAAACATCGAAAATTCATGTTAATTTTAAATGTTTATTAATTAAATTAAAATCACAATTAATTAAAAATCACAGTTAATTAAATAAAAATTACAATTAAGTTAAAATAACAATTAAGTTATCACAATTAATTAATTTAAATCAAATAATTCGTTACATAAAATAACCCAGCAAAAAAAAAAAAAAAAATGCTTTTAATGTAATGAATGAACCTGATGATGTAATAACAATTTTTGAATATTTGGCATCAATTTGGTCAGGTTTAGTCTTAAATCTCCTCGGTTAGTAATGTCCAGTCTATTTCGTTTTTTTAGGAGATTGGCAACCGCGCTGAAACCTTTTTCCACTAGGTACGAGGATGGAAAAGCAATTAAAAATTTTCTCGCGATATTATGTAATATGGGATAAGTAAGAGGTATATCTTTTTTAAGCCAGAATTTCTGATATCCATTCTTAAACTGTACTTTAAGTTTTTCGTTTGTACTTATTCCAATCAGTTCCTCTTGTAATATGACATCCATCTCTTCAATGTCACCATATCGATTAATTAACCACTGTGGTATTACCATAGTCAAAATATCTTTATACCGAATTTCAAAATCTGAACAGAGGGCATTCAAATGCTGAATGTAGGTTAAAGTGTCATTTTCCTGGCAGTTTGTCTGAAACAAATTGAGAAACTGGAAAAATTCACATCGTCCAATATTTTGCTTCATTAGCTTAATTCTGGCAAGAAACGCTGAAATGATGGACTTTGTTTTAATCAAATTTAAGCTATCACCTTATATAACTGCAAGCTCTAACATCATTAAATTTACTAAGCAAATCTGTTAAATAGGCAATATCTGTTTTCGGCTTGATTAAATTTCCTTTTAAAATTGTATCTTTAGAATCCAAAATCTTTAAAACAGTCTCAAAACGTGCAAAAAATCTTATCAAACATAAACCTTTTGACAACCAGTGGACTTCCGTGTGAAGGAATAATTGATGAAAATGTTCGTCATTTACTTTACGTTACTGAAATTGAAAATATCAGTTGCACAGATTGTTTTCGAATGCATAAGTATTGTGTCAGCTTTAGCCCGCATTTTTATTTCTCATGTAAATCCAAATAAAAAACACACCACCACAAGGGGCAAACGCGTTTTGTCTATAAATTGAAGAGTGGAACCGATTGCGTTGTAGTTATTTGTCTCTCTGTTTCTTTTCTCTTTCAAAGTTACTTTGATTTATCAGGTCGTCAATATTTTATTTATTTAAAAAGAAACACAAAGTTATCTTTTAAATCTTAAAATACTACTATTAAAAAATACAAAATAATTAGAAATTGAAAACAATTACCTGTGGCTATTAAAAGCGAGTAAATTGTAAGAGATGGAACTGTGTACTTATATATATATATATATATATATATATATATATATATATATATATATATATATATATATATATATATATATAATTTCAGCTGCCCAATTTCTTTGAAAATGAGTCTTTTGATGGTTGAAATCACAACCGTTTAACGAATCCAATTTTAACCCTCAGGAGTAAAATGAAACATCTACTGTGTGGGTCTCGACTTCCAAAAACTTCCCTGTCCCTTTTTAGTTTGTTATATGACCCTGGACATCCTGTGCGCGTTAGGAATGTCCGTTGTGACTCCATTCTAGGAATGAGAGAAAGTTGCAAAAATAGTGTCAATACGTAAACCAGGAATATTTCAATGCCAATGTAAATAAAATAATTTAAAAGAAAACCATATAAGGCTTTCGTAGACTCCTTTTTACCCTTCATGGACCCCCAATTAATCTTTTTGCTGGCGTAGACCCCCCCTTGTAAGTCGTCATCGACCCCTGGGGGTCCATATAGACCACTTTGGGAATCACTGGTCTAAGTGTTTTAAAGAATGTAAATTCTCCCCATAAGAGAAGTCTATGTAAGCTATATACTAGACTCGAACATTAATCGAAGTACCGTTTCAACTTTTGGATATAAAACTTTATAAATAATGAAAAGTGTTTTAAGTAACTTATATATATATATATATATATATATATATATATATATATATATATATATATATATAATATATAAAACACTAAAATCAATTAAATACTTGAAAGTTGCATATTTTTGTTTAGCTTGTTTATAAAACACTAAAATCAATTAAATACTCAGGTGTCGTCCAAGTTGCATGGTTTTTGTTTCGCCTTGTTTATGGCGTGCGACGTTAATCTTCACTCACTCACTCACCGAAGAACTTCATTGGCTGGAATTCTGGGCAACTTTTATTTGGAACAGCTTTTTGAGCTCACTAGCAAAAAGTTGTTTGAAAGCCTTTGCTGTGATAATTGAGTAAAGATAGCATGAATTGGATTAAAAATTGCTCGAAACGTGTACGCGTGGTACGCCCTTAAGTGTTTTGAAGAATGTAAAATCTCTCCGTAAGAGGAGTCTGTGTAAGCTACTAAAGGGAGTTTTTTTAGAGGTATAGAAATTTAAATTGCAATAAAACAACGATGTATTATTCGATTGACATGAATTTTTTTATTCGAAAGATAATATTGTGGCATTACATTTTAAATATGATTTCTGGTATAGGACTGCCGCGGCTGGCTCGGATGTAGTCCAATCTGGACGTCCAATTTTCGATGAATTTTTCCAACATTTGTGGCCGTATATCGGCAATAACACGGCGAATGTTGTCTTTTAAATGGTCAAGCGTTTGTGGCTTATCCGCATAGACCAATGACTTTACATAGCCCCCCCAGAAAATGGTCTAGCGGTGTTAAATCATAAGATCTTGGAGGCCAATGCACAGGTCCAAAACGTGAAATTAGGCTGTCACCAAACGTGTCTTTCAATAAATAGATTGTGGCACGAGCTGTGTGACATGTTGCGCCGTCTTGTTGGAACCACAGCTCGTGGACATCATGATTGTTCAATTCAGGAATGAAAAAGTTAGTAATCATGGCTCTATACCGATCACTATTGACTGTAATGTTGTGGCCTTCATCGTTTTTGAAGAAGTACGGACCAATGATTCCACCAGCCCGTAAAGCGCACCAAACAGTCAGTTTTTCTGGATGTAACGGTGTTTCGACATACACTTGTGGATTAGCTTCACTCCAAATGCGGCAGTCTTGTTTGTTGACGTAGCCATTCAACCAGAAGTGCGCTTCATCGCTAAACAAAATTCGCTTATGAAAATCGGGAACAACGGCAATCTCGTTTTGGGCCCATTCGACGAATCTACGCCTTGCTTGATGATAGTTTTGATGAATTGCCAAACCAAACTGAGAATAAATCACTTGACAGCTGTTAAATCGGTCGCCATCTTGGAAAGTAATGCCAACTTAAACTTCTATACCTGGAAAAAAACACTCTTTACCTCTAACATTAATCTAAGTTCCGTTTCAACTTTTGGATATAAAACATTATAAATAATAAAGAGTTTTAAGCAACTTGTAACACTGAAATCAAATAAATACTTGAAAATTATGCATACTTTTGTATAACGTAAATAAATTCTTAAGGACTCCCTTCACCACTAGAGGCGCAGTGAGCGGTATTAATGCACATTATAGTTGCTGATTCATTAATTTTTCTTAAATAAGTTTTTTAAAAAATAATCGAGTTTATTAAAATTCATTTGGGAATTTATGACTGTATCTTGAATGAGTGCAATGAAAAATGATCTTGTTATAGAAAACTCTTCCAATTAATTTAGCCAGGGATTTCTAAGAAGTCAATATACTAGATTCGCCATGGATATTATACAGCGTGACATAGAATAACAGGAATTTTTGAAAAGCGTAGAGGCAGACATGAGAAAGGGTCGGTACTGCCGGACAGTGACCTTGAACATGTAATCACTTTATCATTTTAGTAACCATGGGTCAGAAGAATGGACAAACACGTTTTTTTTTAAATATAAAAAGTTTTATAAAAACAGTGTTAGTTTCGAAGCTGCGAAGAGGGAGTTCTGACGCTTATACAACAGTACGTCATGATGCCGCCCCGCCAAAAAAAAAAAAAAAAAAAACACGCGATCAAAAGTTGAATGAATAATTTTTAAGAGACCGGAAACTAACAGACTACCAAAAAGTGCTCATACTCCTCGAACAATGATGTTATACGCGAGTTTGTCTTATGGAGCCCACGACGAAAAAGAACAGAGGGTCCCAGTAACTATTAATGTGAATCGGTATGAGAAGATGTTACAATCTTTCATCTGTCCTGAATTGAAATTCCACATATACAAGAAAACTGGTTTCAACAGGATAGAACAACATCAAACAAAGCACGGCAATCAAAGGAAGCTGTGCGAGAATTGTTCCGTAAAAGTGTGATCTCAAGATTCGGTAACGTTCCTTAGCCCCTAGCTAGCCAGATTTGTCCACTTGTGGGTTTTTTCTTGTGCGCCCACTTCAAGAGAAAAGTCTGCACGGCTCGAGCAAGAACTCTGAATAAGTTGCAACAGAGAATTCAGAATGAAACTCAGAGTATCCCAGCTGAGATGTTTCAGTGGTCAATGAGGAATCCCAACAGCACATTTCAATAATGCATTCGTACAAACGTACGCATATTTAAAGGACGTAAACCTTAATTTCATTAAGGTTTCTCACATAGCAAATTTTAAGGTTTCAATTATTATGAGCAAAATGTTTTCTTCCTTCGCATTTGTATTTATTGAATTGTTAACAAGTTGTTTCAGTTTTGTGTGTGTGCATAAGGTGATCTTTAATTTCAAGAATTTATCGAACGACCTAACAAGCGTTTCCCCCTTTTTTTTATAGAGTGAAAATTTCTTGAAAACCGTGCATTTGCATGAAAATTCTTCAAATAGTATGAATTCAATTGATTTAATTTTACTAGTTTCATCCAGAACTGTAAATGCATTTTTTATTATTGTTAAAAATCATAAAAATATATTTTTTTTCTGTACGCTGTCCCTGCAGAATCCAAGTTACTTTATTAACCAGGGAATAAGACAAGGTAAGTCTTAAAATATTCATTGTTTATTTAAATGTTTTGAAAGGGAATCCTATTTTATGTTGTTTATTTCTTATTTCTAGAAATATGCTTTTGAGATACATATCATTTAGTCTGAAATTTTAATTTTCTTTTATTTATGTTAAAGGAATAGTCATATTTTATGTTAATAAATATCTGTAAATAACACAAAATTAATATACAACTAAATTTTCAACCTTTATGCTTGAGCTAAATTCCTTATCTTCGCATTGCATAATGTTGCGGTAATCGAGCTGCTTCAAATCTTTTCTAAGGTGTGGCACCCTGAACCATTCTATTAAGTATGGCATGCCACAGTTACAAGGTTGAATAGCATAGGGGTATTAAGGTTGAAGAAATCTGACTAGTCCTCACACAGCAGTTTGTTGCAAGTAATTAGTTCATAAATGTATACATGCTGAAATTTGTACTATTACTAATAATAATTGAGGCTCAAGATACGTGTTCGAATGAAAAATTATTTTTATACCACTTTTTCTGTAAAAGTATATATATAGGTTTTGTTAACATTTTAATTTTCACACTTTTTATTATGAGTACAAAAATGCATTAGATTTATTATGTTTCCCTGGTGGCTTCTAGGGACAAATTCGAATTGATCGCTATCGCAATCCGCAGTACTAACATCTACTCCTCGACATGGAGCTTGCAAAACTTAAATTATTTATAAATACTAAAGATGTTGACGAGAACCATAACTTAACACATTTTGTAGAAAGCAATAAAGATTTTGAATTTTTCTGCGTTGAAACCTAAAACTGTGAAACTTATTAAAGTCGTTTTATATAAAAGGGCTACCTATTTTTACAAAAACTAAGGAAGTCCATTCAGACTTCGAGGAGGAAGGATTTACTGTTGAAAAAGGTAGACAATTAATGTCTAAAAAGAATAAAGGCCCCTCCGCGCGATTTTTCAGATTACCTCCCCTACAAATGTCAATAATTTAAAAATGTTCGATCTCAAAACCCTCGGTTATATGCAAATTTGTGTTGAGGAATTTCTCGTTAGAGGAATCACCCAATGCTGTAATTGCAATAACTTTTATCACGCGGCAGAAAACTGCCATTTAAAACCAAGGTGTTTAAAGTGCGGCAAAGAGCACGTGACTAAACAGTGCCCGATTAAGAAGAGGCAGGGAAATCCATTTTGTATTAACTGTCAGGAATATGGCCATTCCGCCTGCTATACAAAATGCCCGAAATTCCCCCGACCTAAAAAGGGTTCTTATCTGAGATTAAAAAATTCAACACAGCAAAGTTTGTAAGGACGGAGTTTCCATCGATTGATTGATTGATTGAAAGGTTGAAGGGGATTTAGAGCAACACAGGCTATGATCCCTCAAAAAAAAAAAAGACAAGACAAGGAAAATCCTAATAGATTAGTAGATATTGAAAAATTTCATTCCCTTTAAAAAAACTCTGAAAGTTGATTTATTATTCATTGCCCTTTCCAAAACATCTCTAAATGTAATAGTGGAATGTGGATCAATACGAAGAATAGACCAGAGATTATTACGAAGCTTAGTATATCTAATACAATTTAATATAATGTGGTCCAAATCATTTATACGTTTACATGTAATACACATTGCATTATCCTGTAAATTAAATCTATGTAGAAGGCCTGGAGTAATAATCATTTTACTGAAGATTCGAGTGCTTAAGATTTCTTCTCTTCGATTCTCTGTCCACTTTGAAATGATATCAATGGTTGGAATATTTCCCAATTTTTCAAAATATTTGCTTGAGTAAAATGTTTCATTGATTTTTTGAATTCTATTTCGATATATATTTTTATGAATGTCGTCTGAAGCAATCCAGTCAATGTAAACATTGGACTCCGTGACCGCTCTTGCGAGATTATCCGCCTGCTCATTCCAAACAATTTTCGAGTGGTGTCCCGGAGTCCAAAGCAGAATTAACTGATTAACGTAGTTAGATAGCATATAAATTTTGTTAGCAAGTCTATGAATTACCTTATTGGATTTGATCGAGAAATTTTGAAGTGCAGAAAGAACCGAAAGACTATCCGATAAAACAAGTAAATTTACATTAGATTCCACCAGATCATCTAAAGCTTGACAAATGGCCAAAGTTTCTGCAGAAAAAATGGAGTTATAATGGTTGATCCTGTAAGCAAATGAAGATTTTTTTGATATACCTGCTATCGATGTAATTTGATCATTTTTTGAAGCATCAGTAGCTATAATGAAAAACTTCTGAAATTCCCGTTCGACCGTTTCATCAAATAAAACACTTATTGCAAGAATCAGTAGATTTTTATCTTGAAATTTAAACCTATTGGTATAAATTTTACATGGAAGGTCTAAAAAGGTAATTAATCTGGGAATTGAAATAATTTGATCACCACCAATATTTAAATCTTGCAGCACACTAATGATATAATTTTTATCTTCTTCTAAAACATTAAGATTCATTGCCTCTGGGCTGTTGTAATAAAGAGGAGAGAAATCACTATTGGAGATTTGAGTAATAAAGAACTTGTTTGCCAATCTTCTAATTTTATCTGACAAAATCTCTTGACCAGCCAACTTTAGTAGCACAATATTTGGGGTCCATTGAGGGAGACCTAATGCTATTCGGAGGGCTTTTGTTTGGATAACATTAAAAAATTTTAATTGATTTTCAGACCATTTATTTATTATGTGACAAATATAATAAAAAGCACTGCATATGCTGTTATTGACTAAATTAATGAGATCTCTTGATCTCGGCCCATAGTGTTTATATGTCATACCTTTTAGTGCATTGATCCTTTTCAAGGCTTTACTGCTTAGTTGATTTTTAACATATAAATTTTGACAACGTTTAGAAAAAAAACTAAATATTTAATAGAAGTTTGCCATTGTAGGGGAAATCCAGCCAACAAAATATTATGAAGAGTATAATTTCTTTTATTTGATAATTCAGCTATTGTACATTTCTCTGGGCTTAAATTTAATTTCCAATATTTACACCACTGGAAAATTCTTTCCAGAGTATTTTGTATTTTTTTGCAAATAACATCAAGGGATTTATGAGAGCAAAATATAAAAATGTCGTCAGCATAAACCAGGCATTGAACTTCCGATTCTAAGGTTTCAAAAATATATCATGCATGTAGATAGTATACAAAATAGGAGATAGGACACTGCCTTGGGCTAGGCCTTGCGGAACAAGCTTTTTGGGAGAAAAATAACCCCTCCATTTTATTTGGAAGGATCGAGATGTGAGAAATTTATGAATCCAATTTGCTATATTTCCTGCTATACCAATTTGTAAACATTTATAAATAAGACCATCCACACATAAACAGAGTCGTATGCACTTTTAATGTCTAAACTTATTCCTACAAAAAAAAATTTCTGTAATTTTGCATTCATTATTGCTTTATGTACCAGATAATTAGCACTTCTGCTATCTTTGAAAGGAACGAAACCATAATGTTGGGGATGAAGTTTTCTTTCTTTAGTTAAATAGTAAGAAATCCTATTAGCCAAAATTCTCTCAAAAGTTTTTGAAAATACAGAAGTCAGAGCTATTGGTCTGTAGGAAGATATCTTAGTTTTATCTTTACAAGGTTTCGGAATCGGGAGAATATGATTGTGTGTGTGTGTGTGTGCTTCCAAGAATCTGGAACGATTGCATTATCAAATATTTTTTGGAAATATCTTAAAATTACATCCCGTTGACCCTGATCAAGATTTTTAAAGAAAATTGCTGTAACATGATCCGCCCCAGGAGTTGTATTTTTTGAATTTTTTATTGCACTATGCAATTCAAGAATATGGAATGGTTTATTAAGAAGGTAGAGAAAATCCAAAGGAAGCGGTTCATGATAGGCATTTTTAAATGCAAAATAATCTGCAAACATATCTGCTTGCAATTGAGGATGAGTGATAAACCTCTTATTAAGCTGAAGAATATATTAAGTTTTTGATCCGTGTCAGTAACTGTGGAAAATTTTTTCAGAATATTAAAAAACATCTTGGGATTAGAAATATTATTTTTTGCATATCTTGTCCCAGTACATTCTTTTGGCATTTTTAATGTAGAATCTAAGTTTGCTCGCATATTGTTTATATCTGATCCATAATTCAGATGAAATTTCTTTAATAGCTCTTTTCCTAAATATTTTTTAAGCTTATAGAATTTATAACACGTACTATATTCCACCATGGTGGGAAGGATCTATTCGAGACTTTAATTTCCCTATATTATTAGTAATGACTTGCGATATCTTATCAGAAAGATTCTCAGAATTAACTTCAGGATTATTTAAAATAAAATGCGTTTGGTTCATAACTGCTTGCCAGTTTACTTTTTTAAAAATTCGTTTATTTGAATTGAGGAGAGAAAGCTCTGTAATAATTGGACTATGATCACTTTCAAAGGAGCAATCTAAAACATAACTATTGCAGTATCCACAGACATGCTTGAAGAACAAACTGTGAGAGATCTATCAATGATGTTGCACCTGCTGAACTTCTATAGGTGGGAACAGTCGTGTTAAGAAGAACCAAATTAAAATCAGTAATCCATTCAACGAATTCATTACTATACCTTGAAATGTGATCCGATCCCCACATCGGGTGATGAAGGTTAAAATCACCAAAGATAATCATTGGAGCCATCAGGGATTCCAGAAAAGATTTGATTATTATAATATTAAATTCCCGTGGAGCGTAAATATTTACAATATAAAATGAAATATTTCGAACATGTATTTTAATTGCGAGGATTTCTAATTCTCTGGTTTGTTGAATCTGTATAGGAATCTGTTGTGCACAGAAATATTGGAAGGAACAGCAATTAATAAACCACCACTTGATCTGTCTTCTCTATCTTTTCTAAAAATGATTTTATTTGGAAGATTTATATTATCGTGAATTGATAAAAAAGTTTCTTGAAAAACCGAGATATCTGCTTCAGAAAAGGGAGGGATATTTAGCCATATGAATTTTTTTTTGAGGCCTCTACAATTCCATTGAATTATATTCATAAATACTGAAGAAAAAAAATTAACTAGAACAAACTATCCTCCCTTTGAGGAAAGAAAACCAAACTAATGAAGACAATAATTAGCCCCCAAAACAAAAACTTGAATAAAAGAAACATATTTACAAAAACCCATCTTACTTCCGTAATTATCCCCTGTTCAATGTTATTGGATGCGTCGCTTTCACTAGAAGCGCGTGTTTTATGGATTGAAGATTTATTACCAACAGCTTTTTTTTTCGCAATGGGGAGTGACTCGATTTCCCCATTTCAAAAATCTTGCTAAGGTGAGAAAGTACAGATTCCATTGTTTTTTGAAAAGCTTCCATAATTAAAGTGGTTTGCTTTTCTAATATTGCTTGAAAAGATGTTAGCATGTTTTCAAGTTTTTTTTTCTAGATAGTCTTGCATATCTAGATTAACTGTATTAGTCTGGATTACTGCAGAATAAGATGTCCTTTTATTGTCCCGGAACCTTCTTCGCGCTTCTCCCAATGTAAGATGTTGCTCACATTTCAATTCTAATATCTTTTTTTCTTTTATATATTCCGGGCAATTTAATGAGTTAGCTGGGTGATCACCTTTGCAATTTATGCATCTTGATTTATTAGAGCATTGTCCAGAATGTGAATCACCACAGTTGATACATATTGCAGTTTTTTGGCAAAATCTAGTAGAATGAAGAAAACTAAAACATGTTGTACATTGTCTGGGTTTATCGATAAAATTTTGAATTCGATGATTAATGAACCACAGTTTCACAGTTTCTGGTAGAGTTGCCCCGAGTATTGTAATTAATACTGGTGAGAATTGTTGCTGTGAACCAGTTTTAATAAATCTTCTTATCTCTATTATTTCAAAATTATTAGTTTCTTTTAGCTCTTTTGCTATCTCATTCAGAGATATATCGAGTGGTATTTCATAAATAAGGAATCTTGACGTGATTCCCTCCCAAAGAATATTCGTTTTAACTGACACATTTGAAATTTTCTCAAGAGAGAGTATTTGTGCTGCACATACTGGGTCTAGCGTAGAGAACCTTATCTTTCCATTACGAGTAAAAGACATACTTTTTATGTTTTCATGTGACGAGCAATTTTTTTCTTTATTTCTGCATTTAAAAGCTGTGGAATCTGAGAGGATCCTTGACTATTTTCAACCAAGATATTGATTTCGGATATAATGCTTTGTCCAGCTCGTAGAATAATTTCCGCGTCCCTCAGAGAAGATCTGAAAAATTTTGAAAATCCTGTTTCCATTGTTAAACTATTATCGATTAAGGGTTTAACATCAGAGACGATGAATCTAGAGTGACTCAGCTTGAATCTTTTTTCAAATAAAAAAACCAGAGAATAATAGAAATTGGAAAATTACCAAAAAACAGAACCAAAAGTAGGAAAAAAAACCCTCTTGCTCTGAAAAGGGAACCAAATAAAAAAAGAATGATACAACCTTTTAAGACTTGAGGAAATGAATACACCACCTTCAACCTTTCAACCAACCACCTTCCTTTTCCATCGATAACGTTGTTAGAGGAGTTACCTCCCCCTCCCTTCACTCCACTTGGAAATGAAATAGCAAAAAACCAATTGAAACCCATTTCCTTAACCAATGCAGCATCTGTAGGAAGGATTCCCGATTCGGACGCCGTGGAAGCATGACGTCCAACGCGAACTGGTCCGATAGGACACACAGAACTATCCGCACTCCCGCAATCTTTATCAACGGGCTTGGCAAGTGGCATGTAAGTTACGGAGTTCCTGTCCCTAAATGAGGGACGTACCTCCTCATCAGAATTTTAAAATTAAGAGCCGAATTTATGGGGTTACATAAGATAATTTAATAATTTTAAAAGAAGAAATTAAAATGGGCCCGAAAGAAGGGCCTGTTTTGGATGGGTGTTATCCAGTAAAAAAATATGAATATTTTAAAAATACAAAGCTACTTTGTAACATGAACTCTTTACCGTCCTTTGTAAAATATAGAAAGAAAAAGCTACATACTACACCTATATGTATGTGTATGAGTTTTCTTGTGTGAGCTTCAGTGATTGTCCAGGTTCGATTTGACACCATGACACTCGTATAAAAACTCGTAGATCACGTACTCGTTTAAGGCTGAATAAGAAATTCGACAATATAGCTTCGACCCGATTATATGAGAATCGGGTGCGTTTTCCCAAACATTTCTATGCTCTTGCACATTTAAACTATACCCGCTAAAATTTCGTATTTGACTATACGTGGTTGCTCGATTATAGTAAAAGATGTCGACTGTCGGAAAAAAATCTCTTTTTAATATCCCGGTAAAAATTCAAATGTTTAGTAAACATGGATAAGAACGACATTTGTTTTCAATACCAACCATTTAGAAACCGTCGCCACCAAAAAACCTAACTCCCTTTCTAGTATTTTTGTGTTCACATAAGAAACTTCTAAACAGATCGAATCGGCTAGCGATTTTGTGTGTTATGTTTTGGAGTAGAAACCCTACGATTTGGCAAGAAAAAACTTGGCGGAATAAGTGGCCGAACAATCCAATCGGATTTTGTATAAATATCTACAGGAATGGAAATTTTTGTTTATTTTAAATTATATAGAGAACATACATAAAAAGATAAAATATATTAGGTTAGCTTAAATTTTTTTTATTTGTTTTACACATCTTTAGAGTAGTTAAAAGAGATATTTCTGTATTTAATTATCTAAAATAAGAACACAAAAATCTGATATGTAATCATACCTGTCATATTAAAACAAGTATACATATATATAATTTATACCACTTTCAAACATTAGAAATGAAAATTACCATTTGTAAAATTATACATAAAAAAATCATGTAACATTTTGAAAGTCTGTATTCGCAGTACTATTTTAGTAAAAAGATATAATTTATCGAGAATTACATTCTGAGTGTGGTAAAAAATTAAGGCATTAAAATATGTGTATTATAGAATATAAAATTGTGTGCATACATTGAATATTAAATTCCTGTTCTCTTGTACATGATCAAAATAAAAAGTCATTTTTAAATCCATAATTTTTTTAGTTAAAAAAAATTATTATTAAATATTTGTGTGGTATCTATTTGTGAGGATTTCTTAACACATTTGTTTTCCAGAATTTGACTGATACAAATTTTTCTCACACAGATGTACCTTTTTTTACTATGGATAACAAATATGCATTTATTGGTATTTGCACAATTAAAATTCAATAATTTTGATAAATTTCATATAAAGATTTTACACTTGTTATTGAAATATCAACATTGTGTGTTAAATAAATCTGTGCAACCCCAGCTGAAATGTATTAAGCATAAGAATACTCTGGATTTTTTTACATAAGTATTCAAGTCTAAATGCTAATATATATTGATATTATCCTGCTAAAATAAATTTAAGACCTAAATAAATTTGTCGCATTGAGTTTGTTCAATTCTCACAACTTATTTAAAAATCTCTAAACTAAGTGCGAAATAAATGATGTGGCTACGAGTGTTTCTCAATTTAAATAAAACATTTATTAAGTATTTACAAGGATGCATATAAAAAAGGTTAAATATTATCGCGCACGCTCATAGACGTCTGCTTCCTCCAAACGCATCTAGAGGACTCTCCTTTCGGAGCGCTTTTCCTCCCCCCTGCTGCCACTCGAGAGAAGAGAAAACTAGCCGGCGCTCACCACTCTTCGGGTCAACCACCCCTTCGCTCTTTGGTGCTTTCACAACATTCTCCCACCTTTGAGTTTTCCTGCTGTAAAAAAAACTCAAACACAACATATAAAATACAACCGTAATATTAACAATATTGGTACAGAATGCTGGTGTTAAAATAACGCAAAATGTACAGTAAACAAAGCTTTTACATAATACATTTTAGGCATATGTCAAACGCTTAGGAGAAATTACTTTTCTGCCTCTCCTCGTGCGAATGACAGAATCAGTCAGATCTTTTGGTAACGTAATCTCTGGCTCTTGCAGTTCTAGATTATAAAGTCTTTGCACAGGTCTGACCAGTTCCCTAGTCTCAGTTTTGACTCGAGCGACTCTAACATGTCCATCTTTTCCAGGAATCAGTTGAATTACTCTAGCAAGAGACCACAGAGTTCGATTCTTCAAGCTATTTTCCACCACAACTACTTCTCCCACCGTTAAGGGTCTTAAATTGATCACATGTTCACATTCACATAATACAGTGTTTAACTCTTCGTAATATAACGAAGCTCTCCCTAACATTTTTCCTTAACTCTAAATTTACCGCCTCTTCATCGGGGACTTGTTTTGATCTGGTGCATTGAACCGGGCTTTCGGATAACCAGGAGGGCCCCTCCCACCATCTTAAGTAAACAAGCTGTTGAGCGTTACAACCCCGAGGTGGCCGCGGTAGCCGAGTGGTATAGGTATCGGACTGTGGCTTGCTTTGTCACAGGTTCGAGCCCAGTACCACTAAAGACCCGCCGTGTAGGGCAGCGATGCACGTTAAATCTGTCGAGAGCTGAAACGTCCTCCCGTTGGTGTGGTGTGGTAGTTAGGAGAGGGGGTGCCAGCTCAGGTGTCGTCCACGTCACTTGACCATGGTTCAAAATTACGTGGTCCGTCGCCAAAAGCCCTCGTGTAGCTGAACAGTGCGACGTTAATATTCAATCAATCAATCAATGTTACAACCCCGAGAAAGAATGTCCGCGAAATTCTTTTCCGAAGGCACGTGTTCCCAGCTACTAACATCGGAAAGGTTTCGGATTTCTTTCACCCTGTTAGAAACAAACACACGCCCCAATCTCTAGTACTTTGTATCCATGCTAACGCTGTCATGGAATCTGTCAAATAATAAATACGCACATCTGGCAAGTTTAAGTCGTTTTTAACAGAAGCCGCAAGTCGGGTTCCCAAAACACATGCTAATAATTCCAAACGGGGGATAGAAATATCTTTCAAAGGAGCTACCCTCGCTTTTGTATGTATCAGTTTCACAAAAACATTTTCTTCATATTCTACCCTCAAAAATACGCAAGCGGCATACGCTTTTTTACTAGCGTCACAAAACACATGCAATGTTAACCGTTTAATTCCATTAGAGCTCAAATTCAAACATCGAGGTATTTTAATACCTGCAAGTATAGGGAGTTGCTCTAACCACTTTTTAACTTGATTTAAAATATCTTTTGGAAGATTTTCATCCCATTTTAATTTTAATTTCCAAATTTCCTGTAAAATTAATTTTGGTTTTAAAGTCACAGGAGCCGTAAAACCGATCGGATCAAATATATGATTAGCTATGGATAACAATGATCTTTTCGTTATAGCCTTACCTTCATTTTTCTGACAGTTAATATTACATGATAAACAATCATCTTTGAGATTCCAAATTAATCCTAAAACCATAGTCTCAAAGTTATCAGGTTAACTTTCCAACTCCGAAAAATTTTCAGGATTTAATAAAACGTTTGACTGCCAGCCTCTTAAATTAAAATGTGCTGAAGATAATATTTTAGATTCAACTATAAATTTTTGCAACTGTTCTTCGGTCTCAAAACTAGTTACACAGTTGTCAACATAAAATGATTTTCTCAAAATTTTAGCTACATTATCAAAGTTTCCATGAGCATTATCTAAATGGTGATTTAATGTAGCACCCAGTAAAAAAGGACTGGATGTCACTCCAAAAACTACACGACGGTGACGATAGATTTTAATGTGGTCCCTATTTTCTCTATCATACCACATAAATCTCAAAAAATCTCTATCTTGCTCCCTTACTCCTATCTGTAAGAAAGCTTTTTCAATGTCCGAAATAACCCCAATCTTATATTTTCGAAAACGATTAAGTATAGTCGGTATGACTTCAATAAAGTTGGGGCCTTTTTCCAGACAATCATTTAGAGAAGGGGAGCCCTTTGTTCGCGCGGACGCGTCAAAAACAGGTCTTATTTTACTTGTACTGTTTTCTTTAATAACGGGCCTATGCGGGAGATAATGAACAAAATTTCCTTTGTCATCATTAACTTCAATTATTTTTCCTGATAACCAAAGATCTAAAACATCTTGGTATTCCTCAAATTTACCCGTTGCAATTAATTTCCTTTTAGTACTTTCAAGTCTATATTTTCAGCTAATTTCCTATTAGAGGATAAAAGTTTATTATCCATAACCCAAGGCAAAGCTACCTCATATCGACCACTAATATCTACACTTATGGTTTTTTGAAAATGATTTAGTGTCTCTTTTTGTATTTCTAATTTTGTCTTAGTTTCTACGGGATCTCTGTAATACCAAGAGAATCGAGCTTCCACAAATCGGAAATACACATATCATTTACAAACATAGAAGTAACATTCATAAAATGATTTTTATCAAATTTAGTTTCATTTCTATAGGTTTTTCCCATAAGCGTCCACCCTAATTTAGTTTTTATTGCTACCGGGCCAGATTTTAAATAGAACATAGTTCCAGTCAGTAGTTTTCCAGCTACATCTGCTCCTAATAATATTTCTATTTTTCCTCCCAATTTATGACCGCTATCTGACAAATTAATTTTTCTATTTTTTAATTCATTTATCCAAGGACCATGTCTGATACTCGGAACATCATTGCATATAATTTCTTGGTCATACACATTTAGATTACAAGTATAATAATTATCGATATCAGTTAAACAAATATTATAACATTTATGCCTATACATTTTTGTTTTTGAACCACCAAATAAAGAATGAACAAACTCTTCTTCTCTTTCATATTTAAATCCTAAATTTTCAGCAGTGGATTTTAAAATATAAGATTTTTGAGATCCGGTGTCAATTAAAGCTCTTACTAAACTCTTATGTGTGTGTGTGTGTGTGTGTGGTTTCCGTTTTGCAACATAACCACAAGAGTCTGTAATAGAACTCTTCAGAAGTGCAAGCTTGATTAGCCAAAACATTAGAGCTAGATGAACTAGCAGTCGTGCTATTCTCAATACTTGCACTTTTGGTTTCCAAACCCGATCTCAAAGGCAATTTAGAGCATAATACAGCATAATGCCGTTTATTACATATTATACATTTAACATCTGATCTACATGAATGTGACATGTGACCCTTTTTTAAACAAATATAACACACGCCTCTCTTAATTATAGCATTCTTCTTAACTTCATATAACATAGAAGCTGCTTCACAACAATTTTCAGAGGCATGCGCTTTTTCACAAAATATACAATTATTATTATTATTCTTAAATTTAAAGTCTTTCCTATTTTTAAAGTTACTATTAAATAAATCTGCAGCAGTTGCAGTAGTGGAAAGATTTCCTAATTTGTTCTTATAATTAGATTTCTTAGAATGAAAACAATTCCTAGCAAGTTTTATTCTGTCTTCACTCGATACTTCTATCGATAAAAATTTCATAAGAGAATCAAGGTCTTTCTCTTACCTGATTCATCTGATGAATAGCCTACGTATCTCTCCCAGGCGCGCAGAATTTCAGCCGGAAGACAGGATTCCACCAGCGGGAACAGCATGGCAGCATATTTCTCTTTGGTGACTCCCAAGGACTCTAAGGCGCGTAGCTGGGCCTCAATCTTGTCATACAGCGAAGACAAATTGACTTTATTGACTTCTGCGTTCTGTAGAACCAGTTTTAATAGTTCTCTGATAAAAACTTGAATCAAGACATCCTCTTGTCCGAACCGCATTCTCAAGTATTCAAAAGCCTTTCTGTAGTTTTCAGGTGTCGCCGGAAAACTTTCAACTATATCCCTGGCCCGGGATTTTGGAGTTGTTGCCTGGATAAGGTACTGGAACTTGTCTCCATCATCAATGCTCTCATCTTCATGAATTCTCTTGAACTGGTTGTGGAATCGCGCGCGCGCGCGCGCAGCCAATCCGTCAATTCTCCAGAAAACTGCTGGAACTGAATCTTAGGAAGACGCAGATGTGACCAGGCTGTGGTTGTCCTTCTGTCTCAAAGCATCTGTTTTCATGATATTTTTCACACGGACTTGCCAGGCAATCATCTTTTCCGTATACCCTTCGATGGCTTCAAATTCAATATTGTACGCTTCTTGCGTACAGTTTGTCTCGATCATTAATTCTAAAATGTTCTCGTCGATTTTCTTCAGCTTAACGGATTTTGCATGAAGCATTTCAAAAGCCGTTTCTATGGCATTCTTATCAACAGGATCGTTTTCAATAATTTCCTGAAGATGATTTACAGCCTTCGTGAAGGCTGTCCTCAACGGCGTGCGTCTCAATTTTAAAGCATCCATGCTCCACTTTCTTATATTCAAAAATGTATTTCTAACACTCGTAGCCCACCCGGGGGCGCCAGAAAATGTTCAATTCTCACAACTTATTTAAAAATCTCTAAACTAAGTGCGAAATAAATGATGTGGCTACGAGTGTTTCTTAATTTAAATAAAACATTTATTAAGTATTTACAAGGATGCATATAAAAAAGGTTAAATATTATCGCGCACGCTCATAGACGTCTGCTTCCTCCAAACACATCTAGAGGACTCCCCTTTCGGAGCGTTTTTCTCCCCCCTGCTGCCACTCGAGAGAAGAGAAAACTAGCCGGCGCTCACCACTCTTCGGGTCAACCACCCCTTCGCTCTTTGGTGCTTTCACAACAGAGTTAGTTACAAATATTGACCCAAGAAGTGTACTTAAATCAGTTTTATGATATGTATGGGAAATTAGGATCATGAAACTAAATACGACTTTACATATAGACATTTTCTGTAGGATGTTTACTTTCTAAAAGCAATGGAAATATTCAGAATTTTACACTGGCCTCAAAAAGTTAAGGTACAACCGGGTTTTTGTGTCTAATTTGCAAATGAATGAATGTAGAAACAAAAAATTTGGAGGATATGTGCATTAAATAATTTTTTATTGAATGCGTCATAGAAATTTGTATAAGTGTATTGCAAAAACGATTTATAACAAAAAAAGCAATCTCTGCGGAAAAGTCCATTCTTGGAGAAAACAGCACATCACAGTGTTATGTGGTAAAATGGCATAAAAACAATACAAAAATGGGTTCTAATAAGGAATGTGTCCACCCCTAACTTGAATGCATTGGCGGCATCGATTTCCCATGCTGTTTATTAAGTTGTCGGACACCGGAATAGGAAGCGAAGACCAGACACAGAGTAAGCCTTGTTTCAGCTCATGTAACGACCTTGGAGGAGGATTTAAAGCAGCAACCTCTCTGCCAAGATAGTCCCAAAGATGTTCTATCGGATTCAGGTCTGGAGATCGAGCTGGCCATTCCATTCGTTCCAAACCGTGATCCTCCAGATACTCCTCAACAATCCGAGCTCGGTGAGGTCATGCATTATCATCCATCAGAATGAATTCGTTACCAATAGCAGCAGCATATGGGCGGACATATGGATCAAGGGTCTCATCCCGATATCTAAGACCAGTTACGGTTCCTCCATGGAACACATGCAGGTCAGTGTGGCCACCGAGCGAGATCCCTGCCCAAACCAGGATTCCACCACCTCTATAACTGTGTCTTTCAACAGTGTTGGATTGATGGTATCTAGTGCGTTGTTCCCTCCAGATCAGTAGACGCCCTGAATCACTCTCCATTGTAAATCTGGACTCGTCTGTGAACAGCACAGAAGCCCATTGTTGCTGCGTCCAAGAAACATGTTCTCTTGCCCAGCATAAGCGGTTCCTTCGCTGTCGTCCGTTGAGGGGAACGCACACAACTGGTCTTCTTGCATACAGACCTGCATTGTGAAGACGATTTCGCACCGTAGTAGCGGAGATTCTTCTTCCTGATGCTTGAAAGTGGTCTGCAACGAGCTGCGGCACAGTAGTGGTTCTTCTCCTTCGTGCCGAAAGAGCTAGAAAACGGTCTTCTGCAGGTGTTGTAGCTCGTGGTCGGCCTAGAACAGGTCTTCTGGACACAGAATCTTCGGATTGGTATTGATCCCAAAGTCGCTGAACAACACTACGAGACACATTGAGACGTCTAGCAGCATCAGCCTGTGACAATCCCATTTCCATTCATCCAACTGCCCGCCACCTTAACGAATTGGGTAAACGACGTCTCTGAGACATTTTCTAAACTCTATTGACTATTGTCACCGAAGCTGCCAACAACTGTTGAAAATCAACACAACTTACACACAAAAGTACGAAAGCTTGATATTTGCATATTTTTCTCTCACTCATAAATATACGTTCTTTTCTATAAAATAAAAGTTGTAGCAATCGTTTTTGCATTAATGTTTTTAAAGTTCGTTATTATCATTCATGTAAACTATGCATTTTATTGTTACTGCCATTTTTTTTATGGTGAGCTTCGAAAAACATGTTGTACCTTAACTTTTTGAGGCCAGTGTAATACAACCTTTTCCAACTCTCTATTTACCCTTAAATGAATAACTTGACATTGTTGTTTACAATAATCTATATTCATGAAGAATTCAGTAAAAAAAGGTAATTTCAAAGAAATGTTTTCAAAAATAAGTGTTTCATCATCCAAAATCACTGATATTTTTGTGTAACATATGCTTACGGGACAAATTTGGGGTGCTTGTATTGTATAATATTGACAAATTTCTTCAAATCAAAAAACCGCCAAATGCTGCGATATACAGCCAATAGTAGAAACTGTCCCTGATAACGTTTGCACAGTAACAATAATAGTGATGTAATTGTTTTTTTTTTTAAAATTTGTTATGTCTTTTTGCTTGGCGAAATTAGTCGGCTGTTTAATGCATGTTCCAAAATTTGTAGAATGGTACGAGTACTGATTTAGCATTTCTTAGAGAAACTTTGAAGTAATTTAATATTTTGCTCATGTGTAATTTGGGAAACTGAGAAGTTTCATGAAATTTAGGAATGCCCTGGTAAAAGAATCTTGCGTACAATTAGTACACATTGTGATTAATTTATTAATGATAAACTTTGGTAACTTATCGAATTAATAATGATTTTTATTAATTTTCAAACATTAAATTTCAGATTGACAATTCTGAATCTTTTTTTCTGATGTCGTTTCATCTTCCATTTTTTTAAAAGTATATTAATGTAATATATAAAATGATACTTCAGTTGCATATCAGTGATAACGAAATAACATGTCATGTGTTTGTTTCTTTTATTCAACTTCTTTCTATAAGTTACATGATTTCAGTATTTTAATTTGTTCTATGTAAATTCTGAAAGTTGACTGTATAGAAGTGGATTTTATAATTCTGCCAGTTTGTGTAAGATCTGAAATTTCAAAATTCTTGTGATATTTCATTTAATCTAGACCCATACCATATACAATTTCTCAAAAATACTATGAAAAGTTTTGTAGCTTACCTATATACAAATGTTATAGGTTTTTGCTTTCTAGTTTCTGGTATATTTCACACAGTTGGCTGACTAAAAGACTAGTTTTTGCCATTAATTTCTTTGAAAACAAGGGAAGACCATTTAAAATCTTACTTTTGTAAATTTATTGTATCCAAAAAAGAAAGAATTTAATTGATTAAAATAGTTTTGATAGTATTGAAATTAGAGTAAATAAAATTCGCAGAATCTTTGAAGAAAAAAATGTTTTTATAATTTTTTTGTTTACTATTAATTGCCTAATCACTAGGTGTTTAAAAATTTAAGTTTTTATGTCATAAACCTAAAGTGAACATTTTAGAAATTCTATGTAATTTGACCTTTTTATCTATGAAATCTTTGATTTAGGAGATAATGTTCTTTAATTTTTTTTGTTTCATTTTATTTGTTTGGGTTAACGACATTTAATGCTCTTTTGTAAATATTTTTAAAAATTAATACTTTTTGTTGTAAATAAATTGCAAAAAAAGCCATTCATAAGATTTTCAGAGAATTTTATTAGATGTTATCATCAATAAGATAAAAATTGAGATATATATATAATAATTGTAAAAGATATTATGCATGTTGAATATTGGCAGATAGATCCTCGATTTGTCCTTATAGTACACTGCTGGACAATTGCTAAGGACGGATTACAAATTGCTATGTAGCATAACATTAAGCGAGACATGAGGTCTAGTAGGATAAAATATAGTTGCCACACTGTTCAGACATTAGAATAAAGAATATTTATTGTTCTGGAAAGTACAAAAGCTATGAAACATCTGAAAGGAAAAAAAATGTTCATTTGATCTGCGTACGGAGAAATGGAACAATGCATCTAAAAGTCAACAGGCACTTTAAACAAAGGTATCAGTACGGGATATGTCCACCGTGGAGTGTGATGCAACATTCCACACGTCGTACCATACTTTGCACAACATTATCCAGCAGCTGTTGAGGCAGTTTATCCCATTCCTCTGTGAGTGCACGGATGAGAGTGTTCTTGTTTGTCGGAGGATAGTTTCGACCAGCAACTTGCCTCCCCAAAGCATCCCACACATTTTCAATGGGGTTTAGATCTGGAGAACGCGCTGGCCATACGAGACGTTGAATACCCTCGCTGTCTAGACAATCCTGAACAGCGAGTGTTCTATGACATGTTGCGTTGTCGTCCATAAAATCAAATTTATCACCGACAGCACCACGGAAAAGACGAACATGAGGAAGTAGAACTTCATCAATGTATCGTTGGCCCGTCATAGTCCCATTCGCAACCACATGTAGGCGCGTGCGGCCATTGATCATGATGCCGGCCCACACCATGATACTGCATGTCGGATATCGGTCCTTTTCCTGGATATTTTCTGGACGATAAGCTTTACCACTCTCGCGCCAGATCAGTTGGCATCTACAATCCGATGACATACTGAACCTACTCTCATCTGAGAATAATACGCATGCCCAGTCCTGTTCAGTCCAATTGTGATGCTCACGACACCATTGCAAAGGGCAATATGGTGCTGTCTGGTCAATGGGACACACACAACAGGTCTGCGTGCGTATAGTCCTCCTCCCCTCAAACGTCTGGCAACAGTTTTTCGGGAGATCTGCTTTCCTGAGGCAACAAGAAACTGATTTGCCACCTGCTGAGCTGTGGTGCGCCTGTTCCTTTTTGCTGATAGGACGATATATCTGTCTTCTGCAGGCGTCGTTCTTCTAACACGACCTCCCCCGTGCCGTCTACTACACATTCCAGTAGTTTTAAATGACTTCTACAGCCGTGAAACAACGCTGTGAGCGTTGTCGAACTCCCTGGCAACATCTGTTATTTTTCGCCCTTCCTCAATCTTTCCAATAATTCGTCCACGCATAAAATCATCTATGTGATGTCGGGAAGACATGCCAAAAATTTTAAGTTCGTCTATTAAATCTTTCCTGTAAAACTTTGACTTGAAAGAACAACTGTCCACACGCGTCAAAACCTTTAAAGCTCTTATGAACGCTATCACGTGATGAACAGACGTGGAAAAAAATTTGCATACTCATACTTCTTCTTACTAATATCCCGCACTTATTCTAATTTTCCACATTTTGCTTCCTTTCATTTTGTGGTTGCTATGGATGATAGCGTTATCCGTCCTTAGCAATTGTCCAGCAGTGTATAATGTTACTCTTTCAGAGAGTCTGATTTATATAGCAGATCATGGAATGCTTTATTTACTTATAGTGCATTCATGTAATGTTAAAATAAGGTGTCGATAAATGATGTATATTAAAATGAGTATGATTATTAAATAAAACTGTATACGAGAAAGTTTCACGAAAACAATTTAATTTGTTCTACTTTATAATTTTATTAAAAAGCCTATTTCTTTAAACATGTTTCTTAATTTATTCAAAAACATCCAATTAATTTATTTCAGAATGTTGGAGACAGACATTTTAAAGAAAATTCAAACCTTCTGAAGGGTAATAATTACAAAGGAGGTCTGTATAAAGCATATCAAATGTTAGTTTTTTTATAAGATTATTTCAGATACCCAAAACATTTCAATGATGTTAGAAACAATTTTATTTCCATTTCAGAATTCCTAGTTGTTAAACAAAAACTTTCATATTAACCAACTTTAATTAAAAAGCTAAATTACAATTTTTGTTTGTAAAAAAATGTGTATTTTCTTCGATGTGCAACGTTTTCATAAGAACTTGTTCATAGTATGTTTTATAATTGTGGGATTATTTAATCATTCGAGGAGAAAAAAGTAGTACTTAGCCTACTTTTATAAAATAATTTTTTTTGTATATGTGTATAAAGAGATCTCTTTTGGTAAAAT
The DNA here is from genome assembly GCA_019973935.1 of Trichonephila clavipes. Lineage (NCBI taxonomy): Eukaryota > Metazoa > Arthropoda > Arachnida > Araneae > Nephilidae > Trichonephila > Trichonephila clavipes. Next base: position 35,299 of record BMAU01000090.1, read on the forward strand.
CAGGGTTTGCTTTAATAACAAAAATTAAATGGTTAAGTGAAAGTGGATTAAAACTAAAGATTTTTAAAAAAGAAATTTTCTTTTTAAGTTCTTATCCTCATGAATTTAGGGGAATGTTAATATAAAACAGATCATTCTATTGGTTATATCAATTTTCACATTAAAAAAAATTCAATACACCTTTATGGAGTTATTTAGTTACAAGATATTACTAATTTTTTACTTCTTATATGGAAACACTCAATTAGATAAATCAAGAAAAATAACAAAAAAAAAAAAAAAATGCAATTTTTTTTTGTGTACATTCAAAAGAATTATATTGTAATATTTTCAAATCAATCTCAAAAACTATTAAAATATATGTATCATCTTATTAAAATATTGGAAACATACATGCAGAGCATACTAAATATAAATTTATTTACATCCTTCTCTCCCTGTACCTGAATGGAATATAATTTTTATTGAAAATAAGCACTTGGGTAAACTTCCAAATCCCGAACAGTTGTGTCCAATTCGTTTTGGTCTCCCCAGATGTTTATGAGGGTTATTATTTCTTCTATTGTCTAACGCGAGCAATCCAAAACTGCAGCCATCATCTTGAATAAATGAATCTCTGGCGCAATGCATCATGGGAGAATTAGAAAACTCTCCTTTTTATCCCCAAAGTTCCTAGTCGAAAGAGGGTAAAAAAACAGACCTGCATTTCGAGCCGGCCATTTGCCGGGTCGCCGTGTAAACGGGTACAAAGCGGATTCGTTCCGGCATATTGCCGGCAATTTGCGTCCATGTAAACGGGGCCTATGGGGTAAATTTGTTTACTATATTCTCTATTTAGGGGTTGTTTACGCTTAAACGTACCAATGCGTTTCTTTTTTTAATCCATAATGTTTAAAAACTTATTGACGTTAAAAGAGGGGAGAAAAATAAAGCTGTGCTGCAAAGTGTCGTTTTTTTTTTTTTTTTTTTTTTTTTGGAGGATGAACTACCCCACCAGATGATTTTGAGTTTCAGAATGGTCCACTGAAATAGACAGGAAATGATACAAAAAGTATGCATGAACAAAAAAAATACTATACAATATTTGTGAAGTATTCCCCCCGTGGGTGATACCTCTCTCCTAAGTTAACTTCGTGATCTAGAGGTGTGGGACTGAATGAAGAACCAGGCGTTGTCATGATCTTAAAATGTCTTTATTCAGATCTTAACTTAAACACTAACAATAATAATATTTATGTTATAATTTAGCGGATCTGTGAGGTGAGAAATCCCACAATACGTATTACCAAATAACCGCGATCTAAACCACTTTATATTTCTCTTTCCATTCTATTCCTAATCTCTGTTTATATCACAGTTATTTATAGATACTAGAAATATCCTACCTTAGTTTCTTGTTTAATTGCAATCCTCTCGAATTCTCAATATCTCAAGAAAAACTCCTGTGGAATTGGATCCACCTTGACTCGATCGTTCGGTCACGGATAGCTTCACAATCAACGGCGGCTTTCTTCTCTTTTTTCAGTTCAAGTGCTTAAACCAGACTAGCAAAATCTGTTCCCAATAGGTTCTGCTTACGTTAAACTTCTGCTATTTAAAAGGTTTCTAATTTTCATGTTCACGTTTCGCTTCTGGATGTGGTTGGAAAGAGTGCCCCATTTTGGACCCTAAGGAATCCAAGAGGAGATTTTAGTAGAAAACGCGAGGGGCCATCGCATATATTATAATTATTTAAAAAAAAAAAAACGCTGCACACAACGAGAGGAGGGAGGGAGGGAGGATCATACCAGTTTATTACATATACGAATAGATAGTGAAATATTGAAATAGGAAACTAGCTTATTATGAATCACATTATCATTAAAAATAGAATGTAACTAGGAAGGAATTGCTTCCTGTGTAGGTTTTTAAAGTGTAATAATAAACAAGGTAAGATTTTTCATAGAGTTTATATTTTATCTGACAGTTTATAGAAGAATAAAATTTTTTAAATAATATAAATTTTCAATAAGATAAGACATCGCAACACTATATACAAACAGCGGAAAGAATTTAAGGGAGTTTTTACAAGTACGAAATTAATTTCAACTGAGTGGCTGCCATGATTACAATTGCATTGCAACCTTTAACATTATATCTTAAATGCTGGAGAAATTATCGCAAGTTCGGCTTGCTTCGTGGTCAGCGTCCGAGGGACCCGGTGCAGGACACCACCTACCCATGAATAGCTACGCCACTGGCGACAGTATGATACATAAAAACCGATTATTTCTACAGATGTCAGTAACTTTATTTGTCTTTAGAACAGGATTTGGGTCACAGTGATACATTTTCTTTTTCCGTTGAGCTTACTTTCTTCGAGATAACAACAACATAATGCCATATATTTTATTGAAAAATTTCTTTTTGTGAAATAAGCCAGTGGAAGAAAAAATTACAATATTACGACCTATCAATAATAAAGGTTAATTATTATCATTTGTGATATATTAAACACAGATTATTTATCAACATTAGTCTAACAAGCTAAAATTCTGGTATAAGTGGAGGATTTTAAAATAAGAAAAGTTCTTAAAGCATTCAATATATGTACACTGACTGATTCAACTAACATATTCCACACTATTCATTCACGCCCCAAATTAAATGGCAGGAACCTCTTAGAAAACGAATTTTAGCCTGCTCCCTGACTCCAAACTGATTACATCAATTTTCCAGTGAGCCAATTAGGAGTGCCCTTCTCCCCAGTCAAGATCACTCACTTTTTTCAGACATTCCAGTATAGTCACTCGAAGGAGTAAGACGCAATGGAAAACTTATCCGACGATCAAAGCGTTATAATGGAGGAAATTGATCCTCAAAACATCACTGATGAGCAGAAATGCAACAATTTAAGCATCGACAAGCAGATAAAAATTTTTACTGCACGAAAGGACTATATCAGAACCATGCTGAACATTGAGAAGAGCATCCCTGGCCCTACGAACGAGACCTCCCAGAAACTGGAAGCTGAAGCCGCCGGACTGGACGATAAGATCAAAGCCCTAGAAGGTAATATGCTTGAGTTTTTACCTTGCCCAGTACCTTTATGTGCTCATAATTTTAAATATAACAAAAATAATAAAAAACGAACAGCCGAGCCTATAATCAGGGCCTCTAAGTTAACGGCTAAAATTAATGATAATAAATTGGATGTTGAAGATTTTAAAATCCCACGGAAAACGGCGAAAAGTAATACCGTTCCTAAGGAGAATAACAAAATTACTTCTACGAAAAATAAATTTGCCGCCCTCAACACTGCAAATGATGACGTCGAGGATGTCACCCCTGCTGCCCCTAAAGTCAAACCCGTGATGATGAAACTCTTTCCAGAGTACAATCTCATCCTCCAAGATATTCATCGGACCCACCCTACCGCCACCAACACCCATATTGGAGGTTATATTAAGATTCAAGCAGAATCTGCCGACCATCATAGAGAAATCACACAATTCCTCACTGATAAGCAAGTTCAGTACTACGTTACTGACCCCCCGCTAATCGACCACTCAAACTGGTCATTAAAGGTCTTCTGGCTACCACTGACCCTAAAGATATTATAAAGGATCTTATTGATCAAGGCATCAAAATTGAAAATGTCGCGCAACTGCGCCAATTTAAAACCAAAAGCCCCCTCCCCATCTTCATGATAGAGATAACTCGAGATGAAAATGTCGATGACATTTTCAAAATCCGTAGTTGTCTCTACATCAGTGCTTCTCAAACTGTGGGGCGCGCCCCCTGGGGGCGCGAGAACCCTTCAAGGGGGGCGCGAGCATCTTGAAAATATAAAAGGCTTAAAAAATTATTTTTTGGAATGAAGTAAAACAAAATGCTTTCTGATAAAATAAAAAATACACATTTTGCACTGATATGAATTATATATATCATCTGGTTTTCCACTTTCAAAAGATTCCACTTCAAACGCTCATTAGCTATCTTTGATCCCAAAACAAAATAAAAAAAGATATTTTGTTTGCTTTGCTGTAATCCTGCGATGAGAGATTTTTTTATTACGTTTCTTGTAACCTCTAGAATAGTACTTTTGATTATCATCTCTTTGACCTTCAAACTTACTGGTATACTTAACTCCGTCTACTTTTCTTTTGGGAAAGTTGTAAATAATATTTTTCTGTTGCTTTTCCCCCCATGTAAATGAGTTTTATGATGTATGGATAAGCATATTGAGCACTTTGAAGGATTAATTGGCCAAGATGTATTTTATGAGTAATCTGAAATTGCATTATAAAAAACGTTTTACTCAATTATTTTTTTATAACTGACATCGATGTTTTTGTATCGAATGCATTTTTTTCATGGGAGCGGTCGCATGAGGCGCTGAATCACTCCAAATTCTGGTTAAAACTGTTTATTCGTTAACAGTTTCTTGACAGTATCCTCCGATAGGACAGTCTTAATGGAAACTAAAATGAATTTTTGTCACATTTATGCCTCTTTTTTGAGAGTGTCAAACGGTTTTTTACAATCAAGGTACTTGTTTTGATCGAGTTCCCTGCACGACCACTTTTGTTCAGAAATATTTTCTATGAATATGCTATACTTTCCCCTACGATTAACTTTGTGGTTTTAATTGCTGTGTTGTACAACTTATTATGGTTTATAAATGTAAATGAGCAGAATATAAAAAAAATGGGCATCTGTGATCTCTCTATTGAAGGAAGATGAAACTGATCAAGCAATTGAAGAACCTGATGAAATAATGCATATTAATCGTGATAGCGAAAGTAAATATGACAAAAGTGATAGACTTGAAACGTTTGAGTTGAATTGTAATTTTCAAATGCTGCCTAAAGAACTCTATCAAGAAAATTAAGATATCAAGAAAACTAAGAAGCCATAAATGTAACACTTCGCCTTTTCAAAAGACACAAGCAAGAAAAAGGTTACACATGCTATTTGTAGATCATCGAAGAATAGAAAAATTACAATAACGTGAGCAAAATATGACAGTTTTGATTGCAAATAACATTCTTGTATTGTTAGTGAAAAGTGTCTGTGATTTATGTGTGTTCTTTATTAAGGTCACGCACATTTGGAACGGTTTCTTTAGTTTTATTGGATTTTTTCTCAAATCATCAAAGAAAAATTAAAAAGTCCTTTAAAGTAGGTAAGTATATTTTCTCTTAGTTAAATTATTCACTGCAATTGTGATTTTTATCGAGCACAGAAAAAATAATTATAAAAAAAAAAGGATTGGGGTGACTTGGTGAAGTGATCGCGCGACCATTAACGTTAGTGTGGAGTGGGCGCCTGCTTCCGGGTTAAAACATTTTGAAGGTTTCTCGCTTTAAATATTAAAAATAACACAATTATTCTTCATTGGAATTTTTCATTCGTTTTCCTTATTTAATATTAATTCTAAATGCTAATTCTGTGAGGCTTAAAATTACAGTTCGTTTTAAACTATAATAGGAGCATTCATTTAAAAAATCATTTTATATTTTTGTATGCATTGTTGTGCACTTGGTTTTACTCTTCTTACAATTAAGCTATTATATCAAGAATAATGTATTATTTTTTAAAAAAATAATCGCAGAACGGGTACTTTAGCCAGTGTACTTATAAATGTATCAGTACTGCACAATGTATTTTATAACTAATTTAAGAGCAAGTTTAATTATTATTAGTGACTTCCATGGGCTTGTCTTGCAGAGCAAAGGTTTTCAAATGAAGGCTTAACATTAGAAATTGACACTCTGAGTTCTTTTTCTATATTTAGCTGAGATCTATATTTTGTCTTCAAAGCAGCCACCGCAGAAAATCCGGTTTCACAAAGGTACGGTGTTGAAAACGGTAAAAGTATACGAAATGCTTCTGTTTTCAGTTCAGAAAATTCATCATCTACTTCTGCCCAAAATTGAAAGAGAGTTTTATTACAAAATTGTCCTTTAATTTCGTCACTAGATGTGAAATCTATGAAACTTTCTTCTTCGGTAGTGGAGAGCCCTTCTGGGGTATTTTGAAATGGATCTCTCACTCATTCGTAACTTGCTATCAAGTTGTCCTCAGCAAAAAATATTTTTAAAATTTTTTGCAAACATAGCTAAATGATATTCAATAGTTTTATAAACAACTTCCACATGTTGTTCTTCAGTTTTGTAAGTTTTTACACATTTATCCGCATTTTCAAACATTTCTAGGTCTTTTGCTTTAAATTTCGGCTCCATAATTCTAATTTTCTACAAAAAGCATTAATTTTATCACTCGTGTCAAACATATGTACATTTGATCCTTGAAGTTGAAGATTCAATATATGTAATTTCTCAAATATATCGACTAAGTAGCTCAATTTCATCAGAAATAAACCATCTCGAAATTTCTCAGCTTCCGGTAGGTTTTCCTCTTCTAGAAAAATGGTAATTTCATTTCTTAATTCATAAACACGTTGTAAAAATTTCCCACGTGATAACCATCTTGCTTCACAATAAAATAGCAACGATGAATGCACTGCGCCCATGTCTTTGCAAAGTCCAGAAAAGATTCTTGATTTTAGGGGTCTCATTTTTATGTAATTTACTACAGTCACAACTATCATTAGCACAATATTCAGGCCAGGACTAATTTCTTTGGAAGCCAGAGCTTCTCTGTGGATCATACAATGTGTCCAGATGCACAGTGGAGATTTTTGTTTCACAAGTGCTTGTATACTTTTAAATCTTCCTGACACTGTACGAGCACCATCGGTGCATATTCCGACACAATTTTTCCACTCTATATTTGCCTCGTTTATAAAATTATTTAAAATATCAAATAATGCTATTGCTGTTGCTTTAAGTTTTATTGGTTTACAAAAAAGTAGTTCTTCTACCGCTGACATACCATCCCAAAATCGAACATACGCAATGAAATGAGCATCTTTATTGCTATCCGTTGCCTCGTCAAGCTGAATTGAAAACAATTTATCACGCAACTTACCGAAAAGCTGTTGCTCTACATCTTCAGCCAAGCGATATCATCAATTCGACGGGAAACAGTATCATTTTATAGGGGTATGGACTGCAACTCTTTGGCAAAATTGTCTCCAAACATAGTTTCTACAACATCAATTGCTGCAGGCAAAATAAGCTCTTCGGCAATAGTGTGAGGCTTTTTTACATCTGGCTATTTTATATGATACTTTGTAAGAAGTAAGTAAAGCTTTTTCATTCACTGACAAAGTTTTTTTTAAAAATGTTTTTTTGTTTTCCATATGATTTTAATTTTGATTCAAGGAACTCTCGAGGTTTGTTAATGTACTCACCATGAAGCGTTTCGAAATGTCTTTTAAGTTTATTAGGTTTCATACTGTCTGCTGCCAATATTTTTGAGCAAATAACACACAGGGGCTTTTCTTCTCCATTTACTTCAGTAATGGTAAATCCAAAATTCAAGTATTCTTGAGAATATTTCCTTGATTTAATTTTCGGAACTATGCTCGTCTGTGCACTTGTTGATGCTTTATTATCGTCGAATGTTCGTTTACGACTTAAAAATTTATCCATGATTTTTTTTGTTCCAATTTTCTGCAGTAATACTTAATAGTGTGAATTACAACTAACGCGCAAATTATAAAATGTACATTCAAGATAGATTTGGTAGCTATAGAAGCATCGAATGGACCAAGAATGATTGGAATTGTACGAAGTACAGCATTATTACATGTTTTGCGCAGACGTCCGATAGTTTGGCCAGACTCACGCAGACGCTCGCGAGAATGCCAGATGTGATGGATATGAGAGAGCGCAACATAAAGAGTACACTATTTTTCAATTTCTACTATAAGTTCACTCTCTCATATATATCTTGTTCAAATTTTCAATCTTTGATAAAATACTTTCTATTCATTCATTCAAGTTCAAATACATTTTGTAAAACTTGTAGTGGGTGACACTTCATGTTAATACAGTTCTTTCAAATTTTAATTCATTAATTAAATTAAAAAAATGAATAAATAGTAACAAACAAAAATTATAGTCCAAAAGCATTTATAGAAAGGAAAACTTTTCGTGCTGTCCCCTGTAACGCAATGGATAGCGCGCTGGGATTCTAATCTGAAGGACGGTAGTTCGAATTCCATCCGAGATGGCCTAATTTCTAAGAATGTGTGTGATTTCTTCTTTACTTTACTATTTTCTTACACTAATTAAATTTAATTAATGAATAAATAGTAACGAAAAAAAGAATATTCCAATACCCCATATATAGAAAAGAAAAGGAAAAATTGCAAGGAAAATCGCTTTCTCTTTTGTCGCTTAACATTGTGATTCTGTCATATGTATTACATATTTGTATTAATTGAAACTATTTAATAGAAAGTAACTAAAATAAGTTTTTCTTTGTTGGCCTAAGTAGGAATTGACTTAAAATTTATTTTTATATTACTTGTTCTAATGACATTTGTACTTTTAGAAATGCATGATGGACGAAATAAATTTTTAATTAAATGTCATTTTGCAATCTGTCCCAATTTAAAAAATGAGAAAGGAAAAATAACATAACATTATAATTATTACTTAAAAGTAATTTGCTTAAAATATATATTATATAAAAGTAACGTATACAAAATTTAATACTCAAAGTGCATTATTATTGCATTCAATACATTATTATTGGGGGGGCGATGAAAATTATGATTGAAAATTGGGTCGCCAGTAGTGAAAGTTTGAGAAGCACTGTCTTACTTAATTAATTTATTTATTTTGCAAAAAAGTAGTATAAAAACTGTAATACTTATGCTATTATTTTGTATGGTTTATAATTAAGATCGCGTATAGTAGCTTTAGCGTCAAAGTGCATTATTATTACATTTAGTACATTATTAATGTATAAGGGGGGCGCGATAAAAATTGTGATTGAAAAGGGGGGCGCCAGTATTGAAAGTTTGAGAAGCACTGCTCTACATGCAAATTAAATTCGATCCTTTCCGTAAAAATTCAAGACCAACGCAGTGCTATAACTGCAATTTTTTGCACCATGCTAGCCAAAATTGCAGCATGAAAACGCGCTGTCTTAAATGTGGCGGTGGCCACAGGACCGGCCAGTGCGAGATTAAAGAAAAAATAGTTAAACCGACGTGCATAAATTGCAACGCTCAAGGCCACATGGCCTCGTCTACTGAATGTCCCCTCTTCCCTAAGCCGAGAAAGGGTAAGGGTCAATCGCAAAAAGAAAATAAAAAACGGAACGATAACACCCAGGAAAATTCCGCTTTTATTACCCCCGGCTTGAGCTTCGCTCAAGTTACTTCGGGACAAAATTCTCAACAGAGGGCAGCACGAGGAAAGTGACTCCTCGACGTCCAACTCAGATAATAAAAACAAAAATAAGAGTTTTAACTCGGAAACACTTAATCATATCAATTGCCAGGGCGGAGATTTCTCCTTCCTCGAGGCAATATTTGAAATGAAAAAGATCTTTGTGATCTTTTTCCTAACCTTATCTCGGAGATGAAAAAATCTTCTAAATGCACCGACCCCACAGAGAAACTTCAATGTCTGCTTAAAGGTATCTGTACCTCAATCTCCTCAATAGATCTTAATAATGTCTAATTCTTTTTTCGGCCTATCAATATTCTCCTGGAACGCTGATGGAGTGAGATCGCGCATTGTTGAGATGCGCGATTTCATTGATAAGCACTCCCCTGATTTATTTTTGATACAAGAAACTCATCTGAGACTAGAATACTCTTTCAATATTCCGAATTATATTTGTTACAGGAACGACAGGACCGGCTCAACTAGAAGTTGGGGCGGTACTGCGATCCTCATTAAAAGATCGATTCCCCACTTTCATGTTCCCACCCCTCCCCCCTTACAGGTGTAGAAGCAACTTTCGTTGCGCTCACCCCATTAGATCAGGAACCTTTCTTGGTTGCCTCTATCTATGCCCCACAAAATCCAAATTACAGAAACTTGGGAGCCGACCTCGACGGTATTTTCAAAATTTTTAAATCGGCATTTTTAGCCGGTGACTACAATGCTAAGCACACCTCTTGGGGCTGTAATTACAGCGACCCCAGAGGTATAATTATCTACTAAGATATATAACAAATAATAACTTAGATCTAATTGCTCCCCCTACCCCAACTAGATATGGAACGGACTCCGCTTCCACTCTAGACTATGCTCTGATTAAAAATTTAATATGGCCCTGTACTGCTGATTCCATTCCGGAACTCAGTTCTGACCATAATCCGGTCAGATTTCACTTTCCAAGAACTTCCAATTTTGCTATCCCCCCTCCCCAATTAAACACTACCTGGAGTATCTTCACTAAAATACTCGCAAATTCTGATAACTTTTTTCTCCCGACTGCAAATTCCACCCACGAGATCGACTCCCAAGTCAGCAACCTCACTGATGAGATCCTAAATGCGCACGCAAGTGCCTCTCGTCCATTCTACCACACGGAACAACCGTATGTGCAGGGTGAGCTAAAAGAACTATTCAAGGAACGAAACAAAGCCAGGAAAACCTGGCAACATACAAGACACCCACAACATAAAACAGAATTAAACAGATTACAAAATGCTATTAAAAGAAAAATTTATCATTACAGACAACAGGCATGGGAGGATAATCTTTCTACCCTGAATGCTGAGGACAATTCCCTTTGGGGAATTGCGAAAGCGTTCAGGAAGAAAACCTCCCCGATTTCCGCCCTTAATGGCCCCACTGGTATTGCTCTCAGCGATCCGAACAAAACTGAAGTAATTGCTCATTCGCTCGAGAAGCAATTTCACCTTAATGACATTCACAACCCACACAAATACGAGATCATCACCAGCGTTGTTGATGCATACATGGACTCGAATATTAACAATACTGATATTATCCCCCCCACTCTCCCATCTGAAATTATTCAGATTATTAAAAAGATTAAAATCAAAAAGTGTCCGGGGAGAGATGGGATCACTAACAAAATGCTTAAAAAATTACCGCGCCTCACTATTTTTAAGATTACTAACATTATTAATAATATGCTAACTTTAAGATACTTTCCTATGTCATGGAAGACTGCGGTTGTTATTCCGATCCTAAAACCAGGAAAAAATTCGGCTTTGGCCGAATCCTACAGACCAATATGTCTACTTCCTGTCCTTAGTAAACTGGCTGAAAAAGTGATTTTAGCCAGACTCAACGACCATCTCGAAAGAGAAAATATCCTGATTCCGGAGCAGCACGGGTTCCGACCTCGTCTCTCCACCTCACATTAACTTCTCAGAGTCGTTGAATTTATTAAGGAAGGAAACAACAAAAATGAATGCACGGCCGCGGTCTTCCTTGATATTCAAAAAGCCTTTGACAAAGTATGGCATACTGGCCTACTCTTTAAATTAATTACCTATAAAATTCCGCCCCCTCTTATTTATCTGTTAAATTCCTATATCTCTGATCGCTCCTTCACTGTAAAAATTAATCGTACCTTCTCGCAACTTAAAAAGATTAACGCTGGGGTGGCCCAAGGGTCAATTCTGGCCCCAACTCTCTTTAACCTTTACGTTGATGATATTACTAAAAATTCTAATACCATAATATGCATGTATGCAGATGATACAGCCATACGCAGCAGACACAGAAACCTCGACACACTAGTCGAAAATATCAATGAACATCTAGCTCACCTGGAGACCTGGTTCTCGGTGTGGAAGATTGCTTTAAACTCTTCCAAAACGGAAGCGGTTTTCTTTTCAAAAAGGAAACCTCCCTTGAAATTACTCTACAAAATCAAAGAATACCCTGGTCTCAACACACCAAGTATCTTGGTGTCATCGTTGATAAAAACCTCACTTTCCGACAACACATAACATATATTAGAGAAAATTTAAAGATACTATATATACGCGTAAACTTTACTCCCTTATCTGCAGAAAGTCTAAATTGAGTAGACACACATAACAAACTGCTTATCTACACTCTGATCATGAAACCATTACTTACCTACGCCTTCCCTGTTTGGGGACATGCAGCAAAAACTAATATAAATTTACTTGAAACTGCTCAAAACTTAATTATAAGACAAATTTGCAATGCTCATTGGTATATGCGAAATAAAGATCTAAGAATAGCTTGCAATATACCAACTATTCGACAGACCATTCGTAAACTTGCTATTAACTTTTTCAATAATATTGACGACTCAGATAATGTTTCTATTAATGATATTTCCCCCTACTTCTCCCACTTTTCTGTAAAAAGATCAAGAGACATCTTGGTCAACCCAGATTTCAATTAATTTATTTTCTTTAATTATTTTTCCCATTTTTATTTTAAATTTTTATTTTTCATTGTAACTATTTTTCCATTTCACTGCAGTCCAACTTCGTTGAACTGCAGATGCTCTCTGATTGGCTACTCCCCCTATACCACATTAGCCGAACTTTTTGCTCGGCCAATCAGATCACCTCCTCTTTTATTCTCTGACTTGGATCAAAAACCAAGATCACTTTCCCGCGCTTTCTGATAGACAGTTTTTGCTGCACTAGGATTGGCTAGGATAACTCCGCCCACTTTTCTCGCTTTTTTTTCAATGATTTTTTCACTGTTTTTAAAGTTAAATTTTAATAGTTATTTTAATCTCACATCCAAGTAATTTATATTTTTATAATCTACGGAACTTTCTCATTTTTAATCTGATTTATTCCTAAAACTGGGCAATGGTAGAACTCGTCAAAGGCATCTCAAAATTACCTGATAGGAGGTTAGAGGCCGACAGGCCTAGGCACTCCATCCAGCTCATCAACGATCTTTTTTTCAGGCCACATTCACTATTTAGTCATTGACGGAGGATCGCTTTGCGATTCATGTTCCAGTTGCAAAAATCAGTGTATAAAATCAGTGCTCTCCATATGCGCGTACTCGGGCAAAGTTTACGCTTACACTGAACTCTAGGCACTCTAGTGCCCTTTCGTGACAAATTTTCACATGTTATTGTGGGCGTCATACACACAAAAGAATTATTGAAGTAAAACTTCTTTGCGCACGGTTGACTTGAGAAGTGAGCTGGTGAATGCAAGATTTTTTCAACACTAAAGGACATGCTTTGTGTGGTCCTTTTTTATGCGATTTTATTTTTGAGCGATTTTTTCTGAGCGGTCTTTTTTATGTGGTATATGAATTTCGACGGCATTGGTGACACTGTAATACTTTTTATCAATGTACCAGTGGCGTTACAGAGAACGTTAGGGCCCCCTTGAATAGAGTCTATGGGTTCCCGAGGTGCACGTTATGCCACTACAATGTACATATATACACTTCAAGACGCTCTCTTCATTTATTATAAAGAGTTTCCCGACAATGCACGTTCTCTTGCTTTCTCTCAACACGAAAACAGCCTGCTCTTTATTAAAGACGCAACTTTAAATGACTGTAGCATTATCAAAATAATTTGTTATATTATTTAGGCCAGATATTCCCCCAATTTTTTTTTTGTCTCATTGGCCCCTTGCCATATTTTCGGTTTTGGGTAGACCCCGGCATACCAAACGTTGAAATTTTACAAATTTGTTAACTTAAATGTCTTTTTGACACTGGTACTCTACAACTTATTTTAAAAGAATTAAATTTCTAACTGTAGAGAAGTGTAGCGTTTAAAATTTAAGAAGCACATGTTGGTTAATTAAATTCAAATTTTGAAAAAAAATTTATTTAATACCTATAAAACAACTGTTACATGAAATAACTCAACAACAAACAAATATTTTTAATGAAAAGGTTGAATCTGGTACATCTCTCTCTCTCATCTCTCTCTCTCAATAACGAGTTTTCAATATTTAATATCAATCTAGTCAGGTTTAACCCTAAATCTCCTTTGTTAGTAAGTGTCCATTCTCCCTGTTCTTTTCGTTTTTGAGAGTGGCAAACTCAGTGAAATTCCGTCTCACCAGGAAAAGCACTTAAAAACTTTCTTACAATATTGCGTAATTCAAGACAACAGAAATAACTTTTTAAAGCCAAAATTACTGACATCCGTTTCTAAACGTTATTTTAAGATCGTTAGAGCGTAATCTGATCAGTTTCTACTTTAATATGAGTATATGAATTCATTGTCTACTGTGGTAATAATATAAAAAAAAACAATGTCACATCTTGATTCTAAATCTAAGTAAAGGGCATTTAAATGTTGAAACTTGGTTAAAATGTCCTGACAGATTGTCTGTGACAAATTGAGAAAATTCACGCGACGTCCAATATTATACTTCTTTAATTTAATTCTAGAAATAAAGCTCAAATGGTGCATGTAGCAATATAATTTATGTTGTCACCCTGTAACCACAAAATAACCTCTCTAAATTTGGTAAAGAAATCAGTTAAATTGGTATAAAATATAGTTTCCTCTAGATTCATTTTTTTCAAAGATAAAAGTCGTGATCTGGTTTAATGAGAACCTCTATTAGATCCCTATATTTACAACTCATGGAACCCCAATTTTTTTCTCTCGCTGGCATGGACATCTTGCAGATCGCCATAGAGCCCTGGTGATCTGTGTGGACCACTTCGGGAATTATGATACATACAGACATAAAGAACCGAATTCTTTGAGAGCGGATAAAATACACTGCTGGCCACCGTAAATACAACACCCTAAAGGAAGCATGCAAATAACATGAAATTTACAACATGCATTAACGCAGGTGAAATATGCAAATGATTAGAATTTCCGCTCAGACACACATCACGCGTGCCTGTGGCGCCACCTCAAAACGCTATTTAAGGCTTGGAGATTTCGACGATTTCAAGTTCGGCAATTGTGTTTTTCTTGTGCTATTTTCAAAAAACGATCAGTTATGTCTCGTAGAAAACAGCGATCAGCTTTTGATCGAGTGTTCGAGTTTGACAGGGGAAGGATAGTGGCCTGCCGAGATTGTGGAGTATCTCTTAGGGAAATCGGTAGTCGTGTTGGACGATACCAAACAACTGTAATGCGGATATGTGACCGTTGATGGAGGCAGGAGGGTACGACAGACCGACATGGTCGATCGCATCCACCTCAGTGCACCACTCCACGTGAGGACAGGTAAATTATGCGCACGGCAGTGACGGATCGCTAAGTCATATCACGAACCATAGCACAGCACATTGAGTCTGTAACGCATCATTCAATGTCTGCGCGTACCATTCGACGCCGTTTACAGCAGAGTGGTCTGACCGCAAGGCGTCCATTACTTGGTCTACCCTTGACGCAGAAGCACAGACGTCTCCGCCGTCAATGGTGCGATGAAAGAAGGATGTGGGTGGCAGAATGGAATGAAGTTGTCTTTACTGACGAGTCACGCATCTGTCTGCAACACCACGATGGCTGGATTCGAGCCAAAAGACACCGTGGAGAGAGGATGCTGAACAAATGCGTTATGCACCGTTAATCAGCCAACGCTACATCTCCGAGGTGTTGTAGCCACTTGTCCTTTACATTCAGGGCATGGCCACAGCCATATTTAATAGGAAAATGCGTGACCACACGTGGCACGCATTGTCCAAAGGTTCTTCGTCAATCACCAGATTGAATTGCTTCCTTGGCTGGCTCGCTCTCCAGAAATCTGAAATGTATTTTTATACAATGTCCTAATGTTTGAAGTCATTTTGTTAGAAGTCTTACCCCAGGCATTTGAGAAATCTCAGCATACTTATAGAACTACAACTCTCTCTCTCTTATTCATACGGCATGTGAATTCTTGTAAATAAACAGTATTTCGATCTGTATTTAAGTATAATTTTTTTTCTATGCTGATCTTTTATTTTTTTAATTTGAAAGCACTCCTTTTTATACTGGGTGCAAAACGTGAACCAGTAAACTGTGATATTTTTAATGTTAAAAATGCGTGTTATATACGCCAGATTTTTTGGTGTACAATATATCAGTGTAAATAGGTCAAAATAGTTGCCTCTTGTCAGAATGTGTTGTTTTTGCCTCTTTTTAGAAAATTAGTAATTTTTTTTTAAAGAATCTCTTATTTCCTCTTTTCGATATATTTGCGTCATCTAAAGACTAATCTAAATTACAGATTGTGTATTTAAATTAGTTTTCATAAACTGAAATTTTATTATGAATAATTTAGTTTAATAATTATTTACCGCTAACCAAAGAAAATTTACTTTTCAAATAAAAACTTTTCAAAAAAATTTTACTTTTCAAATGATATCATCCCCCTGAAAAATATTTTACTTGAAAAAATGACTTTTTAAAATTAATAATTTATAAATTAATAATTTGTGGAAGGTAAAAATCAAAGAAAAAGTTCCTTAATTTTTCTAAGCATTCCTCCCACAATTTAGCATCAAATTGTATAATTTCAGTATAATAATTTTCTATTGAATTAAAGTTTTTATTTAACAGAACTACAAACAGACAACTTGTTAAATTACTGACAGCTAATTGGCATTGAATTTGATAATAATATTTGTGAGTTTTTTTTTTTCAAGGCAATGATACCATTGGAATTCATTAAACAAAAATCAGGTCTATTACATATTAATTCTTGTACAGAATGACCCTTTGGATTAAAAATGCATTTGATCTCCATTAACATGTAGTCCTCACCTGATCTAATTAATCCATCCGGAGAGGCAGCAATATACTGCTCTAAAGGATGTATAACTAGACCAGTTTGTCGGACTACATTTTGTGGATTGCGTTGTTGGACAATATACCGGATGTAATCTTCATGTTCCAACCCGTACTTTACAGCTGGTATAAAATCCAACGAATCATCCTTTTTCAAAATTTGAGAGGCTAATGTTTTAAAATCAGCTACTCTTGAAATAATTAATTTGGTGTCGCATGCAGTGAGGCGTAGCTTTCTTTCTAGATGCCATTCACTGCAATTTTGTCCCATAGTCCTTCTTTCTAATGCTAATATTTCATCCATGTTCCTATAATAATTTTTATGGAAAAAAGTGTTGCATCAATGTCTAATGCAGGCAAATTATGCACACACTTTTGACTGCATACAGCAGCTGGCAAAAGGATAGATTTTTCAAAAATCACTTCACTTTCATTCCTCATTACTTCCATAAAAGGGCAAAAATTTATTGCATCGTAGTCAAAATTTGTATTCAAAAGCCTTCTTTTCGAAGATTCACCCTTAAAAATTTTGCTAGTTTCTTGTGGAACAGTTTTAGAAGGCTTTGGATGGTGCCAAGTTTGTAGCCGTTCAGTCGATGCATAAAATAACTCATTTCTGACGTAATCTTCAATTGCATGAAGCAAAGCAAAGACATGTTTACAATATGCAGGAGCACTCCCTGCAGGACAAGTGCATTTTGCAGTGATTATCTGAAATTAGAAAGAAAGAGCATTTATATTTTAAACAAATAAATTGTAAAATTAAAAATTTTAAGCATGCATAAGGTGTTTCATATTTACATACCATTCCGCTGAACAATAAACTGGCAAATGTTTTAGAATTTGTGCCAAAGTTTATTAACAAAATGAATACTTCATTTTCCAAATCGATAACTCCATAAACCAAGAAGTTGAGAAAATGATGAAATATTGTGTGTGTATTGTTTTTTAAAATTCCTTTTACATTACAAATTTAAAAAATATGATGTAGACTGTGTATCACTGTAGGTGCATCTGCCATCTAATGACATACAGAAAGTATAAGGTAGAATATACTTGGATTCAATGTTATTTTTCGTGATCAAGGAGTTTATCCATTTGACAAGTGAAAGAAAATTAGTAGTTCAAATTCAGTATTCCAATAATTTTTCTTACTGAAAAACTTCATCATATAAATATCTGTTTTATAAGATTTTAGCAAAAAATAAATAACTATTCTGTTGCTGCGTATTTGTGCTGCAATTATTTGTTGAAAATTTTTCATTCATGAAACTAAAACAATTTTCAGATTTAATGCAATGGCTAAAAAGAATTAGTTGTTTAGTGAAATTGTTACTATAGAAGAAATATTTCCTTTTAATGCATTCCAATAAATTTAGAATTAAATGATAAAGAAGCAATAATTATACAATCATACATTATTTTGAAATACAATGTGTTCAATCAAACCATAAAACTGTGCAAGATTAAAACTTGATAATGCATATTCTTTAAAATAGAAAATAATGTTATTCACATCCAATGCTGTTTTAAAAAAATTATCAAGTTATGAATTTATGATAAATAATGTTTCACATATATTACTACAAAATACTAAATATTCATTTAGTAATTTACGTTTTTTAGATGTTTACAGAAGCTACTGATTTAACTTTTTAATCCATAACATTATTTTGATTTAATGATAAAAAATTTTTAATATTATTAAAAATTTCTTTTATTTCAAAAATAGTGAGTAAAATGAAGACAAACAGTTATCTAATAAACACAGTTTTACAGATTATATAAATAGGAACAAAAAATAATTCATAGCTCACCTGACAAGTTGTTCGAATTTCCACAGAAGGCTGGTACGTAACTCGCTTTTTCATCTCCGCACGGATTTTGCAATTAATAATAAAATTTTCGTTAGAAGCGTTGTCCGGTTCGGTGAACGATATACTACTCACAAATCCGTCATTAAATAACTTTTGACCTTTGCCCATTCTAAATAGCACGCTATTATTTCCAGTGATTTGGGGAAAAGTATCAGCGTAAGCATACATATGACGACTTTGAAAGTTTTTCAAGTTTAATGGTCGCTGTTCTATACTATGAGCCATTCTTGTGTGCAAATAAAAACGATAATAAACTAAAAAATAACGAAGAACTAAATATAAGTACACTAAAAATAACCTAAAATATTAATAAATATATAAACACTGTAAGTCACCAGTATCAATAGGCTTGGCACATTAACACTAAATAACACAACTATACTGAACTACAACAAAAATTACACTAAGAACAATTATTTAAATTACTTCCTACGTAATTATTAAACTAGGATAATGCAAAAATATAACAATAACTAATAATTGCTAAGAGAAAATGTTCGCACAAAATATATAAACAGCTCACGCATAGGCAAAAGCACACATTAAAGCAACACGCGGGAAATGTTTTTATCCTTCCCACGTGACTAAGGCTAGTCGCCCCATTGTCGCGAATCAACCTCATTTGAAAAACGTTGCTTTCAGGGAAATTCCTGCCTTGAAATTTATACAGATGGCGCTGCGGTATAGAGCACCAATCTCAGTTTTTTTAATTTGGATAGCTTTCTTCACAGGTGAGAAAGCTCGATATTTATTTAATTCTCTCCTTCAAATTTTATATTTATTCATATAACTAACATTATAGGGAAATGGAGATAAATTTTTATATAGATATCAAAATAAATGTTATATGTGTATCGATATATAAATGAGTTTTCAAAATTGTTTCTCTTCCCGAAACACAAGGCATCTATTACCAAAAGAATCGGCTGTTTATAATGATGAAAAAAGATTATTTCCATTACAAATAAATTCCATCATATCTAAACATCAGTGATGATAAAACAAATTACTTTCGTTGTTCCGCAAATGTTGGAAAAAATCGAACACTCAGCAAAACCATAGCATTTGACATTCATTTATAGTAACCTCAACTGTGGGATTTATATAAGTGTATCTTACTAACCTATGAGTCTTCAAACAAGTAAATTGTGACTTGCATCTATTTACAAGGAATGACATTAAGGTGATGGCGGGCCATTAGTTTAACACATTACATGACATCTAGATGGCGTTGGCTATTGCGAAATTTTTGGCACAAATATTTGTCTCAAGACTCCCAAGATGGGCAATAAATTTCTCTCTCGGGTAACCTTTTCAATGAAATTCTCCCCTTCAGCGAAAGGGAACACGCGAGGGGCTAAGGGAGGGGTGACAGTCGTAAAACTGGTAAAATAAATGTTAGCTCTTTTTTTTTCTTTTTCGGGGGAGGGGGTTAAAGCAGCAGAGTGAATCTTGACCATGAAAGACTTCTCATTTCTGGACATTGGTCAATCGTCAAACTTTTTCAACTCTTGGAATTCCTAGAACTGTAACATGTTTTCGAGGAATCCCCTTCCTCGCTGAAGGGAATATATCTTAAAATAATATTTAAAGTATATAGATAAACATATTTTTGATATTATATGTAAAGACAATTTTAAAAAAGTATTATATTTTTTATTAAAAAATTTTATGATGTAATTTTAATGTTATTTACTCATTGATATTATAAATTTGTGATTCAAATGTCACCTACACATGCATTATACTTAGTAACTGTGATATGTGTTCACAATTTTTTACACAAACTATCGACGTATAAGCTTTTTGAAATTATCTGCAGTAGCATTTCATATTCCGTGTTCAATTCGTTTTTGTATTTTGTTTTTGTTGCCTAACGCGTTAAAAATATTTTTCACTTTCTAAATACATTTTTGTGAATGGCATGAAAATGTTCATAGCTGTGTGAGAAATTCTGCGTATATGGCATGAATTGGTAACCTAAGATATAGGTCTTCTAGCTTAAATTTAAATTTTAGCATCGAATCTGTTCATATGTCGATAATTTTTTTATCTTCTTCATTATAGGTGTTTTCCCCCCACAAATGTAAAAGGTTTCAAAATATTGTACTAACTAGTATAAAATTACTTCGTGGAACTCGGGATAGCAAATAATAGTATATTCACAATCTACTGCATAAAATAAAGTTTTAAAATTCATTTATTATATTACAATAAATTTAAAAAAGATCTTTAGATATTTGTGGCTAACCGAATTTCATGAGAACATAAATCCATTTTGCATACATATTTGTAATTTTTCTTTCCCATTTTTTTTTTATTGGGACTCGTGGAACACAGTTTGTCGATCAATTCTCTAGATAAATGATGTACAGAACGAAACTGTTTAATTTTTCCTGAACAAATGATTTTTAAAGGAAGAATAGGTGGATTTAAAGCAATGAAAAATTAAATTTTACGTTTTAATGAACAAACAGTATGATACAATTTTTTACTTTTTATACAATAGAACAGGGGTTGGCAACCTATTTCACGAGAGGTACAATTCTCAGTGGTACTCTGAATTACTCAACAAATGTGTCAATTTTGAGAGGATGGAAGATGATAAATTTATAATGGTCCTTATTATACGAAGATCTCCAGAATTATGGACAATTGCGAAATTTCGAAAAATCGGAAAGATATCTCGAAACATAAATTTACAGCTATTTTGTGAATTATTGGATGTCATTGCTGGTGAGATTTGATTGTTTGAAAAGAGAAGATCGCGTGCACTCTGCTCTCCGCTTTTGGTTGATTTCGAAAAAGGCAAGAAAAAAAAATTTCTGTGTGTGTGTGTGTAGCGCACTTCCTTCAATAGAATCCTCCCCTTTCTCTGCAGGGGAAGAGGGCCACAGTCTTTACGACTGTGAAACGAAATACTTGTTCTTTTGGGGAAGGGGGAGTAAAATAGTGTTGAATCTTGACCATGAGAGAGATCTAAAATGGCTTTCTTACTTTTCAACTCATGGATTCTGATAATTTGTTATGAATGCTTTATTCGTTTCTAACTATGGAAAAAATCCTATGTATTTTGCAATCTAAATTTTAGGAGCGGTTCTTGTTTTAATATAGATTTTACCCTCAAATGTCTTTTAAAATGTCAATAAGTTGTTCGCTCTCCTTGATTATAGGTGTTTTTATCCACAAATAAAAAAAGTTCATTTTCCATTACAAAACGATTTAGTTGTGCAAAAGCAATGTATTAACGTGAATAAATTTGTTTTGTTGGTCCCGGTACAGTAAACAATGGAATGTTCACAATCTAGTAGGCACTACATATAAAGAAAACGATTTAATATTCTTTTATAATGGAATAATAAATGTTTCTAAAAGTATTACAAAATAAAGTTCTTATGTACAAAAAAAAATGTTTCAGAAATTTCCAATTAGGTATACACTTACACCTGTATTACATTATTAAAGGTTTAAGGGAAACAATTTTGAATAGAATTTTCTTTAAAAAGTAGTTTTATATATATATATATATATATATATATATATATATATATATATATATATATATATATATAAAATGTTAAAAGTTAAAAGTTATAAATTTTGATATTTTTCTGAGATAGTATGCAGCTATTTCATTAAAAAACTGGTTAATTATGGTTTTGACCATTATTTTACATATAAAATATTTTTCAAATTCAAAAAATATTTTTATAAGAAATGGTACGTAAATGAAAATATAAGCATTACAAAATTATTTCATGTTCAAAAAAAAAAAAAAAAAAAAAAGGGAAGAAAGAAAGAAAGATATTTTGAAATTAAAATTTACTTTTTGTAACTTTAGAGAATGATTAAAATATCATTATAAGGGAGAGAGAAAATAGGCTGGCAATTAATTATCAAGCATATAATATATAAACATTGCCTTTATTTTTTCTAAGAAATTTATGTTTATTTAATGAATATATGTCAATAACAATTTTTCAATTTGAAGTTAACATTATATTTAAATCAAAGAAAATTGCATTATTGTTTAATTTTTGGGCATATTTGGTAACAAAATAATAGTTTCATTCTATGTAGGAATCCAAATAAATTATTCTTCCTCTCTTTCTGTTTTAGTATATAGGAAAGAAATTGGAAACTTTTATTGCTTTTTTGTACTTTTCTTTCCAAAAGACTTCGGACCAACAAGTGTTTTCCGGTCCCCTCTGAAGTGAAATTCCCATGAGATATTATACATCGTGGGGTGGATGACCAGAGTACTTAGCTCTTCCGAGCTATAAGCTCCTCGCCATTAGGATTTCGAGTGTTATGACTCTTACATTTTTTAAATAATAGTACTTAAAAGTAAAAAAATTTAAGGACAGTAATAGAAATAAAAATTTAAAATTAAAAGAATGCATTAAGTGCTTGAAAAATACCATGAGATGTTGACTTCATGACATGACGAGATGCCTTTGAAAGGACGCTAAACGGTAATGTGGCTGACAAAACGGCAAAGTAATTTATCATATAGTGATTATACTGAGTAACAGATTGTTTTTTAAACAATAATTTATGGTAAAATAGCTTTGTAATAATTAGATTGACTTAAGTTTTCTAGTGGATAGATTCAATATCTCCCCCGAAAAAAAAAAGGTATAAATTGCTCTTAACTGATTATGATATTTCCTGAGAAAATGAATAGAAAAATACGAAATGTAAAAACTTTTTTAACATTTGAAAATTGATTTGACAATTTGATCCACAATTACGAGATAAAAAAGCAAACATTATTAATTATAACAGTTATATTTTTCCTTCGTTTATAAAATAAATCATTCATTTTAAAAGTCTTCCAAAATTAAAAATTATGAATATTTGGGTTTAAAAATGAAAACACCGTTTAATTATTTAGAAAATTAAGTTTCATTTTTTTTTTAAAAATTAGTGTTTTTAAAAGTTTATTCAGCAGATATATCTTTTTCTGAATGCTTTACTTTCTAATTCAAAAATGAACTAGTAATAAAAATCAATATTTTAATTATAGTAATAAAATAAAAACTCCAATGAGCAATAAATATATGTTCATATCGTAATGCCCAAACATATTTTTTTTCCATAAAGAATTCATAATAAAATTTTACTACTTAAAATTTTTTATCATATATTTAACTAAAAATGGATAAAATTTGAATTAACATTAATTCTAAATTTTATATGTGTAAAAATGTAATGCGCAAAGAAAAATCCCAACTTCTATTATGTTAAAAATTTAGTCAAGAACTTGATCAAGTTATTGAAAATGTTCAATGACAGAAAATGCCAGACAGTATTTTTTAATAGAAAAAAGGCAAAAAATTTAAAAAGATAGAGAGACTTTAAAATCGCGATATTGCCATATTTATTCGAATCTAAGCCGCACTTTTTTTCCCGATGCTTAGGCTACAAAAATTCTGGTGCAGCTTAGATTCGAAGACTGAAAAAAGTTTTTAATGCTGGTAAAGTAAATTAATTATTCACTTTTTATTAATTCACCTTTATTATTTTTTTTTATTTCGTTTAGTTAGTGATTGAATATAAACTTCATATTGATCAGCTACACGATGGCTTTTGGTGACGGACCTCGTAACTTTGAACCATAGTCAAGTGACGAGGACGACACCTGAGCTTGCGCCTCCCATCTCCTAACTACCACACCAATGAGAGGACGTTTGAGCTCTCAGATTTAACGTTCATCGCTCCCCTACACGACAGAATTTCAGCGGTACTAGGCTTGAACTCATGATACGCCAGCCACGAGTACGTTACCTTGACCACTAGGGTATCGCAGCCACTTTTCATTCCGTAAATATATCATATATCGATAATATATTTTACAACATTTTTTTTTTTTACAAAAATGGGCCGAAAATTTGGGGTGCGGCTTAGAATCTGAACATAATTAATTGAAAAAATAAGTTTCTGTGTTAATTAAATTAGAAAACAATATTTTGTGTTAATAATTGTTCCAATGGTTTATGGTAAAGTTTTACGTCAAATATAAAATCGATGGGAAAATTTTTTTGTTAATTAAAAAGAAAAATAATAATATAATAATAATAATTGCATTACAATAACTAGATTAAAATTTTAATTTGTGAGTAAGGAGTAGTAATTTGTGTTCTTATTGTGAGTTAATTCACAACTTTCGATCAAGTATAAAGTAAGTATACTTTCATTCTTCGTTAAGTCATTTCGCAGAATTTAAATATTCTTACAGACATTCCTTCAATGACAAAAAAAAAAAAAAAATCTAAGCAGTATAATTATAAACGATTTTTTTTAAAGCACACATGCAGAAATATTTAAAACTTTCCTAAATCGGAAAGTTCGTCAGATTTGAGATGTTAAATCTCTGTACATCATAAACCTTTTCCATTGTCCACTATTTGCAAGTTACCATAATTTCAGCTGGCGACTATATTTCAGAAAGATATCGCCAAAAATAAGTATTCGTAGCCAAGAATAAATTCGCTTTTCAAACGATGGTGGTGCCATCTGTTTGAGATAGTCCTAACTACGCCAAAAATAATTCAGAATGAACTTAAAATTTAAAAAAAAGTTAATTAAGAAAAACATAAAAACTTAATTCTGGCTACACTAGTCCAAAGAGGGAAGCTTGCTTTCTTATATACTATTTAATTCTACTCTAAAAAAAATGTTTTTTTCTGTTAAAATGTCTCTTTTGCGTTTCCACCTCCTATACTTTAACATAGAAAAGTCAAATTTCATTTTGCAAAAATGTGGAAAACTGTGTAATTTTCCAAAAAATCAAAATTCAAAAAACACTATCCTTTAAACAATTATTTTCTTTATATCCATAAATTTTTTTATTATTATTGGAGCTTTTTCCTGCCCACAAATGTCTTTGCCGTTTCATCCCTATCCTTTAACATTGACCGAAAACAGCCTTAAATGATGATTGCTTTAAATGACGGTAACCCAACAAAATACGCTATTTTCACGTCATATAACATGCAAAACCCTTCAATGTAACCGTCATTAATTATCTTACTATTCACAATTTGAATAGTATAATTTGCACGTGTACATACAATGATATTTAACTAGTGAACTAGCATTAGCTTAAAAGTATTTATTATTCCTTCTATTATAAAAAGTGGTGTTTAAAATCCAAAATTTCATTCCTAATATATATTTTTTGCTTCGAAGTGTGGGTGTGTATTCTCACATGCTCATTTTTTAACACAAATTAAGTAATTTTTGTTAAAGTTACCCTGTTTATACCTACGGACGGTACATTCCAGTAGATCAATATCCATTAAAGGTCTTTTAACATTAAAGGCAATGCTGGAGTACTTAGGTTAAATTAAAATTTCTCATGTTCAGTTTTTATTTCTGGTAAAAGCAGCGTTTGACATTTAAATATCTTATTACGAACTTTCGCGTTTTGAAAGCTTTTTTTCACCATTGCTTTTCTTTTTTACAACTAATATGCCTTCAAGAAGTTTAACTGACGAGTGCAAACTAAATAATCTAAAAAGCGCAAGAACCACGTTAGCTGATACTGCAATTCGTATTTCTTACACGCAATGGCAGTGTTTATAAATAGAGAGTAACGCAAATTTAACCTAATTACCCTTTATATCTCAAATCACTACACACTAATTATGTAGAACTCACAGGGTTACAAATTTCGTACGGATATCACTTCACGAGAACAGAAACTACATATACGCAGTAGGATTCAAAAGTTTCCGGACTGAGTCTATAACTTAAAAAAATATTACTAATTTAATTGCTGAAACACACTTTTGCCATCACGTGTAAAGATCGTCGAAATATTTCTAGAGAGAATCCATTTTTAACCATGCCCTTTAATTCAGCCTGAGATGAATTTTTAACATCTGCGAATTGAAATCGACGACCTTATAAGTGACGTGCCAGCTTAGGAAATAGGGTGAAATGGCCGGGGGCGAGATCAGGGGAGTAAGGAGGATGTGGCAAAGCAGCTATTTTACGTTTTTGAAGAAAATTAGGAACGAGGGGGGATCACTATGCAGGGACCTTATATTATGTAAAGCACACATGATTGCTCAGGCCACAATTTTGGTCTATTCTTTCGGATCGACGCACGCAAACGACACAGGATATTTACATAGAATTCTTTGTTTGCAGTGTGTTCTTCAGGGATATATTCCAGATGCACAATTTCCTGGATATCGAAGAACACCTATAGAATGACCTTCCATTTAAAGCGATCTTGACGGAATTTCTGCCAATATTCCATATTTCGAAACAAATAATAGAAATGTCTTTTTTAAACCAAAATTTCTGACATCTGTTTCCAAACTTTATTTTAAGATCGTCAGAGCGTATTCTGATTAGTTCCTATTGTAATATATACGTTCATTGTCTACTTTGGTACTATAAAAAAAGCAATACCAAACCTAGTTTCTAAATCTGAGTAAAGGGCATTTAAATGTTGAATGTAAGTTAAAATGTCCTGACAGATAGTTTGGGACAAATTGAGAAAATTCAGGACGTCCAATATTACACTTTAATTTAATTCTAGAAGTAAATGCTCTAATGGTCGATGTCCATCGACCTTCGTCGTAAAAACTTATAATTTACTTTATGGTGCCAAAAAATAATAATAGAGGGAGCACATCATCGAGTGACGAAAGTGATTATGAACTAATTCATCACAAGAAGATGAGCGATTTGGATTACGATAAGTAGCAACGATTTATGTATGTGCAATTTGAAAACTTCTTCACGTATACAATGAGAAACTAAATGTTTTAAAAATGTTTCCATGTGTAATTTAATTATTTTTTTGTCATGGAAGAACTTTCCCATAAATTTAGTAAATAATTGGCGTATTTTCTAAGTGCGACTTTTTTTATGAGACCCTCTCCACCGCATGAAAAAAAATGTAGTATTTCGACGAATTTGTTTGTTATATGTAAGAATTTATGAAATTTTCAAATATTTTTTGGGGTGGTTATTTTTATGCAATCTCTATCTACCGCACAAAAACGGTGCTACTCTAGCTTCGTCGTATAACGAGCACGAAAAGATCTGAAATGTATGTATACAATGTTCTAATGTTTCAAGTCATTAAAAGGCTTTTATAAGTTTCACTTGTATGTAATGGAATATTTGAACTCGATTTTTACACACTTTAAAAGATCAGATTCATTCAAAATTTAGCACACTTATCAAGGATCGATGACAATACAATAGTTTCATAATTTTGTTTCATTGTCCTGATCAGGTTTCTTAGGAATAATGATTCCGAGATTTGGTGACTAATTCATTATATTTTCCTGACTTAGAGGCTAATTGCATATATCAATTCCATATTCCATTTTCAGATTTGGCGACTAATTCTAGATCCCATTTCAAGATTTGGCGACTAAAATATTGCTACATCCCTATAATCGTTTGCATCAGCCACGTTTCTTACCATAATATAAACACTTCTCTAGTTTCTCTGAAAATGAAAATTATAAAAAAAAAAAGACTCGTGCTAGAGTAAAGAAAAATATTTATGTCTTTAACACAGAGTTTTTTCAAACTGTGGGTGCGCGAGCATATCGAAAAGTCCAAAATAAAAGATTTGAAATAATTATTAATTTACAGAAAGGAAGCTAAACAAAATATATTCTGACATAATAAAAAATAAAATACATATTTACTTGGACACAATCTATTTTTCAAAATTATCTTATTGGATCTGTGGCTTGATAGAATATTAACGTCGCACTCTTCAGCTACACGAGGGCTTTTGGCGACGGGCCACGTAATTTTGAACCATGGTCAAGTTACTTGGACGACACCTGAGCTGGCACTCCCCTCTCCTAACTACAACACCACACCTTCGGGAGGAGGTTTCAGCTCTCGACAGATTTAACGTACATCACTGCCCTACACGGCGGGTCTTTAGTGGTACCGGGCTCGAACTCGTGACAAGGCAAGCTACGGTCCGATACCTATACCACTCGGCTACCACGGCCACTTGGATCTGTGGCATGAAACATCATTCATTGCTTCAGTTTACCAAAACCGCTGAGAATTCATTCAGAGGTCACCGCATTAACAATAATAATAATAATTTCTCACAAAGTCTTCGATTGAAAAAGTGAACTTTTGTGTCTAATATTAATGGAAGTTTCAGAGAGAATATTGAGCTCTTTTTAGTGAAAAATATCATTGACTTAACACCTTCTTTGCGTGAAATATTTGAAACTTCCAGATTTTCTTCAGTTGGCTGATCCTACATTTTGCAAACCAGGCCCTGATAGGATTCCAATGAGTATTCGAGATTCTAAAAAATGACGCAAAAAAGATAAATTCATCAATGAATAAATGATAGTTTAAAAAACAAAAAATGCATGCTTTTATTGTATTCGAACTAAAAAATGAAAAATAAATTATAGTTCGAAAAACTGTACAACACGCTTTTATGTTTAGTCTAACTAAAAAATGAAAAATAAATTATAGTTCGAAAAACTGTACAACACGCTTTTATGTTTAGTCTAACTAAAAAGAAAAAATAATACTTAAAATAAGAATAAATTGATTAATGAGAAAATTAATTTCATTTGTGTAAAAGTGTGGGGTGCCCTATATCAACTGTTATGATTTCCTACTAGTTCTATTCCGAAATGCTGAATTGGTGTAAAAATGCAGTACAAAGCATCCCACAGGAAATTTCGTGTAAATTTGACAGAATGTTTCCCTCTTGTCAAAATGCGCATGTCTTGCCTATTTCAATATATTAATAATATTTATACAGAATCTTTTATATTATTCACTCCACTTTTTGATATGATCGCGTTCCCCACGTAGGGTTATCACTTCCCCCTAGATGGCGCGTACATCAGTTTGAGAAACGCTGCATTAAGGGCAAGTTATGCTTTGAAATATATGTAGATGGCGCTGCAGGATAAAAGACTTCCCAGTTATCTTAAAATTGTCGTGCCTTCTTCACAGGTGAAAAAGTTTGATTTTAATTTATTTCTCTCTTTCAAAATTTATTTTTATTCATGAAAGTTACATCATACGAAAAGGTGATAAATTTTTACATACGTGTCAAGGTAAATGTTGAATCTTATGAATTAGAAGGGAACTGGAATCTTGACAGATTCCTCCGTCCCTGATCTGGGCTAACATGTGATTGGCGTTGTTAGCATGGTTTGGGTGGAGAGGAGGTGTGGCCACTAGGAGGAGGGACCGTGATGGCGCAGGCCGTCTGCTGTGAAGGAGGCGAACTCCAGTTGGTTTGTAAGCTCAGGACTTTGGAAAATTAATAAAATATTGCAATTAAATTTAAATATTGAAATTACAGTGCCCGAAAGAAAAAAAAGTTAAGTCATGGAAATAAAACATGTATTTTATCAGAAACAAGCTGAGAATAAATTAAAAATTTAATCCCAGAGTGCTTCTAATAGCATACATGCTTGTTTTTTAAAATCATTGGTTTTTTTGAGATCTGGAATAATTTGTTTCAATTTAGGGAATTGTTTAAAAATATTAGAAACTATTTTGAATAATGAAATATATCTTGGAAATCTGATGAATTATTTTCATCAGTGAGGGGAGTTAGATGACTTTGTCTTTCCGGTTTAGATCTTTTAGTATTAGCGGGTTTGGGGGTCGGTGTTTTTGGTTTTCCAGCAACCATGTTGGCGAAGGAAATTCCTTCGACAACGTTGTTGCTGGTGAATACTTTTTTTATTTCTATTAACGTTAGGGGACTGCCTTGTTTGGGTTTGGGGAACTTAGGACATTTTGTGTAGCAGGCAGTATGCCCGTACACAATTAATGCAAATGGGTTATCCTGACGATGTTTTTTGATTTCTCAATCCTAGTCAAATGGTCTTTCGCATTAACAAAAGAATCTTGGGGTCATGATGGCAGATTTTTTGCAAATCTCCATCCTGTGATAAAAAATTACAATTAAAGCAGTGGATCCGAATATTTTACTGAAAGTATCCTTGAGCTATTTTTATTTGCATTCATTTATTGCAGCATCGTTAAATTTTGATTTTGGTCTATGAGTCTTCAAAAAAACTATTTATGGGAGTTTTACGTTTTGATTTATTTAAAAAGTTAAAGATATTCAACAAATTACTGTAAACACTTGGTATTAGGTCCGAAATGATTTCGTCTGGTTTAGTCACATCCTGGTAGTCCTTTAATGACTACTTTGATGGGTTTCTTGTCTTTAGGGGAATAGTGATTTTATTGGCAAATTTTTATCTTGAACTCCATAAAAATAGATTAAAAAATTTATTTGTTTAAATGCGATTCAAAAGGTTTAGTTTAAATACCAAATTTTTTTTTTTTTCTTGAGTTAATAATTTAGTATTTTATTTCTGGGAATTTTTATTTTTAGTTGATCTAGTTGATTTCTGTAGTTGTTGTTAATTTTAAAGCAAACTGGCAGTGGGGATGGGATTTTGGAAACCAGGCCCTGATAGGATTCCAATGAGTATTCGAGATTCTAAAAAATGACGCAAAAAAGATAAATTCATCAATGAATAAATGATAGTTTAAAAAAAAAAATGCATGCTTTTATTGTATTCGAACTAAAAAATGAAAAATAAATTATAGTTCGAAAAACTGTAAAACACGCTTTTATGTTTAGTCTAACTAAAAAAAAAAAAAATAATTAATTCAATAAAATAAGAATAAATTGATTAATTTTTGAGAAAATTAATTTCATTGGTGTAAAAGTGTGGGGTGCCCTATATCAACTGTTATGATTTCCTACTAGTTCTATTCCGAAATGCTGAGTTGGTGTAAAAATGCAGTACAAAGCATCCCAACTTTTTCGTGTAAATTTGACAGAATGTTTCCCTCTTGTCAAAATGGCATGTTTTGCCTATTTCAATAAATTAATAATATTTATACAGTTTTATATTCATTCCACTTTTTGATATGATCGCGTTCCCCAGTACGTTTATCATTTACGGTAGATGGCGCAGTTGAACATTCAGTTTGAGAAACACTATTCATTTAGTTATGCTTTGAAATTTATGTGATGGCGCTGCAGGATAAAAAGACTTCCCAGTTATCTTAAAATTGCTCGTGCCTTCTTCACAGGTGAAAAAGTTTGAAATTTATTTCTCTCTTTCAAAATTTATTTTTATTCATAAAATCGTTACATCATACGAAAAGGAGATAAATTTTTACATGATTGAGTCAAGGTATTTTATCGATGTTTTTAAGATTGTTTCTCTTCCCGACACACAAGGCATCTATTAACAAAAGAATCAGCTGTTTATAATGATGGAAAAAAATGATTTTTTTCATTACGAACAAATCTCCATCCTGTGATGAAAAAAAAATTAAATGAGTTGTTGATCCAAATATTATGGAAAAATTGAAAATACTCTGCAAAAGTTGAGCGTTTGACATTCATTTATTGTAGCCTTGACTCTGGGAAAGTGATTTTAAATTATTAGTCTATGAGTTTCAATCAAAGAAACTATTTATGGCTTACGTTTTAAATAATTTCCTTGCATTTTTTAAAAACAAAGATATTCAACTATAATTACTGTAAACATATTTATTTCCGAAACTTAACATACATATCTATATCATTCCTTGTTCAGTCATCGAAAATTCCAAACAACACTTCAATGCAAACGCGTATTTTAAAAACTTACTAATCACTAAATGAACGACGATTTTGCGATAATTCCGATTTTTAATAATTCATGAATTCAGATCTGTTTAATAGCTTAAATTTTTTTATTTAAATTATTACAAAAATGGTGTTTAAAAACAAAATTTTGTCAATGATAATGTATTTTGTTAAAATTAATGTACGCATTTTGAAAAATCGATTTGCCATAACCAAAGTAATACCATATTGAACTGGACTACTGACAACACGCGATGTCATGTAAGTTATCCACAACTTATGATCAACCTATGCTTAGAATTTAGCCTAGTGGTTAAAGCATCGGACTCCAAACTGGAAGGCCTGGGTTGGATGCTGTTGATAATAAAACACCCTCCGAGGTAACACGGAGTACGTGCTCGTTAAATCAGTGGGTCCGTAGTCTTGTGGGCTTATAACGAGCGCAGGGACTGGAGAATATTTCCCTCCCCTTCAATCTACATGCAGAAATTGAACAATGGAGGTGGAGATAGAGGACGTGTCGCCATCTATCGTCCCTTCGGGGAATTTCGCCGAGCTAAAATCGTACTGTCACCTGTATGGTGCTTAAGGCCAACGTCAGGCGTACCTCTTGCCCATGCCACGATGAATTTCGTGTAAAAAATTCGATCTGACTACGTTAGACAGGTGGCATTGGAAAACAACAACAACATAATGTAATGTAAAATTTTGTTAATAATGTGTATTATTTCGTGTTACTTTATATTCACTCGTATAGATATTTGTATACTATACAAATATATAAAACGTGTAATATTTTGAATATAAAGCAAAACATATAAGCTGATCCTACATTTGAAAAAAAAACCAGGCCCTGATAGGATTCCAATGAGTATTCGAGATTCTGAAAAATGACGCAATTAAGATAAATTCATCAATGAATAAATGATAGTTTAAAAAACAAAAAATGCATGCTTTTATTGTATTCGAACTAAAAAAAGGAAAAATAAATTATAGTTCGAAAAACTGTAAAACACGCTTTTATGTTTAGTCTTACTAAAAAGAAAAAAAAAAAGATACATTAATGTACATATAAGATATAAATTTTTAACGAAATTTTGGTTCCTAAACACCAATTTTTGTAATAAACTAATTTATACAGTCTTACGAAAAGCTAAGCCCTTTTATATGCAGTCGTTAGCTATAGAACTGTATCCGCAATAAATCGTCCATGACAACTACAGTAATAGAAAAGACGCTATCGTGTGTTAACTGATTCCCGTACATTAAACTCCATGAACTTCGAATCACTCTAGAGGACTTTTTCACCACTTCAAACACTTTAAGGGCTCTGATACGTTGGACATGGGACGGAGGGTTTATTAAGACCCAATGACCCCAGCTTACGTTCCTAAATTATTTACGGTAATATTTTAATTTGCAGTAGAACAGTGCGTCTTGTAGAAATCACTATTCATTTAGTGATTAGTAAGATAATAAATGACTTGAGCTCACTAGCAAGAAGTTGTTCGAAAGCCGTTGCTATGGCAACTGAGGAAAAATTGCGCAAATTGGTCAAAAAATTGCTTGAAATGTATACGTGTGATAAGGCCTTAAATGTGGTGTCTTCTCCAATATTTGTTGTCGTAGCAATCGTACGTCAGGTTAACACCATGAAGTTAAGGATGAGACATGTTTATCTGTTTTCAGTTTACTTTTACAGCTTTATTTTTTTCTTACTCTTAAAGTCCTCCTAATAGTTCAGAAGTCAGCTAGTTTTTTTGTTGTTATTGTGAATGTGTTTTGCATTTTGTATTTCACATCATATTAATATACAAAATAATCAATAAATGGTTGCTTATGAAATATTTACATTGACTACGAGCTCTATATCATAATGGGCTGTCTTTGCAAACACACAACTAATACTTAAGGTACTTTCGTTGATTCTGTGAAAATGTATTTGATAAATGACACACAAATATCTGTTTGCAATAGCAAGAGCACTAGATAGTTTGTATCTCATTGACAATGCTTGTTTGGGCTCATTTTTAAAAACATAAATTTTATTAGGGCTACAAAATATTTATTTCATAAACAAAACACCTTTATCATCATAGATAAATAAAAATGAATTGCTAATGTTTATTTAAGAAACTCACATGAAGAAAAAGAAATGAGTACATTTTCAAAGGTCTTATCGAATACCCATTAAAGTTATTAGTAGACTTTTAAAATTAAAATATTATTACAATAACTTTCGAATACTTTGAGGGAGCAAAATCTTTTCTTGAAATAGCTTGCATCCATTTTTTGGAAGAAAGTCCTCTTTTGGGAATCCAAACATTTGCAATGTCCCAGTACCTTTATAATTAATACTGCAACGCATGTGTAGACCATTATTTTATGATCTTATCCAGAATCGTCACAAATAAATTGAAAATCTGCAAAAAAATGTTGAGAGCTGCTAACTGCACAGGAACAACATCAAAATGGTGTAGGCGAGTAAAAAGAACTTCAAATCAGGTGGGATTTCTATACCTACTATATCTGACGTCATAAGCATCTCTCATTTCAGTCGCCAGGCCTTGTATCATCTAGGACAGGGGTCGGCAATCTGCGGCTCTTTGAATGTGAAGTTGTGGCTCTTTAGTTCCATACGCAAATATTATTTATTTTATCAAAAAAAAAAACATTTAAAAATAGTTTTGAATGTATTAACGATGCTTAGGCACCGTTTCTTCTCTCAGACACTTGTACTCGCTTTTCACCGCACCCCTCCCCCGTGACAAGCATCGTCACTGTCGTCAGTCCATCGGAAACTCTCGAATGACACCGTCGTTGGATGTTTCTATGTACGTTTTAATTCGATTTCGACGCAAGACAATTTGACATCTTCACCAATGCTTTGGCTGTGATATATAGTTTGTTGTTTCAAGTAGAAGTGTTAGAAGTGAACTATCTTCTCAACTGTACTGATGTACATATATAATAATAATAACTAAACCGAAATAAAGGTAAGTAACATAAATAGTATTATACTTTTAAAATACATATTATACATATTTTTTCCCGAATAAGATACCTAATTACTTTTTTGAAGTCAAAAAGAATTGTCAAAAAAGAAACAAAGTACTACTGTTGAATACTACCTCGAAAGTGTTTTTATTAAAAAATATATTTAATAAATTACCTATTTTATTATTTGTCTATTTTATAGCTTTTATTTTTTTAAAAATTAGCGTTAAAATAATCATTATAAGTGTAAGTACCTATAAATTGTTATTTAATGAACCTATTTTCGAGCTCTGAGAATCAAAGTAGGTAGGTAGGTATTAGCAGTTTTAGATTGTTTATATGTTTGGCAATTTTCATTGTGTTTGGCATAGCTGGGCATAACACCTTTATTCGTAAACTAAGTATCTAATATTTGCCAAAATGAAAAAAAAAAAAAAACTAAAATGTGCAGACTGAGCCATGATAAACACGTTCTGACAAGTCCGTTTGTGCCAGTTGGCGATCGCTGCATATAGGAGGCGACCACAGAGGCGACAAAATTATGTACTTAAAGTCAATTATTACGTGAGAGAGTGAGACAAACAGTGTTTCGTGTCTAAAATGTTTATTTTAATAATTCAATTATTAGAGAATTATTTATTTTATTTCGGTAAGTATTTTTGATTGGGAAATATCGTTGTAAAATGTTTTTTGATAAATTATATTTCATTTTGCCCAGATTCTCGTATGTATTTACGTAGGTATACGTTGACATAGTTAACAATTGCAAAACTTGTCATCTGCTGTTTAGAATACCTAAATAATAATTTTAAAAATTCCTTACTACAGCTTCACCTCAAACATGGCATCTACAAAAAAAAAAAAAAAAAAAAAGAGAACAGAAGAGCATCGAGAATTTTATCGGGATTGGACGGAGTCCTTCACTTTCATACGCAACTCAGATGGCCTTACGACTTGTCTCATTTGCCACGAAAATCTCGCACACTATAAGAAATCAAATTTAGAGAGATACTTCACTACAAAACATACTCAGTTTGCTAGTAAGTATGCAGCCGGTGAAGAACGAAAAAAAGCTGTCGACGAGCTTCAAAACCAAAAGCAGCAATCAAGTTCTATTTTAAGTAACTGGACGCAATCTACAAGTAATGTTAATCTGGCAAGCTTCGTGGTATCACTAGACATTGCAAAAAAGGCAAAACATTCACAGATGGTGAGTATGTCAAAGATTGCTTCATACGTGCATCTGAAGAACTGTTTCATGGTTTCAAAAACAAATCAGAAATCTTGAAAAAAAAATCAAATATTTGCCACTATCCGTTAACGTGCATTTAACGTACAAGATAGAATGGCTAAATTATCTTCAAATGTAACGTACTTGCAGGTGGAAAATATTGAAGTGCGATAGATAAATTTTGCGACATAAATGACACGGCACAAATTGCCCTTTATGTCAGGTATATTTCTTCCCAAGTTCCAAAAGAACTTGTAGGATTGCTACCACTCTAGGGACAAACTAGAGGGGAAGGAGTACCGAATGCTGTGCAAAAATGCTTTGAAAAAAATAAGATCGATTTAACTAAAATCGTTTCAATAGCAACTGATGGAGCCAGAAGTATGGTAGGAAAAATAACGGGGCAACAACGATTCTTCAGAGCAAAATAAACCACGAAATTCTTACGTTTCACTGCATAATACACCAAGAAGCTCTTTGTGCCAAAACACTTCCGGCAGAAATAGTTGAGATCATGAATTTTATAATCAAAATTATTAACAGCATCTTGTCAAAAGCACTCTACCATCGTCAGTTTAAAGAATTCTTATACAAAATGGAGACACAGTATTCCAAGCTCCTTCTTCATAATAAAGTGCGATGGCTTTCCAAAGGTAAGGTGTTGAAATGTTTTGTTTTGTGCTTGAATGAAATAAATACATTCCTCAATGAAAAAGGCATTAATCATCCTAAATTAGAGAATGACAACTGGTTGCAAAATTTTTACTTTATGGTGGATATCAGAGCGAAATTAAATGAGCTGAATCTAAAAGTGCAAGGACAGGGAAACCCAACCTATGTTTTGGTAGAAGAATTGGTTTGTTTCGAAGAAAAATTATTTCTTTTTGCAGAAGGTATTCTCTCTCTCTCTCTCTCTCAGAGCGGTAAATTACTTCATTTTCAATTTCTAAACAATATCGCGATAACACCAGCGCAACTGTTGACACGAATTACGTCAGCACGGTTAAAAAAATTAAAGATGAATTTGCTGACGGATTTGAGCAATTCAAAACCAACAAAAACACTCTAGCATTCATAATAAATCCTCTCGACACAAATAGTAACGAAATCCACATTGAAACATTTGGAATTGATACTGGATCTCTAGAAATGCAATTGATCGGTTTAAAAAGTAAAGCTTTGGGGAGTGGAAAATTTACAGAGTTGAAAAGCAAGTTGGAAGAGCTGGAGGTTCAGAAAATGTATGTACGTAACGCAGCAAAAGTTAACAGCTTTAAAAGAAATGTTGCGAATTGAGGCACTTATATTCGACGCATGGAATAGTGTTCCAGATTGCTACAGTGAGAGGTGAAGTTGTCATTTGGAGCGCTATCTTCGGATCAACATATTCGAAAGAGAAAGCGTTGTCTTGCATGAATATAATTAAAAGTCAAGTAAGAAGTCAACTAAGAAATGAAAATTTAAGAGTCGTGTTTGAAACTTAAAACAACAAGTTATGAGCCAAATTTATCCAAACTTTATAAAACCATGCAAAGCCATCGCTTCCATTGAATTCATTTGCTCAATTGTTTGTTATTGAAGTATAAGTTAGTGTTGTAAGTAAATGTTTAATTGTTTTAATTTTTTACTTGAATAATAAGTAATTATCTAATATTACCATATATATATTACCTAATTTGTTGTGAAAACCACTACTTATATATGAATAAATTGATCAGTTTTCTTTTTTTCTATCAAAAAACTTTATTTATGCATTTACTATTTATTGTTGGCAAGAAAAATTTTGTGGCTCTTTAAAAACTTTGAAATTTTATAAATTGCAATTTTTGGCTCTTCCGACCCAAAAGATTGCCGACCCCTGATCTACGAGGTATTGGTAAGGGGCAGTACTGTCGGACAGTGACCATGAACATGTAAACACGTGACCTTGTTCGTAACCATGGGTCAGTGAAATGGGCAAACACGTGTGTTAGCTATAAAAAGTTTTATAAAAACCTTGTTAGTTTGGAAACTGCGCAGAGGGAGTCCTGACTCGGTTTCCAAACTTGGAGTACTTGCTTTTGATATCCCGTTGTAAAATTGTTTCTGATGATCATTTTCCTTTCCAGCTGAAAAAACAAAATCCATGCTTATTACAATTTATTATTTAACAAGAATGGCTAAAGGCTTCTTGTCTAATTCTTTCCTAGATATGAAATTTCGAATGCTTTAGTGTATTTTAAGTTGTAGAAAAGAATATCAGAAATTGTTTCATTCGGGAGTTAATTTATAGTAATATTCTAGTTGCTCTGAAAATACCTATAATTTTAAAATATGACTCTCTCGTCTCCCATTCCTGAAAAATTCAACATTATAAGTTCGATTTATTTCTTTGAAGCGGGGAGAAAATTTCTAACGCTTAGTGTTTTCAGTCACAAGAAAAACGCCACTGAAACGATTTGAATCATTTGGGATTTTTGCTTTATCCCCCATTAAGTTTAAGCATTCATTTTTTAATTGTAAATTATTTTTTAATTTCCTGTAAATACATCTAATAGGCCGAATAAATAAAAACTTAAAGAATTTTCAAAGGGGGAACGGCGATTATGTACTAAAATTAACAACAATAATTTAAAATATCAGGATTGTGTCTTTACTTTTATAGTTGAATCCAAAAGTTTCTTTTTCTCATTATTTCGTTTCTATATTCTTAGTTACAGCAATTAGAAAACAATGTTTTTAAGTAGCTGTTTGAAGTAATATAACGTACACACACCCATCGTGGTGTGTGTGTGGGGGGGTTCTAAGGGGCCCAAAATCTGACTGGGGTCAAGTATGTATGCTTTGTAAGATCTGGCTTGGGGCCAGGGGCGTAGCTAAAGCCGTATCAGCCATATCAAGGATACCGGGCCACCAAGCTACAGGGGCCCCAACATGCGTACCACTACCAAGACTTTTATCTTTTAAAAAGGGCCCCGAAAGTGTTTTGATACAGGGCCAATTCAGAATTAGCTACGACAGTGCTTGGGGCCCAAAACCTGACTTTGCATTAGGGCCCTAATACTCTCCAGTACATCAATGGCTGTAGGCTTGTACACAATTACTCCTTTTTTTTTAAAAAAAAATTTACCGATATTTGTATAGTTGACACGTTCAAATGTAATGAATGTATAAGTTGAATTTTCATTCGATTGTTTTCATTGCATTTTAGATTACTTAAATTTGGAATAAATACGCTGTAATAAAATTCGACATTTTTTAATTGTTATATACCTATAATTTTTACAGTTAGATTAGATACCTATATTTTATTGTCTATAGTCGATACCTATGTTTTTCAGTACTTTTGTTCTACCCCAACCATACCGGAACATTGAATAAAACCGCAAGAATTCTAATAATGTAATAACTAACTGGACTATGGAGCACGTAGTTGAAAATTACAATGTGAAAAAATTAAAAAAAAAAAGGTTGTGTGCTTATGACCACATGATAGAAGTGAAGACTTCAAATTTTTTTATATTATTTCAGGGATTAGTTTGGTGAAAATAAAAAACAATGTGATATTAATATTGTCCTGTGCAATATATTTATTCATATGTGTATGTCTTTTTATGGACATATAAAATTTTTCGTGTACTATTCCATACTTCCATTATTTCCGATAGGTGTCGCTAGAGAATGACAAATCTTTCATTTTTTTACATGGTAGGATATACAGCGCCTTCTACCCCACTTTAAATTCTGTAAAAATGTGCAATCACTTTGTGGTGTTTTTCTCTTTAGCCTTAGGCAAAAAAAAAAAAAAAAAAAAAACTTTTTTTTTTATTTACTAAATCTATTATTTTTTGGGGTGGGGGCGCAAAAGTTAGATCAACGTTTGGGTTCTAAAGCTCCAACCGACACAAGAAATCCTGATCTGCAAATATCGTTATTTGAAAAAGACGTTAGAAATTATTTCTCGAGTGCTCGTAGTGCTCTCGAGTATTCCACCACATAGTGTAAAATTTACATGCAAAACAGAGTTCTCTTTTTGGAGACGGGAAATATCTTTATAACAGTCATCGTGCCCAAAATTAATATGCTTTCTGTGGATGAAAATTGTCTTTGCTTATGTGTCCGCTTCTACCGTAAAAACAACGATTTTTTTTCCTGAGTGGAATTTTATAAAAATTTTAATTTTGGTTAAAATCTGTTTGTTGTGGTGAGACATAAAAACTTCGCATAAATATTGGATTAACGCTGTTCCAACATATTCGGTTTTCCTCTTCACTAAAAAGTTCGTAATAATTCAGGTATGGGTATTGTCACTGCACTCTCCTTCCAGGTGGGGGCATAAGATAATATTTATCCAGCTTTTCTCAAAGATATCGCATTTAACAAGAAGATTGTCGCCCAGCCGGAATAGTGGTTAGCGAAGCTGACTGCGGTGCCGTAGAGACTGAGTTCTAATGACGGAGAAGACATGGATGTTTGTAAATGTATAGTGCATTTGAGGCATTAGGGC
Organism: Trichonephila clavipes; assembly: GCA_019973935.1. NCBI lineage: Eukaryota > Metazoa > Arthropoda > Arachnida > Araneae > Nephilidae > Trichonephila > Trichonephila clavipes. Next base: position 76,131 of record BMAU01000090.1, read on the forward strand.
CGTCGAGTCGCAAGTCCTCTCGTCTGGTTGGCGGAAGGGGAAGAGAGGTGGGAGGCCCCTGACCACCCTCAGGATTTTCTGCCTCAAAATTGGGGCGGAACCGAGCGAAATCGTACTGTCACCAGCATGGTGCTCAAAGCTAAGGCTAACGACAGGCGTAAAAATTCTATATTTTAGCCGCGCTGAAATTCGCGGGCCTCGATCTGACTTCGTCAGGCAGGTGGCATTAGTCACAACAAACAGAAGGAGATACGAGCTATTTATGAGATAAATACCAACAAATTTATTATAAATTGATGACTTTGAAATAATAATTTTATTGATAGTTGATTCCTTATTAATGAAATCCACATTAAATGTATAATAAAAGTTATAATCCTTAAAAAATGCATTTAAAATGGATTCCTTGTATCCGAGATCTCCACTCTGTATGACAAAAAATGTAAATTTAGTGTATCTTAACTGCAAGCGTCAGTTAATGAAGAAAGCATGTTTATACCATAAATATTCTGCATGTTTTAGTATATTGAGATTTGAGTTCTCGTTTACTGCTATCCTAATTGAAATCTTTTGGTCACAAGAATAATCAAATGTTTTTGAAACAATGAAAATAAAAAAAGCCTTAAGATTGTTTCTCTTCCCGACACACAAGGCATCTATTAACAAAAGAATCGACTGTTTATAATGATGAAAAAAAAAAGATTTTTTTCCATTACGAACAAATCTCCATCCTGTGATGAAAAGAAAAAAGATTTTTTTTCCATTACGAACAAATCTCCATCCTGTGATGAAAAGAAAAAATTACTAAGAGTTGATCCGAATATTATGGAAAAATTGAAAATACTCTGCAAAAGTTGAGCGTTTGACATTCATTAATTGTAGCCTTGACTATGGGATTCAAGTGATTAAATTATTAGTCTATGAGTCTTCAAACAAACTATTTATAGCTTACATTTTAATTAATCCTTGCATTTTTTTAAAGAGAAAGACATTCAACTATAATTACTGTAAACACAACCGTGTATTCTCGAAACTTTTAACATACAAATCTACCTTGTCACACCGAAAACAACACATCAATGCAAAAGCGTATTTTATTAACTTGTTAATCACTATACGAGTAGTGATTTTATGCTATAGAAATCCCAAGTAGTGTTCAATACGTACAAATTGCAGTAGCTTAAAAATTTGTTTAATTTAAATTATTACAAAAAGTGGTGTTTAAATACCAAAATTTTGCCAATGGTAATGTATTTTGTTAATAATGTAATTTTATATTTTGTTAATAGTGTGTGTTATACGTGTTACTTTATATTCACTCGTATATATATTTGTATACTATACAAATATATATACGTGTGAATATAAAGCAACACATATAAGCTGATCCTACATTTTGTAAACCAGGCCCTGATAGGATTTCAATGAGTATTCGAGATTCTGAAAATGACGCAATTAAGATAAACTCATCAATGAATAAATGATAGTTTAAAAAACAAAAAATGCATGTTTTTATTGTATTCGAACTAAAAAAGGAAAATTAAATTATAGTTCGAAAAACTGTAAAACACGCTTTTATGTTTAGTCTAACTAAAAAGAAAAAAAAAAAATAATGAACATATAAGATATACATTTTTAACGAAATTTTAGTTTCTAAATACCAATTTTTGTAATAAACTAATTTATACAGT
>BMAU01000091.1:0-46768 GCA_019973935.1 Trichonephila clavipes
GTTCCGATAAATTTAGCGAACTCTATTTAAAAAATGCACGGCAGTTAAAGCCGTACAGGAGGTCCTGAATTGGTTTTTGCAGGGGGATGGTTTTATTGCTTTCGGTCTCTGTGTTCTTCGGAAACGGAGGTTTCTCATTCACAGCTGTGGCCTAGGGCGAGGATTGTGAAATGGACATTTTCTTACACTTCACGACCAACAGAAAGTTCACCCAATTCTATTGCAAAATATATATTTCAATATTTGGAAACTTGCTCACTTTCTGATCTAAAACCAATTAGGTTTTAAGAAATTTAATTTTCTGAGTTTTGATTTTAAATTCGGTTTCATTTTTAAAGCATTTTTGCATTCCTAGATTGAATTAATTAAAAATATTTTTTAACACAATCAATATTTCGTGTGAAACGGCAATTAACTACAATTTTAGTTTCTAAAATCATTTCTGTTTGCTCATGTTTTAAGTTTTTGAGTTTTCTCACATTTACTTAATTAAGATTGATTTAAAGACCAATATATTTTGACGCATAGTTTATATAATTTAAAAGCTCTTACTTTTGTTTCATTATTTTTTTTCCATTTGAAAAATGCCATGACCAAAATGTACGCAGGCTACCGTGATAAATAAATACTGAAAAGGATGGAATATGACTGAAAATGGTAAATCTAAAATGCAGCTTTTCAGGTAATATTATAATTAGACTACAGAATACAAAATGTTGCAGTATGAACTAAATATTTCCCCTGATGTACCAGAAACTACATTATAATAAATCTATTGTAGTACTACACTGCAGTATTTTAAAGTCATGCAACAAAAACTTAAACTTGCTTTTAACTGCCACGAAGGGGAACTGAGAAAAAATAGATATTGTTTACAAACTTGGTGATTTCTGGATTACGTTTGTATAACTACTAATTTCTATATAAAATATTTTGCATTTAAAACTCTTGTGAATATATAAGGTTCTGATAAAAGTGAATAATTGATCAAATTAACAGTTGTTATCAATGTTATGTCTTAGAATATTTTGAATTAAAAAAAAGATATTTCAGTCATATTTATTTCAAGTAGAATTTTCATGTAGAGCATAAGTTGATAGTAACAGATTGAAAAATTACAGCTTTACAGGCAATGGAATTTTTTTTTATGCCTTTACAAATTTTAAATATGTTTTTCTCAGATTTTTAATTTTGAAGATGAGAGTGTTTTCTAATCCCTAAGGCATTTTTTCCTGTTCAAGATAGAGTCTTGAAATATCTTGTAAATGTTCCTTACATATGTTCTATAAAAGTTCATATGGATTTAGGTCTGAGAGCTCTAGTTATTTTTAAAAATATCTTAATGTTAATATTTAAAAAAGTTGGGTTTTTTTCCAGGTTTAGCCATAAAAATAATTATTAAAATTCAACAAAGAGATATATTTTAAATTTTATACTTTTGTTTCCAATAATCTAAGAAATATTAATCACTTACAATAATTAAATATTTTTAATAATTTAACATTTTAGAAAAGTTTTAAAAATTTGAAAACTGTTCAATGCTTTAAAATTGTGAAATAATGGCTTGTCAAACTAACCTATTATTTTCAGAATCAATATAATAGTATAATTTGAATATAAAACAAAAATTAATTTTACTGTGACAAACTGTTTACGACTTCTACTCATATTGTAAAAAAATGAAAGATAAATATATAACATAGTTGCAGTAAAAAACACATTCATAATATGTTAAAATCCTGTCTCGATACAAATTTCAATGCATTTTCCAAACTGTAGCTAAAAACAATTATATGTTTATTACGACAGAAATTATTTATATTTAGATATATTTTTCCTTATTAAGTACATAATGAATAATGGCAAGATAAGTTGTAAAATCCTGAAAGATTTTAATGAAGAAAAAAGCCAGACAAAATTTTAGATAGTTAGAAATTTAATTATATAATACACAAATATGCATGTTTTAAAAGAAATAAGTTGGCTAAGAAAATGTAATTTACTAAAAATTTCCTGAATAAAGTAAATCAGATTTCATCCTCAAATACATATAATTGTAAGAAAAGGTTTTATTCAATTTACAATTAGTTACAAAAAACCTTTTATAAAAAATAATTTTAACAGGTATAAATAGCAAAAAATATCAAAGAAGTATGAGAAAGACACATACATATCTATAATTATATCTAATGTGCATATTTGGAACTGTTTAGCGTACTCGAATTAACTCAAGTGCACACATCAAGGGTTTATATTGCATTCTAAGTCAACACGGTGGCTACTGACGAGCGACTACGTAATTTTGAACCGCGGTTAAGTGACGAGGACGATACCTGAGCTGATAACTCCCCTTCCAAACTTCCACATCATACCAACGTGAGGACTTTTGACCTCGACGTTTTAACGTGCATCAGCTCCTCTTCAACGCTAAACTTTTTTGGTACCAGGGCTCGAACACTGGATACGAGTTCATAACCATGACCATCAGGATACCGTGGCCGCAAAAGAAAATAGCAAGTTTGAAAGAAATGTAATGGAGAAGTATATTTGAAGAAATAACTTCAAAACTTAACGAAAAACCAAAATATCAAAATTTATTTTAGGAATAATAGTGAATATAACTTCGTACACCTAAAACCACTTTACGCAGTGTATTTTGAAAGTGAACGTTTCTCCTTTTAGAGAAACTTACTATAATTATGTTAAATTCCTTTCGTTTTGCTCTAAGGGGATCCCCGAAACAACGTAATTTTTTTTTTGATACACAAAATTACTTATGGTTGAATCTAATACAATTCCCTACAAAATGAATGAAAACCCTATTTTATCATATAAATTGTGTTTGAATAGGGAGATGGTTAGTTAATAAGAACATTTAAAACGTGTCGGCAATCTATGGACCTGTGGCACGTGGTACAATTCTTAGTGGCACTCAGCACTACTCTACAAATTTGTCAATTCTTGAGTGGATGGAAGTTGATAATAGACCTTATTTGACAAACATCTTCTGAGTTATGGACATTTATGGAACTACAAAATAATCTGAAAGATAATTCTAAAGATAAATTTACAGCTATTTTGTAAATAATTGAGTGTTATTGCTAGGGGATTTAATTGTTGAAAAAAGAAAATTGCGTGTACTCTGCTTCCCACTTATGATTCGGCATATCAAAGTAAAAAATCTTTCCTAATATGAAAAATATTTCGACTCCGCAAAGAAATTGTTTAACAACTGAATGCTCAGAATCGTGTCACGCATTATACCCCTGGTTTTGCGATCTTTTGTGGCACTGGGCTCGAACTCGAGACATGCCAAACATGATTCGATACTATGACCACCTGATACCCTGGCCACAGGTCCGTCGCCAAAAGCCCTCAAGTAGTTGAGTAGTGAAGAGAGAGAGTGCGACTTTAATATCCACTCACTTAATTAAATTATATGAAATTTAAGGAATACTTGAATAAATATTAGAAGTCGAATATATATATATGTAGGATTTTCCCTTTGAAACATTTGTTAAAAGGTTGAGTCATATCCTTTTCAGAGGACCATAAATCTCAATTGTATTTATTACTGCATTCCGAAGCAGCGCCATCTAGTGAGCTTTCGTAGCTCCGGCTTGAATATTTTTTCGGCAGAGGCCTACTAACCACTGCTTGTTCAACACGTCGCGTCTTTACCGCATTTTCGCGCCCTGCGCGCATCGCCAGTCTTAACGTCCAAGAATGAGAAAGGTTTATTTCCCCCTCTTCTAAAGGTATAACTCAACTTTTACTTAACCTAATTCCTGCATGTATTTGTCTTTGTAATTATCCCTTTTGTAAATATTTCCCTTTAACTTTAAATAAATTCTCTTTTACTTTGAAGTATTTGTGTTTAAATGACTTAGATTAAATTAATAATTCATCACTCACCCTTAAATACTTACCCCTAGACAAACCACCTCGCCAATCTAAAATCCCGCCTTCTGAAGAGTCTGATTTTTATTCGAAGATTTATTCGGACTCCCACAGAAATAATTCGGGGATCGCCTTGGATTTGATTTCGAAAATCTTCTCTAAATAATAAGTTGATAACCTTCTAACCCTCTTCTTCGTTACCCCCATTTTTGGCTGCACGCTTAATTTACAAGCGGACTGAATCGAAAATGCGGATTGCCTCTCATAACATACTAACATTTAGGTGCATAAAACAATGCGACTACCGGAGTCAGAGCTTCACGTTATTTCTGCAGTGTACAACTCCAGTTCAAGTCCCGTGAACACATCCAGGATCCTTTGAAGTTTGTTTTCAGGTAATTAATCACACGTCGTCAACTGTATCAGGTACTTTTTATATTGTTCTTCAAAATAAAAAAAAATCTAAAGGAATACGTTAGTCACCGTTAATTTGATTATGAAAAAAATGTTGTAGTCGATTTCATGAAGTAATTTATATTTTTAAATATGATGTGTGTTTTTCTGAAATGCTATTTTTCTATGTGTATAGAAATCGTATCAATTAAAATTTTCTACAAGTATATCTTTTAAAATATTAAGAAAGTCGTACGTAAAATATTCAAGTTTTATTTGTATTTCATTTATTAACGAATCGCATTGAATTTCATGTATGTGCGAAAAATTTTCATTTCTTTAGTTACGTCATCAACCTTGAACTAAGAGATTAATGTCTTCCCAGTCCTAAACATTTCTGTTTGGTTGCAATCGTAATTTCAATGACTCATATAGTTTAACATTTCTCTTGCAGCTGTTTAGTAATTAATTATTTTTTATGAGTATTCGAGAAATATATTTTGAAAGAATATGCTATGTTTTTTAGAATTGATGAAGGATCATGAATAATCTTATTTTATGCTTTCTATTGAAACATGTGTTTATCGTTAGAATGTTCTGAAGAGATACTAAAAGATTTTATTTTTATTGGTGTAATAAAAAATATATATGAGATTTTTCTTAAGTGACTAACTTCTAATTGTTTGCTTTTTTCAGCAAAGAACTTTAAATGATTAAATCTTCATATCACAATAAATTTAATCACAGTTCCTAAACAAGATTTATATTAATTTATTTTTTCTTTCAAATTCTTTTTGCATTTGTTATAACAAAATGAGATAACTGATATAGCAAATGGTTTAAAAAAAAGGGGGTTTGTTTTTAGTTAAAATTAATAATTTGACTATTTTAAATTAAACATTACGTATTTTAGCTCGCACTGTTGTCTTTACACGTTACTGGTTTAAAATATTCCTAAATGAATAGAATTTGAATATTTCAATGTATATTTAGTGTATTTTGATGCAATATCATTTTAACTTGAGAATTTTTGTAAATGCAAACGAGAATTGCCAATAGCAACATCATTGTTTTTGTTTGAACGCGTGACAATTTTGTTTATTCCTTTGGTTACTATCTAAACTTAAATTTAAATTTTAAAATGGCGTATCTTGGCAAAGGTCGACGCGAAGATTTATTTGTCTTAGCCACGGAATTAAATTTAAAATTCGATAAATCGATGACCATCGCTACACTTAAAGATCTAATTATTAGTAGTGAAGATTATGACGAAGAACTGACCAAAAACATACATTCAACGATTGTTGAGGATCGCAAAGCCAGAGAAGAAAATTTACGCATTGAAGAGCAAAAAGAAAAATTACGCATTGAAGAGCAAAAAAAAAAAATTACGCATTGAAGAACGAGAAGAAAAATTACGCTTCGAACAATTGAGGTTAGATGAGCAAAAACGCAAAGATGAATTTGAGTTGGAAAAGTTAAGAATCCAAACACAATCCAAGTTAGGCGCTGATACATCCAAAGAAAGTGATACTAAATTTCTCGTCAAAGAAATTTCAGAGTTTATACATCGTTTTGATTTGAAAGAAGACATCAGTCTTTATCTAAAATTATTTGAACATCAAGCGCAGAGATTAAATATTGATCAAGAAAACTGGGTTTCTCATCTGTTAGGCTTGTTACCGACGGAAGTATCTCACATCATAGCGAGAGAGCCTGACGATAAAGCCAACTCTTACGAACACCTTAAAGATTTACTGCTGAAACTCTTTAAACTAACCCCAGAAAAGTTTCGACAACTATTTGTCACTCACCAAAAAGCACCTGAAAGAACATGGATTGATTTTTACCATGAGTTAAACACTTACTTCAACGGATGGATAGATGGATTGAAGATAGATACTTTCAACAAGTTATCAGATCTAATCATAACAGATCAACTCAAACGAAAAACTCCTTTTGAATTTAAAGAATATTATCTTGATAAATGGGCAAATATGAACTCCCCTGTTCAATTAGCAGAAAAACTAGAAGAATTCGAAGACTTTAAAAGGACTCTGAAACAAAAATCTAGTAGTCCATTTGTGAAGAAACAAGAATTCAGATTCACAGAAAAGAATCGCAGATATGAAGCACCAGGAAAATTCGAGTATAACAGGAAAGATAAGATGTTTCCAGCGTCAACGAATTACAACAAACATTACGAAGCCCCTGTTACCAAGTACGAATCTGTTCAAAGATATCAAGACAGCGCGCAGAAAGAGTATTACAACAAAAATTACGAGAAACACTCAAATCACAATGCTTCCGAGCATGCTCAGACGAACTAGTCAAAATCACAGAAATTCGAATAACCTCCAAAAGAAACTTGCACACTCATCGTTAAGTAAGGTCTACGTACTAAAGAGATTTTTTTTGGGAAGGTGAAAATCACGGCGCTCATAGACAGTGGTAGTACCGTAAATTTGCTTCGAGAAAACACAAGCAGAAGAATAATGGATACAACAAAATTATCGAAGAACAAGAAGCTTCTCACAGGTATTGGTGAAGCACAAGTGACAACTATCGGTTCCTTTGAAAGTAAGTTCAAAATAGATGATGAAAATTACTCGTTAACTTGGCATGTTGTACCGACTGATAACTTAAAATTCGAAGCAGTTATTGGATCAGATCTTTTGGAACAAGCATCGATAAGTTTTACTAAAGAAGGAGTTAAATTCAACAAATGTGAGAATCATGCACAGCTTATGCAAATATCTGCTGAAAATCTTCAAGAAGAACTAGACCTACGTCATGTTGAAAATCGTCAAATCAAGAAGGAACTTGAAAAGTTAATTCAAGACTACAAGCTAGAAAAAACAGCATCTACTGACGTCACAATGAGAATTATTTTAAAAGACGAAGAACCAGTCTGTCAACACCCTCGTCGACTAGCTTTCACAGAAAGACAAGAAGTAAACAAACAGATAGAAGAATGGCTCAACGAAGGCATTATACGTCCGAGTTCTGCGGAATATGCAAGTCCAATCGTAATGGTAAAAAAGAAAGATGGATCTTCGAGAATGTGCATTGACTACAGAAAATTGAATCAGAAGCTTGTGAAAGATAAATTTCCGTTACCTATCATCGAAGGTGTTTTAGACACTTTGAAAGAAGCAAAGGTATATTCTACATTAGATTTACGCAATGGTTTCTTTCACGTCGATGTTGACGAAGATTGCAGAAAGTATACATCCTTTATCGTCCCAGACGGACAATTTGAATTCAACAAAGTTCCTTTCGGACTAAGCACAAGTCCAGGAGTTTTCCAACGCTACGTATCAAGTATATTTAGAGATCTTAATCGGAAAGGAATTGTAATCAGTTATTTAGATGATCTCGTCATTCCAGCGAAAAACGAACAGGAAGGTCTCGAAAAACTTAAAATTATTTTTGAAGTCGCAAAGAAATACGGATTAGAAATTAAGTTCAAGAAGTGCCAATTCTTAAAAAAGAAAATTGAATTTCTAGGTCACATTGTAGAAAGCGGAACTATTAAACCATCTCCCACGAAGACACTAGCTGTCCGAAAATTTGCAGAACCAACAACAATAAAACAAGTACAAAGTTTTCTTGGTTTGACTGGATATTTCCGCAAGTACATCAAGGATTATTCAAAGATAGCTAAACCACTTAGCGATTTAACAAGAAAAGAAAACCTCTTTTTTTTTTTTTTCGGGATTCAACAAAAAGAAGCATTTGAAAAATTGAAGAAAATCCTGTCCGAAGGCCCAATCTTGCACCTTTACAAGTATAGAAGGAAAACAGAACTGCATACAGACGCCTATAAACAAGGGTACGGCGCAATTTTGTTACAAGAAGCAGGAGATGGAAAGTTACATCCCGTTTACTACATGTCGAAAAAGACAAATACAGCAGAAGAAAAGTATGACAGCTACGAATTAGAGGTACTAGCAATTATCAACGCATTAAAGAAGTTTCGTATTTATCTTTTAGGACAACACTTTAAAATAGTATACGACTGTTCAGCATTTCAGAAGACTATGCAAAAAAAGGAGCTAATTACTCGCATAGTCAGATGGGCGCTTCAATTAGAAGAATTCGATTATGAAATAGAGCACAGAGCTGGAAGTCGTATGAAGCACGTTGATGCTCTTAGCCGATATCCCGTAATGATGGTATGCAATGATACATTAACTTCAAAGCTTAAAAAAGCACAAGAGGAAGATGACAACATTAGTGGGAATCAAAATGCGTAACAAGGAAGACATTCTAATCAAAGACTTACTTCTAGAAGAAATGGCGAAAGAATTACTAGAACAACGCGAATTTTTAAGAAACGATGCAAAAAAGAACGTCGAAACCCTACAGTCTGAAAATAGAAAGACGTATAACAGAAGAAGAAAGAAAGCTTCGTTATACAAAGAAGGTGATTTAGTTGCCATACAAAGAACCCAATTTGGAGCTGGACTGAAACTAAGACCAAAGTTCTTAGGCCCTTACAAAGTAACAAAAGTTAATTCCAAGGATAGGTATGAAGTGGAAAAGGTTGGTCAGCACGATGGACCGAACTCAACCACCACCTCAGCTGATTTGATGAAACATTTTTATGCTTAATTGAATTTTTTATATTTGTTATTATTTTTAATTTTTCTCATATCCCTCTTGAGAAATTAATAGATGTTCTATGGTAACACTCGTTTCCATTAATCACTTTATATTCACTTGTAACATTTATTATATTTTCGTATTATTCATTATCTTTCTATTGATGCGAAGGATTTTTTTATGATTTAGTTAATCGTAGATCACAACATAGAATATTTTGTTTTTATTTGCTTTATTTTAGGTCCGGAATTGTGAATATTAGGTATACATCTTTTCATCTGTAATATTTTATTTTAATATCTTTAAGAATCGTATTATTTGTCTTTATTGCATCCATATTCCAATAATCATCAAATTTATAGTTGTAACTAAAAATAGTTTGTATTTAAAGTACTTTAGCTCTCAACATTTTGTAAGAGCTGAGAGACCATCTCTGTCAGGAGAGGGTGATTCTGTAGGATTTTCCCTTTGAAACATTTGTTAAAAGGTTGAGTCATATCCTTTTCAGAGGACCATAAATCTCAATTGTATTTATTACTGCATTCCGAAGCAGCGCCATCTAGTGAGCGTTCGTAGCTCCGGCTTGAATATTTTTTCGGCAGAGGCCTACTAACCACTGCTTGTTCACACGTCGCGTCTTTACCGCATTTTCGCGCCCTGCGCGCACCGCCAGTCTTAACGTCCAAGAATGAGAAAGGTTTATTTCCCCCTCTTCTAAAGGTATAACTCAACTTTTACTTAACCTAATTCCTGCATGTATTTGTCTTTGTAATTATCCCTTTTGTAAATATTTCCCTTTAACTTTAAATAAATTCTCTTTTACTTTGAAGTATTTGTGTTTAAATGACTTAGATTAAATTAATAATTCATCACTCACCCTTAAATACTTACCCCTAGACAAACCACCTCGCCAATCTAAAATCCCGCCTTCTGAAGAGTCTGATTTTTATTCGAAGATTTATTCGGACTCCCACATATATATATATTAAAAATGTCCAAATTTTAATAACCTTTTCTTCAGTCAACCACTAATGGAACATGAATGATGAGGGATTATGCATAAATATATATTTTTTAACTTGAATTTAAAAAGGATCTTTATATTTATTTATATGCGCAAATGTTAACTGTAAATTTGTCCAGATGCTTTTAAATACTCTTTATTTGAAGATTCAAGTTAAAAAATAATCTTGAAGTTAAAGTTCTCTTTGAATGAAATTAATGTTCAGACATTCAAAATTCAAATATAATTTGTTATCTGAATACAAAACAAGGGATTCTATGTAAGATGCCCTGAATATCTGGCTTTAAAATTATGAAAAACTAAAAGATTTAAATAGGGTTTTTTTAACAATACATATAAATTTTTTGCAAATAATGTAATACAGAAGCTTAAAAATTATTCATGTTTAGAAGTGTCCGAAATTTTAAAAGATTTTAAATTTTGAACCTTTTTTTTATTTTTTGACACAACAAAATAATCATTTTTAAAAAAAATCCCTGAAAGTATTGATTAAAATAAGAAAAATGAAACAGTAAATCATCCTCAATGTTTTAATATATAATTTGAATTTAAATACTACAGATATTTTTAAAAAACTTAGACATACATTATAAAAACTTACTTCCATTTGAGAATTTTAAGGTAAAGTAAAAAATTGAGAATTCTCAACTCGTTGACTTGCAATTTATTTCCGTACACTTTAGGGTTTAAAGAAATTCTTCCGAGATTTTACGATTGCTAAAGGAACCGGTCTCCCCGTGAGCCATAAAATTCCCCTCAATGCCCATTGTGTCTCCCCGACCACCTCTAATTATCTTTCAAGATCGTAAACCTTTAAAGGGGTAAAAGAATTCGGAAAAATACCACCTTACCGGTTTTGAACACATTAATTGAAGGGGAAAAATCTGTTTGGTTCATTTTTGGTGAGTCCCCGGCCTTAGGAAAAATTCAGTGTGGTCCGTTTTCAAAGCCTCTCTAGTAGGGCGGAAAAATCCGTGCTGTCCAGTTGGAGGGTTAAAATCATTTCCAAAAGTTGAAATCATGTTTACACTTTGAGGACAATGGAATTGTAAGGAGGCTAGAATGAGAACACAAAGATAAATTCAAAGTGAGGATGCCGAATTTTATAATTCTTACAAAAATTTTTTTTGGACGATGTGGATCTCCACGACTGGTTGGATGAACTTTAATCCATTAAAATTCATGGAAAAATAGTGATACTGGCCTCTTTTTATACATTCATTGGATATGGCTATAATAAACGCCTGAACAATTCACAAAAATCTCAACAAAGATGAAGTGAAACTTGAAGGTGATCCGAAGAACTGTAACAACAGTTTACCCAAAACAATTGTGATAAGAACAAGAGGTAGATCAAAGATATCGACACTGTACCTTCTGGTACCAAAGGAGCCATGCGTAAGGATTGCGTTGTCATTTTTTACAAAAGCGAGAAGAACAGAGTCTGTCAAAGAGAGAGCTGCAAAAGGAAACCAAAAAACGTAATGTGGCATATGTGACAAAACACATTGTTATGCTTGCTTTCGACCTTTCCTCCAAGATTAGAGAGAAGTTTTAAAAAAAGTGATTTAACTTGTAAAAAAGAAAGTATTATTCAAATAAAGTAAAATTATGTACTCGGCTTTTCCTCATTCAAGAAACACTAAAATATATAATTGCAAATTTAATCCCCTTTATCCGAGTGTTCTATTTACAGGTCGGGTCAGATTTCTTACTTAAAATTTATAAAATTTTTCAATTTTAAAAAATTTAGTTTGTTTAGCTTTAACTAACTTCAAAAAATATGATTCTTCACAAATGTGAGCAGAACAAATCATAAAACAGGTTAAAAGGTTATCTTTAAAAAATTGCTTTTATTTATGAAAATGACAAGAAACGAAAGTATGTGATCCATTACACAAAACCAGCTTCCACTGGATCTGTATGGAGCTTTAAAAGCGGCTGTGATGCTATAAAAGCGGATATTTAGCGTTTACCTGAAAAAAATCGCAATGCTTCACATATCAACATGAAAACATAACGATTAGTCATGCTAAAAAAAGAGACTTTTGCCAGATACTGGATTAAGGGTTTGTTTCGTCAATATTTGAGGGGACTGTAAACTGGTTAAAGAATAAAAAATCAGTCTTTTTCGCAACGCTAAGCCTACTTTATCGTGCACCCGCTTTCGATGGGGTACATCTCGACTATGTCTACTTTTACAAATTTTTTACAAATGGCGCTACAGTGGGCTGATGACGTAACATTCCGCCCGGCGTAGAAATATACAATATTTCAAAAAAAAATTTTAAAAAATACAATTTGCTATATAAAGTTTACAAATGCATGAATGCATTAAATACAAATAAACAGAACATTCTAAAATAAGAAAAAAAAATACAATATTTAAAAATAGAAAAAAAAAACCTAATTTTCTAAAAATATAATATACTTCACATTACAATTTAATTTACATGATTTTTTCTATTGGTAAGATACATATTTTTGAGATAAAACGTGTGAGAACCCCCTAGGCAGTTTTTTGTTTAACGACTCTGAACTTACCGTCAGTTCCATAAATAACCTACAAGATTCTTGCCTTTGCCCATTTGCCGGGGGGCAAATCATTTTCCTTTAAAAGCACTAAACACCCTACGGCAACATTATTTTTTTTCGAACTGCCACTTGTTTCTCTGCTGTAAATGATGAATATAATCATTTTTCCAGCTTTTCCAAATAGTTTGTACACACTTTGTTGTATACTGCCACCTCTCTCTCTCTCTAGATAGCCTATTATCTGAAATATCTAAAATTGCGGGCTCAGGTATTGCACTGATTGGTCGACCAATTATAAAGTATCCAGGAGTTAAAACTTCATATTGTTTGATATTATCTGGCAATGGGACTTATGGACGTGAATTAAGTATACCTTCAATTTGAATTATTATTGTCTCGAATTCTTCAAAAGTTATTTTACTATTAACTAAAGTTCTATAGAGATGGTGTTTGAATGTTTTTACCCCTGCCTCCCGCAAACCCCCGAAATTAGGAGAGCAAGTTGGGATAAATTTCCACTGGATAGTTTCTGAAGCAAAATAATTTGCTAATGTCTCGTTTTTGTTACAAATTAATTTTATGAAACGATTTAATTCTGCAGCTGCGCCTTTAAAACTAGTTGCGTTATCGGACATTAATGTTGAAATGCTGCCTCTGCGGGCACATAGCCTCTTCAAAGCTGCAATAAATGCCTCAGTTGTTAAATCAGTCACTGCCTCTAAATGAATCGCCTTTTTAGCCAAGCATACAAAAATCGCAACACAAACTTTTGAAAATATCCCTTTTCTCTGATTTTTAAATTTTATTGAAAAAGTTCCGCAAAAGTCCACCCCAGAGTTTAAAAACTACGCACTTGGAGTTACTCTCTCTGATGGTAGATTTCCCATTAACTGATCTACCCCAGTTGGCTTCTGTCTAAAGCATGCAATGCAATCATGAACTGTTTTTCGTGCAATACCCTTGCCATTAATGGGCTAAAACTGCATTCTAATTTAACGTAATAACTTTGAGCACCAATATGAAAAAACTTCTTATGCATATGCTCAAAAAGTAATTTAGTAAATTTATGTTTACTAGGTATAATTATTTGATGTTTTGCTTCAAATGATAAATCGGCATTACTAAGCCTTCCACCAACTCTGAGTAAAGAATTCTCATCTAAGAAAGGATCTAAAGCTTTTAACTTACTTGTTTTTGAAACACCTTTACCTTTTTTCAAGGCATAGATTTCTGCTTTAAACTCACTTAATTGTGCTATTTCAGCAAAAAATTCCGTACTCTTCTTTGTCTCATCTGCAGTTAAATACTTGTCCTTATTACAAGACTCCTTAGCTTTGATGTTATTAATGAACCTAAAAATAAAGCTAAAATTTCTAATTAATTTTATGAAATTATTTGTAACATTAAAGAGTTCATCATAAAAATTTGAAGAACACTCAGTAGTTGAAAGAGTTACAGCACATTTTAGTTCATCTCTGTGAGAAGGATCAGGAAAAAGGTGATTGTCCTCGTATTCATCTGTTTGTAAATCTGGACCCGAGAACCACATTTCGTTCTTTAAGGGGTGTTGGAAAGCTAAAATCTTATTTTTTTGACAATTTGAGATTTTTACATTTTCAAATTGTATAGATTTTAACCTTTCTAAAAAGACCTTACTTGAACCTCTAGGGTATTTAGAAGCCCTTAAAACGTATTTTTAAATAATCGTTGAATTTGGGCCACGGCCATTTTAATGGTGAAAATTGTAAACAAATTACTTTCTTTTTGCTTAATAGTGTAACGACGGATATGAACCAAAACATGTATCTTTTATTTTAAATTGAGACTATTATTTTTTTATTTTCCAGCCGATTAGAAATCTCACTGTATACTTTAAAATCAATTTGTCTCAAAATGTAAATTTTAATGTGCGATGTACCTTTTCTGAGAAACTACTGTTCACAGGTATGTAAATTTTTTATGAATTATTTATAATGATGTCTAATATATACTAAAATGAGCTTTTTTTAAAACACTCAAAAATTTAATTTTTACAAATTTTTTAAGTAAAAAATGGGTCAAATTTCGCAATGCTTGATAAAATATTTCATAATTTCTTACAAAATTCAAAATTAGCTAAAAGCTCACTTTAGTATAATAAGAGAGATGTACTTTAATAGTATGAAAAATTTCAAGCATGTACATAAAACAGATTTCGAGAAAAGGAACATCGAAAACAGCCAATTTAACATTGTCAGTATATAGAGAGAGAGAGGTTTCCAACACCCCTTAAAAGTTCATCTACATTGCAGAATCTAGAATTTAAGTCGGCAGGATTGTTTTTGGAGCTCACATGTTTCCAATGACAGTCTTTTGAAAGTGCTTGAATCTCCGCCACCCTGTTTCTGACAAATGTTTTGAATTTATGAGGTCCAGTCTTTATCCACGCTAAAGCAATTGTTGAGTCCATCCACATCCAAATTTTATGAATAGGTAATTGTAGAATTGGCACAACATTTTTGACTAATCTCGATAGTAGTAAAGCTGCAGACAGTTCTAACCTCGGTATGGCGAGTGTTTTCAAAGGAGCCACTCTGGACTTGCTGCATAATAATCTAGTTCGAGACTGTTCAGATTCGTTGAAACATTTTATGTAGACAACAGCAGCATATGCACGTTCTTATGCAACGGAAAAGCCATGTATTTCAATCCGTATTGTTGCAGGATGTAGATTGCATCTTGGGATTTTGAAGTTATTTACTTTCGATAATTTTTGGTAGATTGATTGATTGATTGAATATTAACGTTGCACTGTTCAGCTACACGAGGGCTTTTGGCGACGGACCACGTAATTTTGAACCATGGTCAAGTGACGTGGACGACACCTGAGCTGACACCCCCCTCTCCTAACTACCACACCACACCAACGGGAGGACGTTTCAGCTCTCGACAGATTTAACGTGCATCGCTGCCCTACACGGCGGGTCTTTATTGGTACTGGGCTCGAACCTGTGACAAAGCAAGCCACAGTCCGATACCTATACCACTCGGCTACCGCGGCCACATTTAGTAGAAGTTCTTCCACTCTTCCAGTGCATCTGGTGGTAGCTGTTCACTCCAATCTAATTTTATTTTCCAAAGTTCTTGGATGAATATCTTATCCTTCGTAACAATGGGCCCAATCAGGCCCAAAGGGTCGTAGAGCCTTGCAATTTCTGAAAGCACGTCTTTTTTTGAGAAGTTGACTTTGTCACTAATCTTTATTTTGTATGTGAGACAATCCACCTTTGGATCCCATAGCATACCTAATGTTTTCACTGGAGCATCCTGAAATTCCTTATCAATTACATAGGAAGATGCAGATAAATCTCTCAACAAATCTGGGCTATTGGACACACCCATTTGTGTAGCTCAAAACTACCTCTCAGTAATAGTTGAGATAACCTGGTTTGGAGGTTTTTAGCACCCTCTAATGTAGACTCTCCCCAGAAAGAATACCATCCATATAACTATCATTACAAATCACATCTGCTGCGTCAGGAAATTCCGCTTTTTCTTCATCTGCTAAGGCCTTTAAGGTCCTGGTAGCTAAAAATGGTGCAGAAACTGTCCCATAGGTTACGGTAGCTAGTTTGTAAGTCTTGACTGGAGCATCTGCACTAGTCTTCCACATAATTCGTTGTAAATCCCTTTGATTAAGATCAACAAGTATCTGCCTGTACATTTTTTTAATATCTGCACAAAACGCGAACTCGTGTTTTCTAAATCTACTGACTATGGAAAAGAGATCTTGTTGAATAATTCCTCCGTTTAGTAATATGGAGTTTAGAGAAAAACCGCTTGTTGTTTTAGCACTTGCATCGAAGACAACTCTCAATGGAGTGAATGCCTTCTCTGGTTTGTATACGGAATGATGAGGAATGTAATAGTTAATTTTATCTAATGTTTCATTTTTAATCTCCTCCATATGGCCCAAAAGTTCATATACACTCATAATTCGTTATACAAAGTTCCCATTATATTGTTTTTGTTTAATTTTTCCCCAACCTCCCCCCATTTAGTCGCTTGACCGCATTCTCTTTGGAATATGCTAATAATGTTTCTGCATTTTCCTTTATGGGTAACCGAACTATAAATCTTCCCGTTTTATCTCTTTTATAGGTACTAACAAAATGTTCCTCACAATAAATTTCTTCTTCACTTTTTGTAATTTCCTTAGAATTATCTGGAAGTGATTCCAGTTCAAAGAATTTCTTTACTGTTATATCTAAGCTTGGTTCACTTATTAAGCAACAATTGGCTTGTTGTTGTGACTGAGGAAGGGTACCTGTGACGAAATAGCCAAATTTTGTATTTTGTAAAATTACATTTCCGTCCGGTAAATAATGTTGTTCTGGGTTTAAAATTTCAAAGAATAGTTCACTTCCTATCAATATATGTATTTGACCTGGCATATGGAAATTAGAATCTGCCAGCTCAATTCAAGCCAGAATATTTAAATCCGATATATTTAATTTCGATACAGGAATCGCATCGGTAATTTTAGTTAAAAGTGAAAATGGTACATTGCGTGTAAAAGTAAAATCCTGATTTAAAACTTCAATATTTGCTGAATACTTCGAGGATTGCGTAATTCCGTTAATGTCTGTTATAGATTGATTTGAGTACTTAAATTTAAATCCCAACTTTCTTTCTAAATCTTCTCCTATAACGCATATCGTAGACGCATTATCTAATAATCCTTTTAACTTAATTCAATATCCATCAGCACTTTTAACGAAAATCATGAATGTATTTAATAAAACACATTTATTTCCATAAGTCAAAAAAGCAACTTCTGGCTGACCTTCAAACCGAGTAGGATTCGAATTGGTCTCTATCTCCTTTCCCTTTCCTCTACAGTGTGATTTTTAATTGCAGAGCAAAGTTCATCACAATCGTAAAGCAATGAATGATGTAATCCTTTTCAACCACTAACTGTGCATTTGTATTTAGACATGCCGTCACCAGAATAAACTCTGATGCAATTTATACAAAGTTTGTTATTGCTAACAAATTTCTTTCTGCACTCCACAGACATATTTTGAAATGTAATCTAGATATATATTATAAATGCAAAAGTTTGTGGGGATGTTTGGGGGTCTTTCACGCAAAAACAACTGAGTGGATTTTAATGAAACTTTACAGTTATAAAGCTTATACATCAGAATGACACATAGGCTATAATTTATAGCATAGGCTATATTTTATAAAGATATTGCGTGAAATGTCCAAAATATAGAGATATTAGTCAAGTAAGTAAGGAATCCATTGAATCGCAATTATAATACAACGAACGACGTTACTTGCGAATATTACAATTTTAACATAAAATAAATACAACAGAACGTAGTATTAATGTATTACACTTTCAGATATGAATTGTTTACACTGTTTTAAGCGTTCATTTCACAAAACTTTTAGCAATGTGTTACTTTTGCTGAGCAGAGATCAGTTAAGGGAGGTATTTTAAAAATCGACCTTCGGGAATGTTACGGGGATTTGTAAATAAAAAAAACCTTTTTATCAGCTATTAGATCTACATACTTAAAATTTAACAAAAGTGTTTTTTTTTCTTTTTTTTTGTATAGCTGACTCACGCAAAAAGCTTTTTTTTTGTTTAATTTGAAATTCACGTAAAATTAACTCATTAAAAACTTCTTTATCTTTCAATCTGTGTTGTTTAATTTTTCAGTTCACCCGTGTGAAGAACGGGTATACCAGCTTGTACATTTATAAAGAGGATGAGAATTTCTACATAGAATACAAGGTTTAACAGTTATTTTTTTACTATTAACTACCAGCGATTTGGCTTTAGTTGACATTGCAGCATTTTTATGGATCATTTTAGTACTAGGAATGCGAGTAATGTTTTCTAACACGAAATTTCTCTTTCCTAAAAATTTCATAATAGAATCAAATGTTGGAACTTCTGCTGTTTTCAACGAAAGTTCGAATAGTTTTCTAGATTCTTTGTCGAATTTTTGAATAATTATATTTATTAAAATTATATCTGTTAGATCATTCTGCTCATATTTCAAAACTTTAAGTGCTCTAATGTTTCTATTGATACAATACATTAAAGCTAGCAGTTTCTTTGGCTGATTCGCTATAAATTTTTCTTAATTAATTATCTCAAGGACATGAGAATCTATCAACTGCCGTTTGTTTTCGTAACGATCTTCTAATTAGGGTTTCTGATTTCCCGGGTTTTTCCATTCCCGGGAATGCAATTATCGTTCCCGGGATTCCCGGGAATACATCAAAATTTAAAAAAATTGAAAAACAGGTTATTTTTAAATAAAATCAATAATAATTATTTAAAATAAGGATACATATAAACTCCAAAAGTAATACTTATTTATATGATGAGCTAAAAAATACATAAAATATACAATAAATTGATTATTCCTTTTTAAAATAAGATTTCAAAAAGCATAAGCAATTAATACTTTTATCACTCAACCTTGTTCTAAGCTTTGTAACGAGCAATCCAGCAGCAGAAAATGCTCTCTCGGCTTGAACTGACGTTGGAGGAATTGTTTTTAAAGCATCACAAAGTATTAAAATGTTTGGTGATGGATTTTCAGTCGAGTCGAACAACTGCATCTCTTGTTACCTGATTTTGTTGAAACTGGTACTTTTTTTGGATGAACAATATAAAACTTTTGTTTTAGAGTAAATTTCTTTCTCTAATTTTTCGTCTAATGTCATAGGTTTTTCTTTCAAAATCTCTATGCTCTCTTCTTCTGAGTGTAAAGAGTTGGATATTAATTCCTCTTCTTCGCAGAAAAGCCTTGTCCCTATCATTTTGGGCTTGTCTAACCAAACAATTTTTACTAGGCAATCGCGAAATATCACCAGTAACTTCAGCTGCTTCGTATTTTCTCCCAAAATTCAGGTATTGCATTAATCCTATTAAATTAACGTTGCGTCTATAGTTAATTCTTTGGATTAGTGAATATTTCATATCTTTTGCAAATTCTGAATTTTGTTCGTTCAATTCTCCAATGACGAAAGAAAATACACCTTCTGCAGTTAGCAAAGTTGCATTTCGACTGCATAATTTTTCTAAGCCAATTTTTACAGGCTTTAAGCCTGCTGCAATTGTAGTCACAGTTTCAAACTGTACATTGACCATCATTTGTTCTTCTTTAATGTCAATTAATGCTTTTGAAATTGCTGACTTTATTTCTAAAAATCTTTCAAGTATTGCCAACAAACTATTCCAGCGTGTTTTGGTATCCAAACAAACCACCTTTTCACGGCCAAACTCTTCTTTAACATATTTTTGTAAAATATCATTATTTATAGGGGACTTTCTGAATAATTTTACTACATTTTTAATCTTTTTTATAGTTTCATTTATGTTAGTTATGGAATTTTTTCCGCATAAGTGACATGAAACAAAGCATCTGTTCCTACACCGCTTTCAAATTCTAAATCTAATGTTTTGTCTAAATCTCCAACAAGCTCTTCACTTTCATCATTGTCTTCTTCTTTATGCGATTTATCTTCTATTTCAACAGTGCTTTCTACCAAATCTATTTGTTTATTATGAAGCACATCGCACACGGCTAGGTGTATGGCGTGTGCATAGCACAGGTGATGCTCACAACTCATTATTTTTCCGAACTTTACCATTATACTAGCAACATCAGTAACATACACAACTATGTGCTTTTCTGTTATGATTCCGAATTCCTGTAGTTTAGTCTCAACCGCTGTAACACAATTTTCTGCTGAAAAGGATCCATTAATTCTTAGCATTCCTAAATTAAAGATTTCACCCTCATTGAAGTGAACGTTTATGTTCAAATATCGTCTATTTTTAAGCGATGCAAACTCATCGAGCGACTAGCTACAACGAAGTCCTGCGTTTAACTTTGATGAAATTTCATTAGTAATCCGAGCTTTAATCACATTATATTGTTTATATACAAGCTTCATAACATCACTAGGGTTTGGAAGAAAGGAATAACATTTATCATGTAAGGACTTCCTAATAAAGTTACTTTTTGTTATTGCATTTACCGTGAATCCATCTACACAAACAAGTTTACTTACAATTTCCTCTAGTGTTTCTTTTTTTTTCTTTAAGAAAATATGATAAAAAGGGTTTATTTTGTTCAGAAGTAATTCTGATATCATTATCACTATCAATTTTTCTCCTAGTAATTTCAGTATTTTGTGATCCTGACGAAACGGATTGAGTTGCTTTCGATATATTATGCTGAATTTGTAAATGCCGAATCAAACCACTTGTAGACCAACCTCTACACTTCAAAATATTGCTACATTTCATGCATTTGGCACTTTCTTCATTTTTATTTTTTATGAAATACTGCCAAACAAAGGACTTCGTAATTGAGACAGACATATTTCAAATGGTTATGTTTAATTTTTATATCTGAAAGAAATATATAAATTGTGAGAAAAATAAGTAGATCTCAAATATTTGGATGTGTTACATCAACAGAACAATTAATTAATATAATATAATTTTTATGCTCAGAACAAAACTTGAAACAATATTTTTCGTTTCGGTTCTATTAAATATATACATATATATATATATATATATATGCAGCCAGACCACCATTTTACAAATCTTTCTATATTGCAAATTTTTTCCTGGAACCTAGAACAGAAAAATATTGAAAGAGGAATCGCTATTTAACAAATTTTCCACATAATGAACTTTTCTTCTGGTTTTAGCTACTTCGTTAAATAGAGGTCCGACTGTATGTGTGTGTATATATATACTAAAATACTATAAATCTAAAGAAGCAATTTAAATATAGGAGTATAAATATATGCCAAAAGTTAAGTATATATATATATCATCAGTTCCAGTTTTTGTTTTGGAAAGACTGTTTCTTTCCCTCAGTTTTCAATTCAGCCTCGACTGATTAATTTTCAGATTTTTAAACGTTTGAATTTTTATTAAAGATGTGTATGTAATATAACTATCAATAAACCTGATAAAGGTTTAGAAAGTAAATAGTGTATCAAATTTATTTTCATCCATGCTCCCCGCAAAATTAGTATCATTTTGTGAGGCAAACATAAATTTTAAAATCTGCCTTTCTACTCAATGAAATTCCCTAGAGGTTTTGATAAATGATTTAAAAAGGCAGTTTGTAACGAAATCTACAGAAAAAAGTACTTCGAAGGAATAAATAATTATTCTGAAGAAAGAAATTATTAAAAATTTGAATACAAAAGAATTTGCTTAGTTTATAATAAATAAATGTCACACTATCTTTATTTTGCAGATACTGTTACTGTCTCGATTTTTTATTTTCAACTTTATCATATACACACACATAGAGGAAAAAATCTTTCCCCAAATTAAAAATTTTTTTTAATTTATTTATTTATTTTTTTTGCACTGAAGAAAAAAATTGTGTTGGCATGGAAACAATGTTACAATTCAAGATTTTATAAATTAAAAATCTCGGGGGAAAAAATTCACATTTGGAAAATAATTACTAAAATTAACCTTCCTTTACTGACTCATAGGCGTTTGAAAATTAACCAGTCTAAGGTGAATCAATTATTAATTATTAAGCTTGTTACTAAGAGATAAATATTAATAAATACGTGAAAAGTCATTTGCTGCTGAAGTGCCGATTATGTGCGTTAAAAACTTTAATTATTGTATTCAAGGTATTTTATTTGTACAACCGATGGAATTGTTATATTGTAGTTACATAAATATAAACAAATATTAAGGATCTCACTCGAAATTTAGATTTAGAAAAATAAGAAATATCGCGAGATTGTTTATAAAAATATTCTCCCCCCAACAGTTTGTGGGCTTATTCCCTTCTTCAAATTGCTCATTCAATTAAATAGCTCATAATAAAGACAAGTATCCGGAAAAAGTTTTTGAAAAAAGATTAAACAAATAATAGTTTTAAGTATTAGTACTTATGTTATCCACATAAATCAAGATCTTGGAACTTCGATCAGACAGTGCTAATTTGATACGAAATGTGATTACTTTAAAAAACCGAATACGTCTTGTTAACGAAGCTCGATACAGAGAGAGAAATTGATTTGGACAGATACTCCTACCCACAGCTAGCTCGAAAAATTCTCACCAATCCAACGAAAGCGTTAATCTTTCTTTCTCATATTACACTCTTACCCCACGAACATTCCTTCGTTCACGAAGTTCGGAGTGAATGATCGCAAATTGTCCGAGGTTGAAATCTACAGTCAAGTCAAAAATAACTACTTCATAGATAATTGAAGCCTCGTGCGATTCCCGGGAAATCCCGGGAATAGAAAATGTACAGAAATCTTATGATTTCCCGGGAACCCGGGCTCCCGCGAAAGAAACCCTACTTTTAATGCTTTAAAGAGAGAATCGAAACAATCGCTAGACGACTCCTAGAACTTTGCTTCTCCTTTTAGAGATGCTCGAAGGCAGTATAGTTTTTGCGAATCATTCAATTGCTCATTATTACTTATTAAATTAATAAATTGATTTTTGAAATTAGAAAATTCTGCTATTACACCAGAAAATTCTGGCAATGGAATTTGAGGTATAAGCGGATACTATGTTTACCATTTTCATTTAAATTAATGTTTACATTTTCAGTATTTTTCAAAGAATACATTAAAAGTTTGAGACCTACCTCTGTTGTCTCGATCCCTTGATTTATATCTTCTATGTCCAGCTGAATGATTTCCAAGCTTTCGGAAGTTTCTATTTCACAATAATCCTCAGCTATTTTAACTAGATTGATCTGTAATTGTTCAATTTTTTTGAGTTTTATTTCGATTTCAGTGGCACTAGTATCCTTTAACACTGTCTTCTCCGAGGTAAAAGCCTCTAACCTAGTTAAAGTTCTTTTGATTGAATCTTTTAAACGATTCAATTTCTCTTCAGTAGTTACGTTGGAGTTATTTGTGTTTTCCGATTTTTTACCCAATTTCTTTGGCTTCGTGGGACCAATGTTTCGTCAATATTTGAGTGGACTGTAAACTGGTTAAAGAATAAAAAAATCAGTCTTTTTTGCAACGCTAAGCTTACTTAGTTAATTTTTCAGCGGATTGCAAAAGTTATTATTTTTGTCCCGAAAAAATAGTTTATGTCAAAATTTAAGTGTCTTATGTTTTCGTATGTTAGTGACGTCCTTAGAAAACGATTTGACTATTTATCTTTAGTGAACGGTGTATATAATTAATTTTACAGTGGAATATTTTTAATTAATTTATTTGCTCTAACGGATTAAATTTCCCAAAGTGGAGTATTTTTTGTTCATGTATATCCCTTAATTTTAAATGTAGTGATCCAAAAAAAAAATTGTATGAAAAAAACTGCAGTAAATCATAATGCGGTAGTTAAAGCATCATCGTGCATCACACTCCTACACGGCGGGTCTTACAAAGATCTAATAAAACTCGAGCTATGAAAGTAGCTAGATATTTGCCAATTTGACTATCGTTATTATTTCGCTGTGTTTTTCATTGAATCTCCATTATAGACATTATAATTTAAGAAACGGCGTTCCTTGCGAATATTACAATTTTAACATAAAATAAATACAACAGAAAGTAGTATTAATGTATTACACTTTCAGATATAAATTATTTACTCTATTTTAAGCGTTCATTATGCAACACTTTTAACAATGTGTTACTTTTGCTGAGCAGAGATGAGCTTAGGGAGTTATTTTCAAAAATCAACCCTCAAGCGTGTTATGGGGAATTATAAAAAAAAATATTCCTTTTTATCAGCTGTTAGATCTACATACTTAAAATTTAACAAAGGTTTTTTTTTTTTTTGTTTGTTTAGCTGAGTTATGCAAAAAGCTTTTTTTGTTTAATTTGCAATTCACGTAAAATTAACTCATTAAAAACTTCTTTATCCTTCAATCTGTGTTGTTTAATTTTTCAGTTCACCCGTGCGAAGAACGGGTATACCCCAGCTAATATATATATATAAACTAGCTTCCTCTAAATTGCTTATGGGTTCGGAACCGCAACAAGATCGTTTTTATTAATAATCTTGCAGTCATTATCAAAGATTTGACGAAGTAACTTTTTTTCTCGGCTGATTAATTTTGTCTTGTAGGAGACAAACAAACAAAGCGAAAAGTTCCTGTCCGTAACATCCTTATAAGTTTTTATTAAATAAAACTATTGTGTGTGTTAATGGGTGCAGCTCGGTCTACCAGTATATGTTTCCGCGTAAATTCTCTCTAGATGTGTTTACTCTTAATGCTTGATATTTTTTGTACATCTTTATCACATAGAATTTTCTAAAAATTGATTATTTTCCTCAATAAGTCATCAGTTGTGCTGTTTGTTGAAATGTGTTGTGCCTATTGCAGCGACATCTGTCATTGAAAAATATTTCCTGTATGCATGACAAGAAAATTGGGTTTAAAATCAGTATAAAACATGCACTGTGCTTTAAAAATTGCGATGAAAGATTTAACGAACCTTGATTCATCACAATGGTACCAGATAGGATGTTTTTGTGATCAGCGATAGCTATTGAAATGTCATATTCACGTAACTAACAATATTTTTGAAATATTTTAAAGCATGCATAATATAATATTCATAAACAGTGTAAATAATTACCTACCAGACCCCTCGTAGCAAAATTCTCAAAATACGTTCAAAAGCCTGCTTTCCAAAGGTGAATATAGAGGTTTCGTAAAATCAAACATCAACTTCACAACAAGTGAACAGTTTATTTATCATCAAATTATCACATTTTCTGTTACTGCATTGAGACTTGATTTACTGATCGACAAATCTTTTTTCTTATCTACCAAAGCAAAGAAATCTGTAAAATGGCAAAGAATCAAGTGTTTAAAGATGGACTGTCAAATAAATACAAATATAGATAAATTCATACCATATGAGGGTGAAATATTTAAAAATACCACATTTTTAAGTAAAACTTTTAGTATTAAAATGATTATAACCCAAATCGCTTTCCTTTTCCTTTGCAAATTCCAATGTTAGTACACAGCTGCAATTCAGCTGTACGAAATACAAATGTGCATATGATAATGAACGGGAAATGCTTAGGACAGAGGTTGGGGATATTTTATTAAATTTCAACTCTCAAATTTGCTTGAAATAATGCAGTTATTTCAATCTTTCCTTGTTTGCGACCCAGTTTTGAATCAGAATTTTCACCGCGCCTCCTTTCCAACGACAACAATATATTGAATTCAATAATGTTTTTTGACACTAAAGTTACGATCTAAACAAATGGAACTAATTTTCGATAATTTGCTGGACAATTTAAGGACGGATCAAACTAAACTAACATTCGAGAATGTCTTTAAAGTAGGATAAAAATAGTTGACACTGTTTTAGAATAAATTATCAAAGTACAAAACAAACATTCATTTTTACGGAGAAATGGAACAATGCATCTAAAGGCATTAAATATTCATACGGGATATCCACCGTGGAGTGTGATGCAAAACCCACGTCGCCCCCATACTTTACACAACATTATCAGCAAATAAACTCTGTGAGTGCACGGATGAGGGTGTTCTTGTCTTCACAGTTTTAACTCAACAACATTTTCAATGGGGTTGAGATCTGGATGCACTGCACTGCGTCGTTTACCCTTTTGGGAGTGTTTCATGTTGCGTTGTGTCCATAAAAACAAATTTATCACTGACAGCACCACGGAAAAGACGAACATTGATTCATCAATGCCTTCGGCCGTCCCGCGTTCCTTGTAGGCGCGTGCGGTCATTTCATGATGCCCCCGCCGGCTGCTCTCGGTCCTTTTCCTGGATATTTTCTGACGATAAGGGTACCACTCCCTCCCCGTTCTGTCGGGACAATCCGATGACAGATCCGACATCAGATTATGTCCTGTTAATCTTTTTCTCCCATACGGTGCTTCTGGTCAATGGGACAGGCGCCCTCGTGCGTATACTCCCCTCAAACGTCTGGCAACAGTTTTTCGGGAGATCTGCTTTCCTGAGGCAGCAAGTTGATTTGCCACCTGCTTTTGCGCCTTTCCTTTTTTGCTGATAGGACGATATCCAATGTTAAAACAGGCGTGCAATTCTAACACGTACCCCGTGCCGTCAAATACATTCCAGTATTTTAAATGAACAGCCGTGAAACGCTTGAGCGATGTCGGACAGGCAACATCTGTTATATTTTCGATTCCAATAATTCGACTCATAAAATAATTTTGCTTGAAGACATAATGCATTTTATTTCTATTGAATCTTTCTGTAAAACTTTGCTTGAAACCCAGTTTTCAATCAAAACTTTTAAAGCTCCGAACGCCTCCTTTCAGAACGACAAGTTGCAATATATTGAATTCAATAATGTTTTTGACAATAAAGTTACTATGGATGCTTTAGTTATAAACCGTACTAGCAATTTTCAAGATGTATTAAAGTTTGCTGATAATTTTTTTAATGACAAGCCCATGGGAGTCACTAGCAATTATTAAACTTGTTTTTAAGGCAGGAATGGGCAACTTTTTCGGTCGAAGGTCAAGATAAATATTTTTGAAACAATATACAAGTATTACAATTTAAATATATTAATAAAATTGCGATTTCGTTTTTAAAGTTTCTTATATTGAGGTTTGAATTGAGATGTACTAATTCTAAGGAACGAAGCTAAATGCTCATATGTTACTGTACTTTTGAAATAATTCTAAAGGCTCACTCTAAACAAGGCGATCACTCTTGGCTCGCAAAATAGAAAGGAGGGAAGTTTTCGCTGTTTGATTCACACATAAGCTTTTTTAGGTCACATGGTAGATTTCGCCTCATTAGGGGACGCTGAAGATAGTAGTTGAACTTCACACTGGGTTCATTCTGACTAGAGTTACATATGTTAGACCCCAACTATATAATTGCGCTGTGAAAGCGTGAAAATGTAAGGGTGTAGTGTTTACGCCCATTACGATCATCGGTTTTTCAGTTAATCAGTGGTAGAATGTTTTGATATCAATCAACGCTCATATCATCACAATCATTAGACTCAATTAAATTCAATAAATTATCGAAGACAAGTGCAAGATTAAATAAGTTTAATGGAATATGGAGTGCGTCTGCGATCGGTCATGTACAGAAGATCTCTGATGTAAACAAAGCATGTTTTTACAAACAGCGCCCTCTATACTGAGAAGGGTTCTACCATTACTCCCCACTTAAACTCCTACAGAGTTTACATTAAGATAATTAAAATTCTAAGGTAATTCAAGTAAAAGTAATGCAAAATGAAATAATACAAATAAAATTCATGCAATGTGAAATAATAAAATAAAATTCATGCAATAAAATAAAAAAAAATCTATGAAAGTTCTCAAATCACATGCATCATCAATAATTCTGAAATCAAATTAGCAATTCTTAAATCACATGAGTTATCAATAATACTGAAAAGTAAATTAGCAAAAATGTAAGTAGAATAATATAAAGGTTAAAGTTCAAGAAATTGTAAAATGTCCAAATGTTCTTTTCTACAGTTGCAGGATCAACTGGAATAGGTAAAGGCACTACCTTTGTGATGGCTCGTTTTTAAAATACCTGTTGAGGTTTTCACATTAACTACTCTTACAAGACCATCACTACCGGGAAATACTTCAAGAATACGCCCCATAGGCCAGTCCAAGGGCTTCGTGTTAAGATCCTTTAAGAGAACTAGCTGATTCTCCATCAAGTTAGGGTTCTGTACACTCCACTTAACACGGGTCTGAAGATGGGTCAGATATTCGGTGCTCCAATGGTTCCAAAATTTGTCTCTCAGGGATTGAATGAGTGTCCACCTGGAATGATAGGACAAAGAATCCAAAGCAGTTTAAGGTTCAGGAAAGGATGAAATTGCACAGTTCGTCAATAAATGCCCCGGGCACAAAGGGTTAAGATCATTGGGGTCCGAAGAAAGTGGAGACAAGGGACGTGAATTCAGAACTGCTTCGATTTGTGTCACCAACGCAGTTAACTCTTCGAAGTTCATGATAGCTGATTTCGCTACCCTCAATAAAATGCGTTTTATGGACTTAATGTTTGCTTCCCACAATACACCGAAATGGGGAGAAGCGGGTGGAATGAAGTCCCATTCGATTCCTTCTTCCGTGCTGAATAGCTGAATTCTGTTGGACTTGCAAATTTCGTTCCATTCATTAAGAATTTTTTTTGATCCCTTGAAGTTCGTTGCATTGTCACTCCCAATGACGGATGGCTTGGATCTCCTTGCTATAAATCGTCGGAGACATGCTAGGAAGGCTTCTGTGGTCAAGTCGGAAACAACTTCTAAAAGAGTGGCTTTTGTACTGAAACAGATGAAAATGGCAATATACGATTTTAAAGTCACTCTTGATCTTTTTAAATTTGGTTTCGTGATTATAGGACCAGCGTAATCCACTCCAACTTTTTCGAAGGGTCTAGAAGGCACAATTCTGTCTCGTGGTAAATCTTCCATCATCTGGTTTATTGTCTGGGTTTTCGTGCGAAAACACGTAATACATTTATTTAATATTCTTCTTACACGGTTCTGACCCGATGGGATCCAATAAAGCTGTCTTATTAAATAGGTGGTTTGCAAGCCAGAATGTAATGATTTCTTGTGATAGTGTTTAATTATTAAATCAGTTAAATGATGAGTCTTTGGCAATATCATTTGATGTTTTTGGAATTTAGATACGGTCAAATGTTTCAATCTACCTCCCACTCTCAGTATTTCATCTTCGTCCAAAAAAACGTTTAAAGATGATATTTTGCTGCCCTTTGGAATCGGTTGACCGTTTTTGAGACACTTTATTTCAGTTAGAAATTCATTTAATTGTACTTGTTTTACTAAAACTTTCATAACATGATCAAATTCAGAAGCACTTATACAGTCTTTTTTCCTTAATACTGGGTTCACTTTACAGTGATAAATAAATCTTAAACATAGAGCGCTTATTCTAATTAATTTACTAAAAGAGAAATATCTAGAGATTAAATTATTTTCAATTTGCCTCTTTTCAACCGCTGTATTTACATTAATTGATTTCTTCAATTCTAATTTATCGTTGTTTATTTCGGTTTCAATTATAGGTTCTGAAAATAATGGTCATTCTGTTTTTTTCATTGTCAACGACTTGGGACCATGCCACCACATTTTGTTATTTTTAAGATCATTTAAAGGCAAACCCCGACTTATTAAATCAGCGGGATTATCCTTTCTTTTACAGTAGCGCCATTCCTTGGGATCACTGAGTTTTTGTATTTCTTTAATTCTATTTTTTTACAAACACTTTATGTCTATTAAAATCCCCCTTGATCCAGTAACATGTTACATACGAATCAGTCCAATAAAAACGACTCACAGGCAGTATGAGTGCAGTTGCAATTTTGTCACTTAAACTTAGCAGATAAAAGTGCGCCCATAAGCTCCAATCTAGGGATCGAATGAGTTTTTAATGGAGCTACCCGACCTTCTGATGCTACAAATCTAGAAATAATATTTTCGTCGTTCAGTTCTATGCGTAAATAACCGACAGTTCCATATGCCTTTTTGGAGCATCTGAAAAGCAATGCAACTGAATGGTTGTTGCATTTGAAGGCAAAAAGTTTTGAAAGTAATATCGAGGAGTTTTTATTTCACTTAAATAATGAATCTCATTACACCATTTATCCCATGAAACTTCTAATTGTTTGGGCAATTTGTCATCCCAATCCTATCCTAAACACCAAATTTCCTGAATTAAACATTTTATTCGGATCGTATAAGGACCTATGAAACCTACTGGGTCAAATAATCGACCTGCGGCTTGTAACAAATATCTTTTTGTATTAATTCTTTTAGAAAGAAATATTCCTAAATCGCTGGAATCAAAATAGAATGTATCAGATTTTTCATTCCAACCAACTCCTAAGACCTTTGAAGCTATCAACGTGTTCAATGACCCTTTATGTTCATCTACTTCCAAATTTAAATTTTTTAACGTTTGATTTATCTCGGAAGAGTTGGTTCTCCATTTCCGAAGATCCATACTTGCATCTTCCAAAATTTGTTTACTTTCTATGCAGGTCGTCAAGGCTGCTTGGACACTGACATTTCCACACAGAAAATCATCAACATACAATGACTGGTTAAGATGGTTAAAAGTATCAGGAAAAATATCCACATATTTTTTAAGATGATGCTTTATCGTAGCTGCAAGAAGAAATGGACTTGATTTTACTCCAAATAAAACCCTAGTCATTCGGAAAATATCAAGCCGTTTGTTTTCTAAATCAATTCCTGGATTTTCATCCCAGAAAAATTTTGTAAAATACCTTTCACTTTCGTCTATCTCAATCATCAAAAATGCCATTTTTATGTCAGCTACAACTGCAATTGCATTCACTCTAAATGTGATTAATAGAAAAAATAGGTTAGGTATAAAATTTAGCCCTGTGTGTAAACAATCGTTCAAAGATAGTTGTACTTTCACATGTGATGACGCATCAAATCCGATTCGCAATTTGCTTGTAGTTTTATCAGTACATATTACTGCTCTATGTGGCAGATAAAAAATATATTATCCTTTAGATTTTCTTCTTCAAATGGAACGCGTTCTATGATTTTCTCAGAAAGATAATTAGTTACAACTAATTTGTAATCCTCAAATAAGGAACTGTAATTTTTAAAACGTGATCTTAACTTTAGAAATCTTTTCCTTGCAATTTCTTCATTATTTTCTAACAATGTTTTCATGTTAGGTTTCCAAGGGAACTTAACTTTATACCGCTTATTTTGGTATGAAATTCCCGCTTCAAATTCAGACATTATATCATTATCAATATTTTCCTCATCAGACACCTCTGCTTCTATTCCTAAATTCTCTAAATCCCAAAATTCACTAAGCTGTTTAGAAATATTGGATTCATTAGCAATAACACTCATTGTTAAAAGTTCCTCAGAATCTGTAGTCTGCCCTTGTAAAGACCAACCGAATAATGTTTCTACTGTCACAAGAATTTTGTTTAGACGCGTAATTCTACCTGTAACTACTTGATAATAATAGTATGCACCAATAAGAATTGATATTTCTTTATCGTTAAATTCATAAGGATCGGCTAATTGTACATTTTTTAAATATCTAAATTTTTTATCAATATTTCTATCAGGAGTCGGTAAATTCGTGATAGAAATATGTTCTATCTCTACCGCTTCTATTTCAATGCACAAATTTGGATCATTCCTGTTTTTCAATTTTATTTTAACTATATTTAAAGTTTTTGTTTCAGTTTCTTTAGCACCAAATGTGCAAATGGAAAGGTTTTCTTTTCTAAGAATTGGAAAGTTAAATTTCTCAGAAGTACTCTTTAAAACGAAACTTCTCTGTGAACCATTATCTAAAAATAATCTACCAACTTCTTGTTCATTTTTGACATCTATTAATGCGGCGCATGTTTGTAATAATACACTACTTACTTCTGTTTTAAATACTGCCGAAACTATATTATCAGTGCCCTTTTTCGGAGACAAATCGTCGTCATGTCGATTTCGAAAACATATTCAGAAATGATGGGACCCACTACAAATAGGACACGACTCCTTTTTTCACATTCCATTGCTCTATGATCGGGCGCCAAACACAAATAACAACACCCTTTTTTTCTTAAAATTTCTCGCTTTTCGTTAGCACTAAAAGCATGACCTTTGTTGCAGTATAAACATTTTCGGCTTCTAAGTTCTACTTTCTCAAAAAGGGTGGGAAATGAATGTGGTCGGAAATGTACTCTATTCGGGGCATCATGCGTTGTCCGGGGAAATAGGAGCCTTTATTTTTTGTTCTGTCTTGCGGTGGATTGGAATAATGATATAGTTTATAATTGTTTATTTGAGAAGCTCGTTCCCTACTACGGATTTGCAAGTGCAGGAACTGCAAAAGAGCGCTCAGGTCAAACCCTTCGTCCTTTTGAGAACGATTGAATTCCAAAACGAGTTCCGGGGGTATCTGTTTCAACAGGATGGGTGTTAATAAGTTTGAGTAGGATTCTCTTTTAACTCCTAAACTTTCAAGACTCCTTATTTGCCTTTCTGCTCTATCGTACAAATTTCTTAAGCCCACAATATCAGTAGGGTTTCTAACAGGTGTTAAATTTAATAAATTGCTCAAATGAGCGTTAAATAACATGTTTTTATTTCCAAATGTATCTTTTAATAAATCAAGAGCTCTATCATAATTATCATCAGAAATTGGAAATCCATTAATGCAAGCAAGCGCATTACCACAAAAATATGATTTTAAATAATTAAATTTATCAACTTTGTTTAGTCTATTGTTATTATGAATAGAGCTTTCAAATAAATTATAAAAATCTAACCATTCAGAATATTTTCCAGAATACTTATTTTGCAATTTAGGTAAATTTATGTTCATACATTCAAAACTATTGGAATCAATAATTTGGATATTTGGAGAAACTGTATCAACCTGGATAGACTCAGAATTTATTCTCCTAATTTTAGAAGAAAGCTTCGTTTTCCAAAATATAATCTTCTCTTTAATTTCTTCCGAAGCTTCCATATCTTCAGTAATAGTGTCAACAGACAAACTATCTTCAATTAGTGTGTTTAATAAACTTAAGTTACTTTCTTTATCATTTAATTGCTCTATAAAAGCTTCAAATTGAATCAACGAAGAACGTACCGCAACCTTCTTTTTAAATTTTGAGAGATCTTCTGACATTTTAATCTTATATATATATATATATATATATATATATATATATATATATATATATATATATATATATATATATATTCAGGTATAATTCAGTTTCAAAATAAAAATTAGGCTTACCTGAATTCACTGACGACGATATTTCTACTTTTTGGTCGAGGCTACCAAAAATGATTCTTTCATCAATTTCCGATTTTCATTAATTTCAAGCCGTTGCACCACAATGGATAAAGATTCAGAGTGAACGAAGGCGTGGGCCTCTGTTGCGAGTTTACCATCTTGCTGAGTATTTTAGTTAACGTTTAATAATATTATCTTTTAAAAGTGTGTAATGAAGTCCTTTTATATTTGTAAAGAAGAGTGTGGAAGAATGGTTTTAACTGAGCTATTTCATCCTGACCTAAGAAAACATAAAATTGAAATCACTACGTAAGAATACCTAGTAACATCGAGGCTACAAAACTTAAAGTATGGATCGTAAAAAAATGGTATATTTTGCAATTTTGCTAGTATTGAAAAGGGAGGAGAAAACACGATGGTGAGTTCAACGTATTTTTTTTAAAAAAAAAAGTGAATAAGTCAAACATCTGTGCCAGAGCTGGGGAACCTTTTTACCATTAGAGGCCGCATATAAATTAATAAAGTAGACCGCATAGGTTGATGTACCTATAAATGCGACTTTTATGAAATTATTATCATTTTTGTACAGATTTAACAATTTTGCTCATTATATAGAAATATTATTAAAAAGTTAAATCCGTATTATATATATATTTATAATTGAACATAAAATGTTACAAAATAAAATATTTTTGTATTTACATAAGAGTACAAACTTGTTAAAACATTCATCAAGGATTATTATTTTGCTATATAATTTAATTAATTCATAAATATTGTTATAACTTTCTGTATTTCACTGTTGGTATTTTTATTGACCCCTTGTTGTCTCCCACAAATTATGGGGGCTCGGCCGGGATTTTGATCAAAGTTTGGACAGTGAACTAAAGCAGTGTCCGTGGAGGACGCGCCGCCATTTTTGGAAACTTCGTTCAACCTGTGTAGAGGTTGAATTCTTCATTGGAACCCAGTGTGAATATTCCGCATGTGAGGGCCGGAACTATGAATTCGAACAATAACCTGCGAAGAGGTGAGATCAGTGGAATCAACGTTTTTCTTCAATTATTGGATACATCATACGTGCGAGCAACAAGGGAGCTAAAAAAAAAAGGTAGGATCTTTCCATATTTTTCTAAAATGTATAAAACGCTCTTAAAGAGGATCTCATAAGTGTTGTTGAGGATCTAGACGGTACTGTGTGGAGTGTACGGACACTATAAGCTAAACTAAAGACTAAAATTGAGAAGAGTAGCACATTTGAAAGTGATCCAGATTTCGTTAAAACTTTAATTAAAAACTGTATAGATGAGAGGGTATCGCGAAACGAAAGGGATTTAGAAAAACAGAAAATTGAACTTGCTAAACTACAGTTAGCAAAATTAGAAAAAGAAGTCGAACTTCAAACGGCTAGAAATAAAGCATTAAGTTTAAATCCTGCAGCTAAAGTTGAAGAGAAACAGTTCGAAACAAACATAGAAAATATTCAAAAATAAAACTTTATCTCTTCCTGTTCCCACCAGATCAATCTGTTCTTCAATATTGGCATTTTAAGCAGAAGATTGGTTTAGACCTATCGATTTAGCTAAAGAGTGCGATATTTATATTTCATCTAGAAGCGGATCACATAAAGAAACTCCTATTACTTGTGGATATACCCAAGACCCCTTTAAAAATAGACCACGAAACTATAAACCAAAGATTAAAGATAACTATCCCCAGAATCTTGAAAGACAAAATAAAAATTGCTATATATATGCGGTGATTCATCTCATTACGCAAGAGACTGTGAGAAGCGTTTTAATCTTAAAGAATCTTACATCCATAATAGAAAAAACGCGAATACTTTGAAAGTCGAGAGCGAAAAACAAAATAGCGATGAGTTCGCACAACTTCAATATGTAAACATTTTTGTAGAAAATCAGCCCGTAACAGCCTTGAATGATTCAGGTTGCCAGATCCCAGTTTTAAATTCTCACTAATTAGAGTGCAAACACTTTCCGAAGAAATAATAACATTAAGCTCGTGTTTTGGCGAACAGCGAATGGTAGAAGTTAAACCCATAAATATTTCTCTTAATCAACTCTCTCCCGGTTTAAGTGTTCCAACGGCAATATCACCGACCTTGACCGAAGAATTTATTATACATCCCAGTGTATATGCTGAAATAAAGAAACTAGGCCACGCAAAGAGCGATGTTTAATTGAATGAAAGTGAATCCTCTTTAGGTGCTTATGCTTATCCTAGTGTTGTTTCTGTTTCAAGTGTGATAAAAACTCTAGTTATGATTTGCCATATGTTAAAAACTTTAATACTAGAAATGATTTGAGTTCTCTAATTAAGGATTATAAATGTAATAAAATTAAGAGTACTAAGTTAAAAATGTGTACTAATGCAACGCCCGGTTAACTTAATGTTAAATTGATTCATTTATTTCGTTATCCATTTTATAATACCCAGGTTCTAATTTGTCATTTGGCGTCACACTATAGTTTGCATTTAAACATTAGATCTTTTAAAGACAAATAAAACAGGACACTAAATTAAAAAGCCGTTCTTTAAATTAACACTTAATTTATTTACAATAAGATTGAAATTATATTAAATACTAAGGATATACATGATTACTTAACTGAATTAGGATCTGAGAGAGAGAGAGGAATCTTGGTGTGCCATCTCGGGAGTCTCCAACCTCGGCAATTTGTCAAAGGGTCCTCAGACCAAAATCGGTGATAAAATTTGTGTCAGAGAGTGAGTAAATTCGTCGTGCAAGCGCTTATATTTCGCGGCGGTTTACCCCTGTATTCTGAGGGATTATTTCTCGAAACACAATCAGCTTTTCTGATTGGTCTGAAGTCAGCGGAGGGATATCTTCCCGCGGTCCATAACTCACCCAAAACGCGGGAAATTCCCAAAACATCCCATACCATGATGTATTTATGCCTTTACCTCCGATCGTACACATTTGAAGCCTCAACAACACTAACTAAACTTATCTGCAACTACCGAATAATCAATTTACTGCTCCACAATACCATTAACTAAAACCATCTATGCTCATCAACTTATTTACACAAAATCTCACATACTCAATAACACTTAACTAGACTTATATATCTTCAACTTTCAAATAATTAATCGACTTCTCCACAATATCATTAACCAAAACCATCTATGCTCAACTTATTTACACAAAATCTCACATACTCAATAACACTTAACTAGACTTATATATCTTCAACTTTCAAATAATTAA
The DNA here is from genome assembly GCA_019973935.1 of Trichonephila clavipes. Classification (NCBI taxonomy): domain Eukaryota; kingdom Metazoa; phylum Arthropoda; class Arachnida; order Araneae; family Nephilidae; genus Trichonephila; species Trichonephila clavipes. Next base: position 36,535 of record BMAU01000091.1, read on the forward strand.
TCGACTTCTCCACAATATCATTAACCAAAACCATCTATGCTCAACTTATTTACACAAAATCTCACATACTCAATAACACTTAACTAGACTTATCTTCAACTTTCAAATAATTAATCGACTTCTCCGCAATACCAATAACCAAAACCAGTCTTTGCTCATCAACTTATTCACAAAAATCTCGCATAATCCTCCACTCGAACTTTCCTAAATGCATCTCAAGACATTCCTAAATATACCACACAACCATTAACTCAACTTATCCATGTTCATCAACTATTTACTCGGAACTGTACCAAATCATTAACTCAAATTATCGTATCTACATCAAAACAACTTTCTCAATTATACCGTATAATTATATCAACTCAATATTCCCTTTTGCCCAAAATCCGTAACTCAAAATCTCCTTCTGTACATCAAACAATTTTCTCAAATAAACCATGACTTTCCCTTCAATTCAATTATCCATTTCCATAAAAAACAACCATCGAATAAACGTACACCTTGAACACAAACTCAACTATCTCCATAAAAAAAAACCTTCCCAACCATTCAACAAATTCATCAGTGCAGACTTTATCGATCTCCTTCAAATAACTGTCTCAAATATTCCACGAAATCTCTTAACTCAAACTTATGTAACTCCTTACAAGTAGTGAAACAACAACAAAAAAAATTCACACCCAATCCTATTCCAACACCTCCAAACCCTCATAGCAACAGCACCGTAACTGAAAAACAGGAAACAAGGGGGGGGAAAGAAACGAAAACCCATCGGAAAACAAATTGTCGGGCATCACGGAGCGTCGAGACAGGCCATAATTCTGAAAACCCACCACACCGCGTGGACATGCCGAAGAATTTCACCCATGTGGCTGACAGGTTAAGAATCAAGGCTCCACCCCCAACGCGAGACCTCTTTGTGGGGGGGGCCCACAAGAAAAAAAAATTGCGGCTGAGTCACCGGAATTGGACTTCATGCCGTCTCAATGTCAGCCTTGATTCGAGACTTCTGTGGGGGGGGTCCCACAAGAAAAAAAAGTCGGCTGAGTCACCGGAATTGGACTTCACGCCGTTTCCATGTCCCGCCTTTATGACGGCCATCCGAGAGCAGAAGAAGAAGCAATTAAAATAACTGTACCGTACCAATCTGTGCTTGCTGGTCATGAAATGCAGGTTGGTATACTGAAACCTTACGAGGAAGACAGAAGAAATTCAGCAGCTCTCCTAAAAGTTGGGATGCCATATAATAACCTTATAGAAAATATCCAAAAGAAATGTCCCTCCACTGAAAGATTAAGACTTCTAACTAAAAGGGATCTTCATAATGTAAGTCGGGATTTTGAAGTGGATAAAAGTATTTTACATGTAGAAGATGCGGTTTCTGTTGATCTACAAAATAAAAAAATCGGCGGAGTCACCGGAATTGGACCTCACGCCGTTTCCCCCCATCACTCAAGCGCAAAAGATAATTAAAAACGATAACTCTCTCACTCCACTTCCATTCATCGACCAACAAGCGGAGAAAAAAAAACCGTCGAACAGATGACTGACTCCCTGTCATTATGCTCATGGTCTCAAACCTGCTTTCCAGTAGGCAAATCACCTCATCAACAGCCAAGAGAAGAATTGTGTGAAACTCTGGTCCACTTGTAAATTGGAGCACAATTCCACAACTGAAGATGAAATGTCCACACTGCAAACAAACCAACTGATCCCTCCAACTACACCAACAAGAGAAGAAGAAAAACCATAACCAAATAACAAGCAGACCTACTTATTAAAATCCAGAACAAGAAATTAAATCAGCATCAACACTCAGTTAAATAATCTACCCGCACTGACATAAATCAACACATGTAAGCCTAGCCCCAACGAAAAAAAAAAAAAAAAAATACAATATCGACCGACCAAAAATCAAAATTCTTAGTAGTTTAGCACACAACCGAGACACACTTATTGACTGCAATTCATTTAACAACCACAGTTAATCTAAACCAACAGAAATACTATCGCGACAAACAAAACCTTCAATTCCTAGTACAGTTTAGCACAAGCGAGACACAATGATTGACTGCACATTAATTTAACAACCACAATTAATCGAAACCAACAGAAATACTATCGCGACAAACAAAACCTTCAATTCCTAGTACAGTTTAGCACAAGCGAGACACAATGATTGACTGCACATTAATTTAACAACCACAATTAATCGAAACCAACAGAAATACTATCGCGACAAACAAAACCTTCAATTCCTAGTACAGTTTAGCACAAGCGAGACACAATGATTGACTGCACATTAATTTAACAACCACAATTAATCGAAACCAACAGAAATACTATCGCGACAAACAAAACCTTCAATTCCTAGTACAGTTTAGCACAAGCGAGACACAATGATTGACTGCACATTAATTTAACAACCACAATTAATCGAAACCAACAGAAATACTATCGCGACAAACAAAACCTTCAATTCCTAGTACAGTTTAGCACAAGCGAGACAATGATTGACTGCACATTAATTTAACAACCACAATTAATCGAAACCAACAGAAATACTATCGCGACAAACAAAACCTTCAATTCCTAGTACAGTTTTATTGACTGCACATTAATTTAACAACCACAATTAATCGAAACCAACAGAAATACTATCGCGACAAACAAAACAATTCCTAGTACAGTTTAGCACAAGCGAGACACAATGATTGACTGCACATTAATTTAACGAAACCACAGAAAATTTTAATACAGTTTAGCAAACGAGACACCTGCACATTAATTTAACAACCACAATTTTAATCTAAACCCCTGAATAAACCACAAAAAAAAAAAAATTCCAAATCTATAGCAAAACAACAACGCAGAAATTAGAAGAGCATTAAAACATCTAACGGCAAACAAAAAAAAAATTTTAGTCAAAGTTAGCAATCATCTCACATAAAAACAAACAACATGCGCGGGAAAAAAAAATATTAAAGTTTCAACCCAATATCTTATAGAAAATATTCAAACAACCATCTCTATCCATATCTTAACAAGCATAAATTCCAATGATATCATTATTCAGTAATACACAGCCACTTAAAATTAATACACTAACACAAATTATCAATAAAATTGATTCTGAAAAAAATACCGTTACCAAAAAAAAATTAACATTGTATGCAAACTCAAAATTTAACTAGAAAGTACAGTTATACACAATCAAATCAGCATAAACTAAGTTATTCAATAAAGGAACCTTTTATATGAAAAAATTATTGAAATTCTAGATAATAATCACAAAACAAATTATGTAATAGGGAAAAAAAATTTAAAATATGTATCATAACAACATTCAAATTTCATGACAGGTGTCCAGAGACCCCAAAATTTGACCTTTGTCACAAACATAAATTAAAGCTTAAAATTACTAAAATTAAAATTGACGTACGTACATCATTATCATCGAATAACACTTGCATTACAAATTTATTTAAGATAGTGCACAAAACACACAGCATGAAAATATTTTATCTAGAGTTAAAATTGATATTAACCACAAACAACACTATGTCATTTAAGCATAAAATCACGACATAAAACAAACTGCATAAAAAAAATTTAACTGGAATTCATTAAATAACAGGAAATCATTAAATAAATGAGCACAAAATTTGATATAACTAAAAAAAAACATAAAACATAGCATGAAACAAGGTGCAACCATGAGACAGGTATCATTCAATGCGTGCTCTCGAAATGACGAAGCGTAAAATTGTAAAAAAAAATTAAGTCTCCCTCAAATATTTTTTTTTTTTTTCTCTGCGCAGAAACGCATTTAACGAGCCGAATGACCTGCACGAGCCCTTAAATTATACCGTGGACTTGGAACAATACCCTTAACCTCCGTCTCGTCTGGTTGTAAATCATCCAAATTTTTCAAATGCAAATATGAAAATCTCTTAATAAATGGAATCATCCGATTGACATGCGTGTTAAATCTTTTCCTCAATTGTTCTACATGTTGCACCCTATAATTGACATTAGAAAAACGCTCTATCACTCTGTAAGGACCTTCGAACTTGGGTCTGAGTTTTGGAGATAAATTAGATTTAATGTTAGGCGTCTTTATAAAACACAAGGACCCGATCTTGTAATCGTAATGATGTTGTTTTGTCGCTCTCGTACTCAATTCAACATGTGATGCCTCCTGATCCTTTAGATTTTTTAAAACTTTATTGAAAGTATGCTCCAAAGACGGTAAAAGTTTCTCGACATATTCATACCTATTTAGTGGTGTATCAGAATTCTTTTCGTAAGTGTAGGATAATCGAATATCTCTGCCATGCTCTAGGAAAAAGGGAGATGTGTATGTAGCTTCATGGATCGCTGAATTTAATGCTAACATGGTGTGCGGGAGTTGATCATCCCAATCGTTTGTGTTTTGTGAAATTGATGCAAGGATATTGGCTAGCGATTGATTGGGTTTCTCTACCCTACCGTTGACGTGAGCGGAATAACTTGATATGTGCCTTTTTTGAATACCCATGACTCTGCAAAATTCAACAAATTCGGAACTCTTAAAATATGTAGCGTTATCTACGACTAATTTATGTGGGCAACCCCTGTGTACAATGTAATTATCAAAGAAAGCTTTTGAAATCGTACTAGACCTAGTATCCGGAAGTGGAACGATGTGAATATATTTTGTGAATGCATCTATCATAGATAAAACATAGCTATTACCTTTAAGCGTGGTTTTTAAGGGACCGAAAATATCCATATGACACGTTTCTCCTGGTTCAGTACTTTGTTCAACAAGTTGATGGGGTGCAGGCGGGATTTTAAAGGCGTTTTTTCGAGATAAACATATGGTACAAGAACGAACAAAATTTTTAGTATCTTTATACATATTGTGCCAAAAGAAGTTCTCGCTGAGTCGATGATAAGTTTTAAAAATTTAAGATGTCCTCCATATTCTGAATGAACTGATTCGAGAATTTTAGCTTTTAGACAATGTGGAATGCAAACCTGCTTTCTAGTGGTGTTAGACCTGGGTGATCTCGAGGGGCGCTTGGACAGATGACATAACAAACCTTCCCCATTAATAAAATAGTTGCTGATTTGTGGGCTAACATCATTTTGATCAATTTTTTGTATGATAGTGCTTAAAACAGAATCTTCGCGTTGCATATTAATAAGATCTTTAGAGTCCGGTAAAGCTATTGTGATGTTGTTAATATAACGAGAAAGATGATCTGCGACTGAATTTAAGGATCCCCTGATATAGTGTATGTCGTAATTAAATTCTTCCAGAGCCAATTTCCAACGCAAAATTTTGGAAGAGGGATTTTTATTAGAAAGAAATCCCGCGAGAGGCTTATGATCGGTAAAAACTTTAAATTTTCTGCCTAACAAGAAAGGTCTAAAAAAATTTAATGCTGTATATATCGCGAAAAATTCTAAAACAGTTGCGTTATATTTCGATTGTGATGGATTTAATTTCTTAGAAAAAAAATATAAAGGTTTGACTTCAGAGTTAGGATATTTTTGTTCTAAAACTGCCCCTATGCCGCGAGAAGAAGCATCCGTTGTTATTTGTAACTCCGCGTTTTGATCAGGTAGTGCCAAGACCGGTGGATTCAATATGGCTTTCTTAATATCATCAAATGCCTCCTGCGTTTCGGATGTCCACTCAAATGGAGTGTCTTTTCTCAATAAATTCGTTAAGGGAAGTGCGCGTTTTGCGAAATTCTTGATATATCTCCTATAAAAATTACAGCACCCTAAAAAAGATTTAATTTGTTTTTGATCCTTTGGAACTGGAAACTCATTAATTGATACGGACTTATCTTTATCTATAAGAATGCCTTCCGGCGTTACCACAAACCCTAAAAATTTACAACTCTTCGTTAAAAACTGACATTTACTCGGATTAAATTTTAAGCGAATCCTTTCAAAGCGTTCAAAAACCTTACCCAGTAGTTCAAAATGTTCATCTATAGTTTTAGTGAATAAAATTATGTCATCTATATAAACCAAGGCTCCGTGGTGTAATAAATCTCCTAGGACCTCCTGTGCGATTGATTGAAAAGCTTTAGGCGAGTTTTTAAACCGAAACATAATCTGTTAAATTGATATTTATCACCGTCGGGAGTAGAGAATGCCGTCTTATGCCTGTCCGCAAAGTGTAGTGGAATTTGATTAAATGCTGACTTCATGTCTAACGCCGAAAAATAGTTTGAACCTGAAATTTCATGTAGGATGTCGTCCAATGTTGGAATGACAAAATCCTGAGTCACAGTTATTTCGTTGAGTTTCCGAAAATCTAAAACTAGGCGCCATTTTTCTTTCTGTTTGACAAACAATGCCGGAGTATTATACTGAGAATTGGATTTCGAAATAATTCCCGCCTTTTCTAAATCTGCTATTTGACGTCGAAATTCGTTTCTTAAATTGAATGGAATCTTATAAATTGGACATTTGATGGGATAATCGTGTTGTAAACTGATTCTGTGGTGCTCCGTAACGGCCGCGGATAATTCTACCGTAGAGCGAGCGAAAGCACTTTTGTGCGAAATTAAAAGTTGAAATAATCTGTTTTTGATTTTATTGTCCAAACCTGAAAGATTGAAATCTTTTTCCGTGAGTGGGGGTAAAATATCTTGAGAAACCGGAAAATCAGAAGAAAAGTCTTCGTAATTATTGACTGTAATTATTTTCATGTTCTTGTTAAGGGTAATTATGTTATCTGAATCGTTTCTAATTTCTAAGACGGTGTCATTTGTCTGTGGATCAATTTTAATTTGCGAATTGGTTAAATGAATGTTTTTATTCCGTATCTTTGCTGAACTCCGAATAGTGGCCAGTGACGTCGAATTAGGTAATGTTTCAACATGTATGCGAACATTTGTGACCGAATGGGGACCCACACACGTTTTGTGTTTTAAAAATCCATTTATAAAGTTACTCTGTACCACACGCGTGGGGAGTGAATAATGAATAAGCGGAATTGAAAAATTATGAATTAATAAACGGTTTTTTCCTATATCTAAAACTGCATCCCATACTTTCAAAAAATCGTATCCCAAAATAGCGCAATAATTATCGTTGATCTCTTGTTTCGTTATAAAAAAATATGTCGAAATTGAAATTCCCCAATGATAATTGTATTTCATAGCAACCGATAATTTCTACCGTGTCTCCGCTTACAGCTTTAATCTGAATTGAAACATTAAATTCCCTAAAGTTATCATTTTTTATTTTAGTGAAAAAGAATTAGACATTAAAGATACGGATGCACCTGTGTCAATTAAAATTCTAAACTTGTGATGTTTAATGTTAGCATTTATGATCGGCAGATCGAATATATGATCTCGAGATTGAATCGGAGAAAACCGCTCCTCTACCGAATGAAAAAAAAATCTAAATACGGTTTTCTCCATTGAAGTTTAAATTGTGATTGGTGCGAAAACGTTGAAAACCCCTATTCTCAGAATTTGTGTGTGTCGCTCTCACCGAATGCTTGGGGGACTGCGTAATTGTCGCGGAGAGTAGATTCCCTGAAATGTACATGCCTCCCTCCTGGCCTGGGGCTACTTGAAGAAGAATACTCGCTTGCGGCATTTCTCCGGGGGGGCTGGTAACGGGCAGCGCGTTCGTCCCTCTGTCTCTTCCTACATTCCGCCTGTCTGTGTCCTTGAATACCACAATAGAAGCACTTGAAAACGTTCTCTCTTCTGTTAGAATAGTTCCCACCTGATTTACGAGCTGTAACTGCACTTGCCTCTTGTAGACGGCCGACCCTTAAATTTATTTCTTGTAATCTATCCGCTAATGCTGAAAGAACTGGATTTTCCGTTTGTGCGGACGACAAGCCTGATCTCTCTTCGCTAGCTATTTGATTTAATTTCATATTCTGCTCTTCTATCAATGCGGCATTGATTGATTCCTCTAAATTCAAAGGATCACGGGAGAGAACAAACCGGCGTATTTCATTTTTTAAACCACTTATAAACCGAGATTGCAACAATTGGTCATTCGCATTTCTCACCGCGGTATTTTGAGCCGAATTTCCTGACTGGAAAATCTGTGTTCCCAGTTTATTGATGCGTGCTGCAAATTCCTGTACGCTCTCCGAAGGACCCTGGATACACGATGAAAATAATTGGAGACGCGTTGATAAAGGTACAGCTTTTTCGAATCTTCCAATAAGAATTCTTGCGATATCGTTATATTCTGTCAATTGACTATGTGTTGGGTCGGATAGAAAAAATTCCTCAGCTATTCCCGTTAATTTTAATTTTAGAATTGTTACTTTCTCATCGTTTGACCACTTGCCTAAATTTGCAACATCGTTTATTTTTCCCAAGAACCTGCGAATTCCTAACGATTCACCTCCGTCGTACATTGGAATTAGATCAATTAGATTAAATTTCTCGAACGCCGTTTGCGTCAAAAGGGGGTCTGATTGTCGTGTACGTGGCATATTTGTTAATTATTAGTTAAGACCAAAATTTCTAGTGAATCTAATTCACAACGAGAATCGTTAAGTTAAAACAAAATTTAAGCACTCGTGCAAGGCAACAGAAATTCATGAACTTTTAAATTTAAATGAAACTTTAGCTAATCGGCTCTCGCGTACATACATGCACAGAAAAAAAAATTCACATCAATATTGAAGGAGAAAAAAAATTAAAGAGCACAAGTACCTGCATCATCGTTGCACCTCGGACTCTCTGACAAAACTGCAAGAAAAAAAATTCACAGTATCAAATTCAAGCAATACATAAATTACACAGTAGCACACGAGATGAAAATTTGTCCTGATGATCCATCAAGAAACGTTTACAAAAAAAATTGTAAAAAAAAATTTCTAACTCAAAGGATGTAAAAAAAAAATTTTCTAACGACCAAAAAATTTTAAGATTCTGGTCAACTGGCACCATTATAATGCAACGCCCGGTTAACTTAATGTTAAATTGATTCATTTATTTCGTTATCCATTTTATAATACCCAGGTTCTAATTTGTCATTTGGCGTCACACTATAGTTTGCATTTAAACATTAGATCTTTTAAAGACAAATAAAACAGGACACTAAATTAAAAAGCCGTTCTTTAAATTAACACTTAATTTATTTACAATAAGATTGAAATTATATTAAATACTAAGGATATACATGATTACTTAACTGAATTAGGATCTGAGAGAGAGAGGAATCTTGGTGTGCCATCTCGGGAGTCTCCAACCTCGGCAATTTGTCAAAGGGTCCTCAGACCAAAATCGGTGATAAAATTTGTGTCAGAGAGTGAGTAAATTCGTCGTGCAAGCGCTTATATTTCGCGGCGGTTTACCCCTGTATTCTGGAGGGGATTATTTCTCGAAACACAATCAGCTTTTCTGATTGGTCTGAAGTCAGCGGAGGGATATCTTCCCGCGGTCCATAACTCACCCAAAACGCGGGAAATTCCCAAAAAACATCCCATACCATGATGTATTTATGGGTACATTGCCTTCTTCCAGGCGTGGGAAACGCGTCACCCTTTTTCGGTGGGGTGAGAGACACTCCCAAAATTCCTCTGCTTGTAAACAACAACAGGGTCTGTATACAAATTACTTTTGTAATCCTTATGGAAAGGCGGCCCCCATCAGTACTAAATAGAAAAATGATATTCCCTGTGTCAGAGAGCCAGACGTTTATCTTGTTCTGATAACCCTTCACCTATGACGGTTCTGATAACCCTTCACCCTAAACAAAAGACGGTTTGCAATGCTCCGACGAATCTTCCAGCCCTGGCAGTGGAAACGGAGGAAAAAGAGAGATCGTTTTGAACAGACGTCCAGAACTCTAGAGAGGAAAATATCGATGCGTTCAACCAAAGAACTCATTAAAAAGGCGTTCTTATGCCTGATGGATCTGATAAAGACCAAGATAGCAGAATAAATGATTCCGTTCATCCTACCGTACTATCGTCATCTCAGAATCATGCCATGCCTGTGAAACATGTGTTTTCCTGTGGAACCTTCCTGATGTCGAAGAGGTGCCTTCACATGATGGAGAAACTGTCTAGTTCAGCAGAATTATGATATGTTAAATCTTTGTGTATTTGTCGTATAGTCCTTGTCTGTTCCGTTTTTTTTTTTGTATATTTCAGATTCTCCTCTGGTCTCGATGAAAAAGGAAAAAGGAATACGTACCGCTGCGGACAGCGTACAGTCAGGCTGGCCGGTTGTGGCAT